>CM075981.1:29930064-30066820 GCA_038087875.1 Malacoraja senta | reverse complement strand
TTCTTTCTCGTTGATCCTCGATATATTCAGTTATTTCTTCTTTGGTCTCTCCTCTTTCTCCCTCCACACTCTCCCCCCTCCCTCCACACTCTTCCCCCTCCCTCCCCTACCCCATCTCCCTAATCTTCTCCCTCCCTCCTCCACCACACATCTCTCCCCATCCCCCATCCAAGGGGTGGGGGGAGAGAGGGGAGAAAAGGGGAAGGGAGGGGGAGTGAGAGAGGGCTGGGGTAAGGGGGAGAGAAGTGGAAGAGTGGGGAGGGAGGGGTAGGGGAAGTGGTGGATGAAGGACAGAGGGGTAGGGGGAAGGGGGCGGGGGGAGAGAGGGAAGGGGACGGAGGAGAGAGGGATGGGGGAGGGGGAGATGTGTGTGGGAGGGGGGAAGGGATGGGGAGGGAGGGGATTATGGAGATGGGGTAGGGGAGAGAGGTTGAAAGAGCGTAGAGGGAGGGGGAAGAGTGTGGAGGGAGAAGGGGGGTGGGGGAGAGAGGGATGGGGTGGGAGGAGGAGGGGAGGAGAGGGAGAGGGGTGAGGAGAGGGAGATGGAGAGGGGGAGGAGAGAGGGTGGAGGACGGGAGGAGAGAGGGGATGGGGGAGGGGGAGAGAGGTGTGTGGGAGGGGGGAAGGGATGGGGTGGGAGAGGGGAAGGGATGGGGAGGGAGGGGAGGAGGGAGATGGGGTAGGGGGAGAGAGGGAGAAGAGTGTGGAGGGAGGGGGAGAGGGGGGGTGGTGGAAGAGGGACAGGGGGAGTGGTGGAAGATGGACAGAGGGGAAGGGGAAGGGGTGGGGGAGAGAGGGGAGGGAGGGGGAAGGAATGGGAAGAGAGGGGTGGGGGAGGGAGAGGGAGAGGGGGAGGGGTGTGGTAAGGGGGAGAGAAGTGGAAGAGTGGGGAGGGAGGGGGAGGGGGAGTGGTGGAAGAGGGACAGAGGGGTAGGGGGAAGGGTGCGGGGGGAGAGAGGGAAGGGGGGGGGGTAGAGAGGGAAGGGGGTGGGGGAGAGAGGGATGGGGGTGGGAGGAGGAGGGGGAGGAGGGGGAGAGGAGAGGGGGAGGAGAGATGGGTGGGGGAGGAGAGGAGAGAAGGTAGGTGGAGAGAGGTGTGGGGGAGGGGGAGGGAGGCGAGGAGGGAGATGGGGTAGGGGTAGATGGGGAAGAGTGTAGATGGAGGGGGAAGAGTGGGGAGGTGGAAGGGGTGGGTAGAGAGGCAGGGGGTGGGGAGGGAGGGGGAGGGGGGGAGGGGAGGGGGAGGGGTGGGGAGGGGGGGGAGAGGGAAGAGGGGAGGGGGAGAGAGGGATGGGGGGCGGAGAGGGAGAGGGTGAGGAGAGGGAGATGGAGAGTGGGAGAGAGAGGGATGGGGAGGGGGAGAGAGGGATGGGGGAGGGGGGAGAGAGG
The DNA here is from genome assembly GCA_038087875.1 of Malacoraja senta. Taxonomy (NCBI): domain Eukaryota; kingdom Metazoa; phylum Chordata; class Chondrichthyes; order Rajiformes; family Rajidae; genus Malacoraja; species Malacoraja senta. Next base: position 30,065,431 of record CM075981.1, on the reverse strand, counting down.
TATGGGGGAGGGATGCGAGGAGGGAGGGATGGTAGGTGAGGAGGGGGGGGGGGGGAATAGGGGGACCCATTACCTATCACCCCCAATCCTCTTTCTCTATTCCCACACACGTGATGACGCGCTTCGACACAGGCTGCTGGGGGGGAGGGGCTGGGGCTGGGGCTGCTGCAAAGGCATATGTAAATGGGTCCATTCCGATTGGACATCTGTGAGCATTGGGCATTGTGACATCACAAGACGGAACCTTCACCAACGTTCTATGGCTCAGAGCTGTTTTTTTACATTTTGAAATTTTGGGGGTGGGGGGGAGAAGGATTTTATTAAAAATGTGTACATTAACACGACGAAATTTAATCAGGAGTGGCTACTCGTAAAGAAAAGTGAAATCTCTACCGAAATGTAAAAAAATCTCGGCGTTTCTGCGTGCGGTGTTGGCGTAGCGCGGTATCAAAGGGGCTGGCTGGCACAAGTCAAGCAGACACACACACACACACACAGAGTTTTAAATATAGACTAGACCAAGTGCAGACCCGTTGGGTCTGGTCCCCGAAAGTGCTTGACACCCCGGGGTGTTGTTCCCGAACGTGCTTCAGACCCCGGGGTGAAAATCGTGGAAAAAAAGATGGCGTCGTTTTCGGAGAAAATCGGAGAAAATCGGAGAAAATCACATGGGGGTGGTGGGGGGGAGGTGGATTTTATTTAAAAACGTGTACATAAACAGGACCGAATTTAATCAGGAGTGGCTATTCGTAAAGATAAATGTCATCTCTTTGGAAATGGTAAAAAATATGGGCCTTTCCGCGCGCTGTGTGGGCCAGGAGTGGTATCAAAGGCGGCGTACAGACGTACAGACGTACAGACGTACAGACGTACATACGGACGACAGCCGGAGAGTTTTAAAAGTATACTAGACCAAGTGCAGACCCGTTGGGTCTGGACACCGAACGTGCGTTTGCGGGTGGGGGGGGGGAGGTGCTGTGGTGTCACAGTAACCACCCCCTTTGCTCCAAAGCACGGTTGCGGGGTGGGAATCTGTCACCCACGAACACACACACTCATAACAACCCTTGATATTATCTTAATTTTTTAATTTGCTTCTTTTATCCCATCTCCACCCTATCCACTGACCAATAGCCCTCACCTCTCAGGTGCGTCTAGAGGGGGGGGGAGAGAGTGAAAATTTAATGTTAGAATTAAAAAAAATTGAAGAGAGGGAGGAGGAGGGTGGGGAGGAAGGGGGGAGAGGAAGGGGGAGAGAGGAAGGGGTGCGAGGAAGGGGGATAGAGAGGAGGGTGTGGAGAGAGTAAGGAGAGGATGTTGGAGATAGGTGAAGGGGGGTGTTTTGAGCTGGTGTTCATGAGTTAAGCTGCGGGCTGTGAAGAGAGAAGGGCAGAGAGAGAGAGAGGGAGAGACAGAGAGACTGGTACACCCAAAAAAGGTGGTGAAATTCAGCGGGTGCAGCAGCATCTATGGAGCGAAGGAAATAGGCAATGTTTGTGGCCGAAACCCATCTTCAGACGTGTTTTGTTATGAAACATTGCCTATTTCCTTCGATCCAAAGTGCTGCTGCACCCGCTGAGTTTATACTTCATTTTTTTGTTTACCTTGCGTTTGGGGGGGGGGGGCTGCGGCTGCGGCATCACACTCACACTAACCACCCCCCAAACACACAGGCGGGGGGAGTGGGGGAGAGGGAGACGGGGTTGGGGAGAGGAGGGGAGGGGGAGAGAAGGAGACGGGGTGGGAAGAGAAGAGGGGAGGGAGGGGAGGGAAGAGGGGGACGGAGGGGAGAGGGGGATGAGGAAAGGGTGGAGATTGGGGAGGGAGAGGAGATCAGGGTGGGTGAGAGGGAGGGTGAGGAGAGTTTGGAGTGGGAGGAGAGCTGGGAGGGCAGGAAGGGGGGAGAGGGGGGAGGGGATGAGGGGAAGGGGAGAGGAGTAGGGGAAGAGAGGGAGAGAGGGAGGGTGGAGGGAGAGAGGTGGGGAGGGAGAGGGGAAGAGTGGGGAGTGCAGACCAAGTGCAGACCCGTTGGGTCTGGACACCGAACGTGCGTTTGGGGCGGGGGGCTGTGACGTCACACTAACCACCCGTTGGGTCTGTACCTCCAAAGCAGGGTTGCGGGGTGTGAATCTGGCACCCACAAACACACACACTCATCATACCCCTTGATATCATATTAATATTTTAAAGACAGAGAGACTGTTGGCGGGCGTTTGCGGGAGGGGGGGTGGGGCTGCGGCATCACACTCACACTAACCACGCCCCAAACTCACACTAACCATCCCCAAACACACTCGGGGGGATGGGGGGAGGGGGGGAAGGAATACGGGGGTGGGGAGAGAAGAGGGGAGAGGGAGACGGGGTGGGGAGAGAAGAGGAGAGGGGGAGGGAGGGTGGAGAGGAAGGGGGAGAGAGGAGAGGGGTGGAGAGAGGAAAGAGAGGATGTGGGAGATAGGTGAAGGGGAGGGGGGTTGGAGCGGGCGTGCATGAGTCGAGTCGCGGGCTGTGAGGGAGAGAAGGGAGAGAGAGTGAAAGGAGAGAGAGAAGTGGGAGAGAGAGAAGGGAGAGAGAGAGAGAGAAGGGAGGGAGAATGGAGAGAGAGAGATAAGGGAGAGAGAGAAGGGAGAGAGAGAGAAGGGAGAGAGAGATAAGGGAGAGAGAGAAAGGTGAGGGAGAGAATGGGGAGAGAGAGAATGGGGAGAGAGAGAGAGAGAGACCAAGTGCAGACCCGTTGGGTCTGGACACCGAACGTGCGTTTGCGGGTGGGGGGGGAGGGGTAGCTGTGGCGTCACACTAACCACCCCCTTTCCTCCAAAGCACGGTTGCGGGGTGGGAATCTGGCACCCACAAACACACACACTCATCACAACCCTTTTAATTTGCTTCTTTTATCCCATCTCCACCCTATCCATTGACGAATAGCCCTCAGCTCTCAGGTGCATCTAGGGGGGGGGGGCAGAGAGAGAACATTTAATGTTAGAATTTAAAAAATTTGAAGAGGGGGAGGAGGATGGTGGAGAGGAAGGGCGGAGAGGAAGGGGGAGAGAGGAAGGGGGGAGAGGAAGGGGGAGAGAGAGGAGGGTGTGGAGAGAGGAAGGAGAGGATGTGGGAGATAGGTGAAGGGGGGGGTTTGAGCGAGTGTTCATGAGTTGAGCTGCGGGCTGTGAAGAGAGAAGGGCAGAGAGAGAGAGAGAGGGGAGAGACAGAGAGACTGGTACACCAAAAAAAGCTGGTGAAACTCAGCGGGTGCAGCAGCATCTATGGAGCGAAGGAAATAGGCAACGCTTTGGGTCGAAGCCCATCCTCAGACTGGTTTTCTACCGAAACGTTGCCTATGCACCCGCTGATGATATAGTTTTTTTTTGTGTACCTTCGATTTTCCAGCATCTGCAGTTCCGTCTTAAAGACAGAGAGACTGTTGGCGGACTGTTTTCCCAACGCGCGTTTGCGGGAGGGGGGGGTGGGCTGCGGCATCACACTCACACTAACCACCCCCCAAACTCACACTAACCACCCCCAAACACACTCGGGGGGATGGGGTGAGGGGGGTAGAGGAAGACGGGGTGGGGAGAGAAGGGGGGAGAGGAAGACGGGGTGGGGAGAGAACAGGAGAGGGGGAAGGAGGGTGGAGAGGAAGGGGGAGAGAGGAGAGGGGTGGAGAGAGGAAAGAGAGGATGGGGGAGAGAGGTGAAGGGGGGGGGGTTGGAGCGGGCGTGCATGAGTTGAGCCGCGGGCTGTGAAGAGAGAAGGGCAGAGAGAGAGAGAGAGAGACTGGTACACAAAAAAAAGCTGGAGAAACACAGCGGGTGCAGCAGCATCTATGGAGCGAAGGAAATAGGCAACGCTTTGGGTCGAAGCCCATCCTCAGAATGGTTTTCTCCCGAAACGTTGCATATTTTCTTTGATCCATAGATGCTGCTGAACCCGCTGATGATATACAGTTTTTTTTTGTGTACCTTACATTTTCCAGCATCTGCAGTTCCGTCTTAAAGACAGAGAGACTGTTGGCGGGCTGTTTTCCAAACGCGCGTTTGCGGGAGGGGGGGGCTGCGGCATCACACTCACACTAACCACCCCCCAAACTCACACTAACCACCCCCAAACACACTCGGGGGGGGGAGGGGGGGAGAGGAAGACGGGGTGGGGAGAGAAGAGGGGAGAGGGAGACGGGGTGGGGAGAGAAGAGGAGAGGGGGAGGGAGGGGAGAGGGGGAAGAGGAAAGGGGAGAGATTGGGGAGGGAGAGGAGATCAGGGTGGGTGAGAGGGGGAGGAGAGTTTGGAGTGGGATGAGAGCGGGGAGGGCAGGAAGGGGGGAGAGGGGGGAGGGGATGAGGGGAAGGGGAGAGGAGTAGGGGAAGAGAGAGAGGGAGGGGGAGGGAGAGAGGTGGGGGAGGGAGAGGGGTACAGTGGGGAGTGAGGGGCAGAGGGGTAGCGGGGAGTGGTGCAAGAGAGAGGTGAAGGGGGTGGGGGGGAGATGGGGGTGAAGAGGGGTGGTGGAGGGGGAAGAGAGGGGGTGGGAGGGGAGGGAGGGGGAGAGGAGAGAGGGGGAAGAGTGGGGAGGGAGAGTTGAAGTAGGAGGGGTAGGGACAGTCCATCTGTTTCCCATTCCCTATCACCCCCAATCCTCTTTCTCTATTGCCACAAACGTGACGACGCCCTTCGACACAGGCTGCGGGGGTGGGGGGGGAGGGGCTGGGGCTGTGGCTGCTGCAAAGGCATATGTAAACGGATTCATTCCGATTGGACATCTGTGAGCATTGTGCATTGTGACATCACACAACGGAATCTTTACTAACATTCTATGGCTGAGCTATTTTTTTAAACATTTTGAAATGTTTGGTTTGGGGGGGAGAGGTATTTTATTTTAAAAAGTGTACATAAACACGACCAAATTTAATCAGGATTGTCTATTCGTAAAGATAAACGTAATCTCTTTAGAAACGGTAAAAAATATCGGCGTTTCCGCGTGCTGTGTGGGCCTAGAGCGGTATCAAAGGGGATTTGTGACACATCAGGCGGATGGCAGACACAAGTCAGGCAGACCAAGTGCAGACCCGTTGGGTCTGGACACCGAACGTGCGTTTGGGGCGGGGGGCTGTGACGTCACACTAACCACCCGTTGGGTCTGTACCTCCAAAGCAGGGTTGCGGGGTGTGAATCTGGCACCCACAAACACACACACACTCATCACACCCCTTGATATTATACTAATATTTTAATTTTCTTCTTTTATTCCATCTCCACCCTATCCACTGACGAATAGCCATCACTTCTCAGGTGCGTCTCGAGGGGGGGGGGGTGGTGCAGAGAGAGAAAATTTAATGTTAGAAAAAAAAATTGTGAGGTGGGGGAGGAGGAGGGTTGAGAGGAAGGGGGGTGAGGAAGGTGGGGAGAGAGGAGGGTGAGAGAGGAGAGGGGTGGAGAGAGGAAGAAGAGGATGGGGAGAGAGGTGAAGGGGGTGGGTTGGAGCAGGCGTGCATGAGTTGAGCCGCGGGCTGTGAAGAGAGAAGGGCAGAGAGAGAGAGAGAGGGGAGAGACAGATAGACTGGTACACACAATAAAACTCGAGAAACACTGCGGGTGCAGCAGCATCTATGGAGTGAAGGAAATAGGCAATGCTTTTGGCGGAAACCCATCCTCAGACGGGTTTTTTCACGAAACGTTGTCTATTTCTTTTGATATAGATGCTGCTGCACCCGCTGAGGTTATGAAGCATTTTTTTGTATACCTTTGATTTTCAAGCATCTGCAGTTCTGTCTTAAAGACAGAGAGACTGTTGGCGGCCTGTTTTCCCAACGCGCGTTTGCGGGAGGGGGGGGACTGCGGCATCACACTCACACTAACCACCCCCAAACACAGGTGGGGGAGGGGTGGAGAGGAAGACGTGGTGGGGAGAGAAGAGGGGAGAGGGAGACGGGGTGGGGAGAGAAGAGGAGAGGGGGAGGGAGGGGAGAGGGGGAAGAGGAAAGGGGAGAGATTGGGGAGGGAGAGGAGATCAGGGTGGGTGAGAGGGAGGGGGAGGAGAGTGGGGAGTGGGAGGAGAGTGGGGAGGGCAGCAAGGGGGGAGAGGGGGGGAGGGGATGAGGGGAAGGGGAGAGGAGTAGGGGGGAAGAGAGGGAGAGAGGGAGGGGGAGGGAGTGAGGTGGGGGAGGGAGAGGGGAACAGTGGGGAGTGAGGGGCAGAGGGGTAACGGGGAGTGGTGCAAGAGAGAGGTGAAGGGGGTGGGTGGGAGATGGGGGTGAAGAGGGGTGGTGGAGGGGGAAGAGAGAGTGTGGGAGGGGGAGAGGAGAGAGTGGGAAGAGTGGGGAGGGAGAGTTGAAGTAGGAGGGGTAGGGACAGTCCATGTGTTTCCCATTCCCTATCACCTCCAATCCTCTTTCTCTATTGCCACACACGTGACGACGCCCTTCGACACAGGCTGCGGGGGTGGGGGGGAGGGGCTGGTGCTGTTGCTGCTGCAAAGGCATATGTAAATTGGTCCATTTCGATTGGACATCTTTGAGCATTGGGCATTGTGACATCACAAAACGGAACCTTCATTAACATTCTATTGCTGAGAGCTGTTTTTTTTTAACATTTTGAAATTTCCCCATTCCCTATCCCCCCCACACACGTGGCGACGCCTTTCGACACAGGCTGTGGGGTTGGGGGGAGGGGCTTGGGCTGTGGGTGCTGCAAAGGCATATGTAAACGGATTCATTTCGATTTGTCACACGTGTCGCAGGGCGTCGCCACGTGTGTGGGGGTGATAGGGAATGGGGACATTTCAAAATGTTAAACAAACAGCTCTCAGCAATAGAATGTAAATGAAGGTTCCGTTTTGTGATGTCACAATGCCCAATGCTGCGGGGGTTTGGGGGGAGGGGCCGGGGCTGGGGCCACTGCAAAGGCATATGTAAATGGTTCCATTCCGATTGGACATCTGTGACCATTGTGCATTGTGACATCACACAGCAGAATCTTTACTAACATTCTACGGCTGAGCTGTTTTTTTAAACATTTTGAAATGTTTGGTTTGGGGGGGGGAGAGGTATTTTATTTTAAAAAGCGTACCTAAACACGACCAAATTTAATCAGGATCGTCTATTCGTAAAGATAAACGTAACCTCTTTAGAAACGGTAAAAAAGACTTCCGGTGGCGTCATGTTAGACTAACAGACGTGCACCCAGCTCCTCTCCCGAAAAACTTCACGATTTATCGTGTAAAACGGGTCCGAAAATCGGGATTGTTTTTAAAAACCTTACCGGAGCTTCTGGTTACCGCGCTGATGACGTCATCGTTAAACGCGATGTTTTAAACGGTGGTTTGAAGCCCTTTAAATGAGTAAATTGACTCCAGCTGTGAGCCCTCAGAGAGCTGTGAATAAGCTGTCGAAAAAGTTCGAAACAGAAGTTACCTCTGAAGTCTCTGAAGTGGCTGCAGAAATGGATACAAGATCTAAGAAAGACTTTGATGACTTGAAGAAATCAATGAAAAATTTGAAAGATGAGATCTCGGATAATAGGGTGGAAGATAAGAAGGAAATGAAGGAAAATTCGGCAAAAATGATGGAAGGAATGGAGAAGATGATGAAGGATTTAAACGCTGGTAACCAGAAGAATATGACGGATTTACTGGACATTATGAATAAACGAATTGATGAGGTGAAAGATGGACTATCAGAGAAAATGGATAAGATGGATGTAATTACTACGGATAAGTTCACGGCTGTACTTGAAACAGTAGCTGCAAGTATGTACACAATTACGGAATTGGAGAAAAATACGGCTCGACTGGTTGAAGACATGGCGAAATTGAGGCAAGAACATGAGCAAATGAGGCGAGAAAACGAACAAGCATCACTACAAATGGGGACTCAATTAGAGAAAGTCTCATTCAAATGCCTGGACCTGGAAGCTCGCTCTAGACGCCAGAATTTGAGAATTCTTGGTGTTTCAGAGGGGGCAGAAGGGGAACAGGTACGTGAATTTGCCATGGGCTTGTTGAAACAACTGTTGAATCTTTCCAAGGAACCGAAAATCGAAGTGGCTCATCGTGTCCCAAGATTTGGAAAAAGATTTGATGCGGGAAAAGCTTATCCACGACATATTATAGTGAAATTTCGAGATACTGCAGAACTGGAATACGTTATGAGTAAAATCAAATATGGTGTACAATTACGGCTGGACAAGGACACTATTAAGATATTCAGGGACTACCCACATGAAATTGTGCAAAAAAGAAACAAATTTGATAAGGTTAAAGATCTTTTAAGAGGGAGAGAAGGGGTCAGATTTGGGTTTTTTTATCCCGCGAAAATGCGTATTTCTTTTAATGGTCTTGAAAAGTCATTTGTTAAGCCTGAAGACGCTTTCAAATATGCCCAAACGATTGTTGAAAAACAGAAATAAAAGGGAGCTTTGGCAGATCCGAATAATTCTCAGCTATGTTTTGTCTGGGGATAGTTTGTTATCTCTGGAATGTTGAAGCAAGGACATTTTCTGTTCAAAACGTGTAAACAACTTTATAGCTGGATATGAATTAGAAAATAATTGCTTATTGATTAAAATGTTATAACCAATTGTAAGAACTTATCCTATTAACAACTTTAAAAGTTATGCAGGTTAGATTAGAATACTAACAAAATAAACAAAAAAATAATGAACTAACATACTAATATGAATTTTTAATAAATTGTAACCTTGTCTATAAGCGGGAGGAGGGGATGAGAAACGAGCTCCTGGCTTATGTCCAGGAGCACGTCTCGTTAACCCCTTCAACCAACAGCTGATTCTTATTGAAATCAAAAATATTGGTTTAATAATTAAACTCTGATATATATATATGTTATAAGGAAATATCAGGGTAAAATTGTATTATATATCTGAATGTGAGGCCTCGTTTTAATATTTTAATATGTTATGATTAACTAAGAGAGTGGAGCGAGTTGAGCAACAACGCAATGGAAGTCAAAATAAGGTTTTTTCCCACCTACAGGTGGGTCACTCGCTACAGTGCCGACTATAGACACTGTAGCCTCACTTTTTTAGTTTTTTTTTTATCACATAAAATCACTTGTTTGTGTTTTGTGTTTAGTGATAAGAATAATATGGACATACCAACAAAAGTTAATAATTCAAAAACTCCCCCAATACCTAAAGACCTGGGATATGGACGCACCACAAGATTCAAAGGTACTATAATTATTCAAAATGCATGACACCACACAAAAGAACCTAGGAGGAATCTCATTTTGTAGTTGGAATATAAGAGGTATTAACGAACCTATCAAAAGGGGTAAGATATTAGCTCAGCTAAAAATGTATAATTCTGACATTACCTTCCTACAAGAAACACACCTAAAACCTCAGGACCAAGTTAGGCTGAGGGCGAAATGGATAGGTCAAACATACCACTCTTCATTCACTTCAAAATCTAGAGGCACGTCAATTATCATAAGAAAAGGTATACCATTTAAAGCAAAGAATATTATAACAGATATAGAAGGGAGATACCTAATAGTTAATGGAGAAATCCATGACACTCCACTTACTTTGGTAAATATATATGCCCCTAACTTTGATAACCCCCACTTTTTCAATAAAATCTTCAATATAATTGCAGAGTCAAACTATCAAAATGTTATAATAGGCGGAGACTTTAACTGTGTTTTAGATCCGTACTTAGATAAATCAAGTCAAAAACAGAGAGGGAATATGAAATCGAAAACTGGGGAACTCCTCAATACCTACATAAATAACACTAATATAGCAGATGTTTGGAGAATTGTGAATCCAACTGGCAGGGAATATTCGTTTTACTCAATGGTACATAAGACATACTCACGTATAGACTACTTTCTGCTGGATACAAAATTAATCCCCCAAACATCTAATGCAATATACCATACAAATTCAATTTCAGACCATTCTCCACTAACTTTCTTTTTAAAACTGGAAGGATTGTCTAAGAATAATTCATTCTGGAGATTTAACTCTCAAATTTTAAAAGATCCACAAGCGAGTATATATTTAAAAGAACAAATGGAGATCTTTTTTCAAACAAATGATACTTCAGATATATCGCCTACTTTACTTTGGGAATCTTTTAAAGCATACATTAGGGGTATTATAATTTCATATCAAGCTTTTCAAAATAAAAAGAATAAGAATGAACAAAGACAGTTAGAAGAACTTATTAGACAAATGGATATAGATAATGCTAAAGATCCATCAATAGATAAACATAATAAAATAATAATTTTAAAATTTAAATTAAATAAATTATTATCTGCCAAACTTATAAGACTTTTTCAAATTACAAAACAAGAGCACTTTGAATTTGGGGATAAACCGCATAAACTTTTGGCTCACCAGCTAAAAAAATGAGAAAAGGAACATACTATACCAAAGATCAAATCAGATAAAGGGGAATTATTAACAACACCGAAGGATATTAATAAAAGATTTGCGCAATTTTACGAGAATTTGTATACATCTAAAACGATAATTGATTCCAATAATATCACAAAGTTCTTGGATACCTGTAATCTTCCAAAGTTAGAGCTGAAGGAACAAGAGGAACTGGGTGCACAAATCTCAATTAAGGAATTAGAAGATACAATAAACTCACTAAAAAATGGAAAAACACCAGGCCCTGATGGATTTACTAATGAATTTTATAAAAGCTTTTATGATAAAATAATACCAAGATTACAAAAAATGTACCAATACGCTTTTAAAAAACGAATACTACCTGATACATTAGCGGAATCAACGATTACATTAATACCTAAGAAAAATAAGGATTTAGAAGAACCTGGCTCATATAGAGCTATAGCATTGTTAAACACAGATCAAAAAATATTAGCGAAAACATTAGCCAGAAGATTAAGTAAATACATTAGTAAATTAATAAACCCAGATCAGACAGGGTTTATCCCTAAGAGATACTCTTCTAATAATATGAGACGTCTACTCAACATAATGCACTCACACAAATCTGAAGATCAAGAATTATCAATTATTTCGCTGGATGCTGAAAAAGCATTTGATCAAGTAGAATGGAATTATATGGATAAAGTATTACAAAAATTTCAACTGGGAGAGAATTTTATTTTATGGATTAAGTTACTATATAACAAACCTACAGCTAGAATACTTACTAATAACATATTATCCTCGAAATTTCAACTATCAAGGGGAAATAGACAAGGATGCTCATTATCACCACAGCTGTTTGCTCTCATTATTGAACCGCTAGCAGAAAAAATTAGAATACACCCTGATATTCATGGATATAATACTAAAGACTCATATAATAAAATATCTTTATACGCGGATGATATATTATTGTATATTACAAAACCTCAAATCACTATACCAAATATATTAAATTTAATTGAAGACTTCGGATCTTTTTCTGGATATAGAATAAATTGGAATAAAAGTGAAATTATGTCAATAAAACCGAAAGATTCAACACATCTTTTAAAATTCCCTTTTAAAATAGCTACAGAAAAATTTAAATATTTGGGAATCGAAATTACCAGAGCATATCAAGGTATGTTCAGGGCAAATTTTGACCCCCTACTTAATAAACTGAATACATTAATTAAATTCTGGAAAACGCTCCCGATGTCTTTAATAGGCCGAATAAACGCAATAAAAATGATCTTTTTACCACAAATTTTATACCTATTTCAATCAATTCCTATATACTTACCTAAGAAGTTTTTTAAAAAACTCGACTCAGATATCACTAATTTTATATGGGACTATAAATCACATAGAATACAAAAAACCCATCTGAATAAATCTAAAGTATTGGGGGGTCTAGCACTACCTAATTTTATGTATTATTATTGGTCAGTAAATATTAAAAACATGATTCAACTGATGGATAACTCCGCCCAGCAAGTAGACTGGATTGTAATGGAGAAAGAGGATTGCTCCTCTAGAAACATTGGAGCGATCCTCCTCTCTCCAATGAAATTGAATAACATAAACTATAATAAGAACCCAATTATTCATAGTACAATCCGTATTTGGAAACAAATAAAACAAAATTTAAAATTAAGAAACTTATCACTTTTATTACCTATAGTCAATAACCCTTCGTATAGTCCTTCTATTATAGATAAAGCTTATACACAATGGGATAGACTAGGAATTAAAACGCTTGGTGACTTGTATGAAACTGGAAAATTACTTTCATTTCAACAATTACAAATAAAATATAAACTCGGAAATAATCAATATTTTAAATACTTTCAAATATGCGACTATTTGAAAAAATATACAAAAGATCATCATAATAACCCAGCAGATGTACTGGACGAGGCAATGCAGATAAAAGCGGAATCAGCAAACTTAATATCATATTTGTACAATATTATCTTAAATGCACAAATACCATCTACGGAGGGTATCAGAAGAGACTGGGAACAAGAGTTAGCTATTAAAATTTCAAAGGAAAGTTGGAATGAATACTTATTAAAAGTGCATAAATGCTCGATTAATGTAAGACACACTTTAATACAATTTAAAATTTTACATAGATTATATTATTCGAAAACTAAAATTCATAAAATTTTCCCAAACGTATCATCTATTTGTGATAAATGTCAATCCCAAGAAGCAACTATAGCGCACTCATTTGTCTTCTGTACAAAAATTCAAAAATTTTGGAATGACATTTTTGAAATCTTTACAAAGTTATTTAAAACAAGACTGATACCCAAAGCAGAATGGATTATCTTCGGAATAACGGAAGATGATCCAGAACTAAATGTGTTTCAAAAGAAATTAATGGATTATGGGTTAATAACTGGAAAAAAGCTAATTCTAAAATTTTGGAAGAAGGCTCCAATACCAACTATAAATATGTGGATTTCAAATATGTTTGAAACATTACACCTTGAAGAGATAAGACTCCTCCTAGCAGGTAAACCAGATCACTTCCACCTGACGTGGTCTGCATTTATAGAATTATTACAAACATAGGGTGCAAAAGTACTTTAAAAAAATAAAAAATTGAGGTCGGGTAAGGGGGGATGATAGTTGAAGAGTTGGTATGTCCTATTTACGTGATGCTCAAAAAAAAAAAAAACATTTGTTTCTCTTTTTTTCTCTTTCTCTTTTCTTTTCTTAGGGCCTATTTCTTAACTCTTTTTCTTTTTGTTTTTAATTTCGCTCTTATAGGGTCTTCGTCCTTTTTTGTTGTTACATTTTCTACACTTTTCTACACTTGCACTTTTTCCTTCACTTTCTTCTCTCTTTCAATCTTTTCTTTCTCTAGTGTAAAAAAATAAATAAAGGGAGTACATTAATTGTAAGAAGATATAAATGACGAGTATTAATGTATGTGGTTGTAATGTAATGTACTTCTAATAAATAAAAATTAAAAAAAAAAAAAAAAAAAAAAAAAAAAAAAAAGAAACGGTAAAAAATATCGGCGTTTCCGCGCGCCGCGTGGGCGCGGGGCGGTATCAAAGGCGGGACAAGTCAAGCAGAATGTTGGACGTACAGACGTACAGACGTACAGACGTACAGACGGACGACAGCCAGAGAGTTTTAAAAGTATATAGATAGATAGATAGATAGATAGATAGATAGATAGATAGATAGATAGATAGATAGATAGATAGATAGATAGATAGATAGATAGATAGATAGATAGATAGATAGAGATAGATAGATAGAGATAGATAGAGATAGATAGATAGATAGAGATAGATAGATAGATAGAGATAGATAGATAGATAGAGATAGAGATAGATAGATAGAGATAGAGATAGATAGAGATAGATAGAGATAGATAGAGATAGATAGAGATAGATAGAGATAGATAGAGATAGAGATAGATAGAGATAGATAGAGATAGATAGAGATAGATAGAGATAGATAGAGATAGATAGAGATAGATAGAGATAGATAGATAGAGATAGATAGAGATAGATAGATAGATAGATAGAGAGAGATAGATAGAGATAGATAGAGATAGATAGAGATAGATAGAGATAGAGAGATAGATAGAGAGATAGATAGAGAGATAGAGAGATAGATAGAGAGATAGATAGATAGATAGATAGATAGATAGATAGATAGATAGATAGATATAGATATAGATATAGATATAGATATAGATATAGATATAGATATAGATAGAAGATAGATGTGGAAAAAGCAGGAACAGGGTACTGATTTTGGATGATCAGCCTTCATCATATTGAATGGCGGTGTTGGCTTGAAGGGCCGAATGGCCTACTCCTATTTTCTATTTCTATTTTTCAATTACCCTTAAGTTAGAGAAGCCACAAATGCTCAGTACATGAGTCATGCAGTTAGCCCATGCAAAGTAATCATGGCAATTTAATGGTGAGATATCTTCACAGAGGAGATGTTTTCACAGTATGAAGCCACAGGGTAGACATCTAGATGGTACTGAAGCCAATAAAAACCATGGAGAATTATACTAATGTAACATTTATATCACTAGTACTGATTGTGGAATGCAAAATGACTGCAAACAAAAGGGAAGTTCAATAATGAGTGCATCCACTTGTTCGTCAAAGCAACAATAGATCATTCAAATGTGGACAAGCATTTAAGAAATAAATCTAAGAAAGATCACCCTGGTATGGTCCATGAGGAGCTCAGTGAACTTGAAATTAAGTACAAAGTATTGAAGCCAGATAAAATGGTCAGTGAGTCATAATAATGGAAGTTCCAATCGATCCAGCTAATTAGTCTAGATTAGTTTAGAGATACAGTGTGGAAACATGACTTCAGCCAACCGAGTCCATGCCAACCAATGATCAACCTTAAGCCCCTGTCCCACTTTCACAACCTAATTGGCGACCTCTGCCAAGTATGCCCTTGACTCATACTCACAGCATGGTCGCCACAAGATCGTAGCAGGTCTTAGGAGGTCTTCGTAACTCTTCCTCATGTTCATGCGTGGTCTCCGCGTACTCGTGGCCTCAAGTATGTCGCGGCATTTTCTCCAACCTGATAAAAAAATGTCCATGAGTAAAAAAAAGGTCGGCATGGAAAAAATTGATACTTTTTACTCATAGGTAGGTCGTAGGTAGGTCGTAGTAGGTCGTGATGGTAGTCGTAAATAGTCGTAGATAGTCGTAGATGGTCGTAGATAGTCGTGGGTCGGTAACAGTCCCGAAAAAAAAAAATGCAAACATGACATCATTTTATCATGTGATCATTTCCACTCGTAGCTAGTCATAGTTGGTCTTAGGTGTGGAAGACTGAGGTCGAGGGGGTCGTAGAAGGTCGTAGACAGAGTCGTAGGAGATCGTAGGAGGTCTTTTACTTCGGCGAGTCAACACGACCTTGACATTTTTTCAACTCGTCTAGGGTCTTCTAAACTCGTGGATTAGGTCGTCCAAGTGGGACAGGCCCTTTACATTACTTCTGTCCTACACACTCAGGACAATTTACGGGCCAAATAACCTGCAACCCTGCACGTCTTTGGAATGTGGGTTGAAACCGAAGCACCCGGAGAAAACCCATGTGGTCACAGGGAGAACGTACAAACTCCACGCAGACTGCAAACATAGTCAGGATCAAACCTCTGGCGCTTTACAGCAGCAACTCCACCACTGTTCCATCTCAAATTCTGCCAATTGATCAACGATAAAAGATAAAGACTGGATTAGAAAATCATAATCAGATTGGAAAAAGTAGTTCAAAATCACAGGTAGATGTACTATTGGGAAAGTATACAGAAATGTTCCTCCCTCCCTGCCCACCATCCCACACCCTTTTCCATTTCCCCCTTCTATCTATAGTCTTCTATTAACATATGGACAATATATGTCCATATGCTGTGCCAGCAGCAGGCTCCTGAACCGAGACATCGCCTATCCATGTATTTCAGAGAAGCTGACCCGCTGAGTTACTCCATTACTTGTGTAGGAAGGAACTGCAGATGCTGGTTTAAATCGAAGATAGACACAAAATGCGAGACATCTTTAATATGGAAAAACTGACATATTCCTTGAGAGTCAAGGAGAATTCATTTGAGAAGATCTGGGGAAAATGGACCGTTTATTTGAGTCATGACACCAATTAGATAAATGCCGAATTAGATATGGGAAGATTGTGTTATATAGAATTAGATGGTATGTTTGTGCGAATATTGAAATATCTCCAGAAACGTTTTTTTTTAATTTGGTAAGTGAACCACATGGTCTTATTCCATTTTTTAAAATGTATTTACTTCTTTTTTTCCCCCAATCTATTTATTTTTTTATTTTTGATTGTTGTTTTTCTTATTTTGTTTTATTTATGGTGATTGTGTTGCACTGTTTTGTATATATCTCTGAAAAATCAATAAAAATATAAGTTAAAAAAAAAGACACAAAATGCTGGAGTAACTCAGCGGGACAGGCAGCATCTCTGGAGAGAAGGAATGGGTGACGTTTCGGGTCGAGACCCTTCTTCAGATTGCAGAAGGCTGAGTTACTCCAGCATTTTGTATCTATCTTACTCCATTACTTTCTGTTTCACTGCTGCTCAACAGATGTTTTTTTCTGTGACTCATGCACCAGCTAAAATTTATCAGCTGTTAATAAGTATTTTACCACGGAATTGGTTGTTATTTACTAAATAACCACTTTCATTCTGGGACCATATAAAAAGAATCATAATGATTGCTCTTTTGGGGGGGCTTGTTTATTCAATTGATTAGCTCTCTGTTTTGTAGTTAATAGATAACTAAACCAGACAATCGAAGGTGCTCGTAAATGACTTCAAAAGGAGTGGCTAGATAAAGCTCGAATAAAACAATACCGTTAAGTGTGCAAACGCATCTTTCAGTCATGGCGATTTAAGCTATTGTCTTTAACTTCAGAAAATATTCATCTAAAATGGCATCTCTTATTTGAGTCCTGAGATTACAATTAGAAAAGGAAATGAAGAAATAAGTAATTTAACATCCAGCTGGATGGGGGATTAATTTTCTCTCTCAAATTTCCCAAACAATTTCCATAGACTAGTTATCCAGCGTATAAAACTAAGTATCTCAAAACCTCGCACAACCTGGAGATGATGTTTCCACTATTGGGAGAGTCTAGGACTAGAGGTCATAGCCTTATATTAAAGGATATTCTTTTAGGAAGGAGATGAGGAGAAATTTCTCTAGTCAGAGCTTGTTGAATCTGTGGAATTCTTTGGAAGGCCGTGGAGGCCAAGTCAGTGGATATTTTTAAGGCAGAGATCGATAGATATTCATTTAGTACAGGTGTCAGAGGTTATGGGGTGAAGGCAGGAGAATGGGGTTAGGAGGGAGAGATAGATCAGCCATGATTGAATGATGGAGTAGACTTGATGGGCCTAATGGCCTAATGCTATTCCTATCACTTATGAGTTATGACCTTATGACCTCACCTGTATTCCATTAACTTGCTTTAAGGAGAGGTTTTGCTACATTTTTCCACGGGTCAGCGTTCTCTGCTGTTTTGGTACCCTGTTATTCACTTAACTTTTTCAATTGCAGCAACTTGGAACAATACATGCTGATAAAAATCTAATTGTATCAAATGCTATGGACAATTAATTTAATAAAGTAATATAAAGACTGTTTTCCTAAGATTCTATCATTAATCAATTGTATTTTCACGAATATTAGAAATGCTCGGATGCGAAGATTCTTCAAACCAGAAACTTTAAAATAAAGTATACTTTAGCATAAAGGAATTATGATACTTTAAGTTTAAAGTGGTTCCTAGGATACTTTAAATCATAAACCCCAGCTTCTATGACAACCACAACAACACTTTCCATTATATATCCAAATGGCTCAAGGATGAATTCAGAGTTACATAACAAGCTGAGAGACTCAGATTCAAGAGGTATAATTTCCTGTACTGTTTTCATGTTTGAGTTTGTTACTCAGTCATTCAAACCTTATTCAAACATTGGCCTTTTCCTGGATCATTAAAGTGTAAATTCCAATTAGGTGCTGGCATATATATATTAGTCCATGTTAATGCATTGCCTACAGTAATTTAGTCTTTGCTGCCCTAAATCTTTGATTTAACAGTATCAATGGAAATTCAATGAGGGTCAGCAGTTCCACTCAATATCTTACATTCAATAGCACTGAAACTAAACATTTTCCATAGTTTTGGGCTGAAGTATGCTCCACGCCCAAAATGCCACCTATCCGTGTCCTTCAGAGATGCTGCCTGACCCACTGAGTTACTCCAGCATTTTGTGTTCTTGAGCATTCATGTACCATTTGATGTTGGTGCAGAGGCACAGCAGGCTGCGCAGAACAACAATTACACAGAGGACCTCAGGTGCAAATCCAAAAGTGCAGGATCGGTCCACTAGTTGTTTGAAATATTTTTATCAGATTTTATTTTTAATGCATGGAATTGTTGCATTATGTGACATAGTTCTGGGCCCCTAAATTTTACCCTGGACTGCCCATTTTTTTGTTGCAATGGATACCATGGTATCTGATTAGTCAATATTGGACACCTTATGGAAAATATAAACTGAAATGTGGAATGATGGGACTAGTGTAGAAGGGGCATCTTGGTCAGTATGGGCAAGTTGGACTGAAGGGTCTTTTCCATGCTGTATGACTCTGTGACTCTATGACCTTCCTTGGTTTTTCTGTCCCCATCGCCTCTCTCTCATCCATAATGGTCTCCACTCTTCTCCCACTTCCAACTGTCAGTGATTGTTTACAATGGATCCTTGTTGTGTTTGCTGCCATGATTTAACCCATCCAGTTGTCTATCAGGTTTTCAGTTTAGGCTGACTCTGAGAGCAATAAAAGTGAACATGGAAGATAAACGTATTCAATAGATTTCTGTCTTAAGTGGTTCTTTATTGCCATGTATGCACAGCACAGTGAAATTTTACTTCGGAGTCACGTGAGTGACTACGTGAACAAGACCTGTCAGGGCGCATGCGCGTCATTACGTCAGTCGCATTGGCACACGGACCAGCGGGAGGACGGAGCTCCTCCTGTGGTAAGTACTTTTAGAGTATTTTAAAGAGTTTTAAAGCTCCAGCTAAGTGGAAAACTTAGCTGGAGTAAAAAGTTCCTTTACTGTGGTGCTGTGCTCTGTGTTTTTGTTACAGGCAGCACCATGGTGAAGACGACCAGGGGGAGGACAGAGCTCCTCCTGTGGTAAGTACTTTTACAGTACTTTTATAGTTTAAAGCTCCAGCTAAGTGGGAAACTTAGCTGGAGTGAAAAGTTCCTTTATTGTGGTGCTCTGTGTTGTTTTTTAATTACAGGCAGCACCACGGTGAAGACGAGCAGGGGGAGGGCAGCCGCAGGTAAAGCATAGGAGAGCCGCGGGAATGCGGTCTGTCAGCGGCTGCCTCGTACCCCTGCACAGTCGCCGACCGGGAGCGGGGCGACTTCAGACTGAGTTCTAAAAAGCACCAAAGCCAACGCCAGTCGGGTGTAAGGCACGGGGAAGTCTGGGAGGCCCTCGGACTCAACTGAGTCGGGCCACAACGAGCCTGTACGGGGCTGGAGACTTTTTAAACGATTCTCCCAAATGGAGCACCTCATCCAGAGGTTGCTCCAGAAACGCACACTCCGGGGAGGAATCGTGTGGTCGGTAAGCTGCAGAAAGGCCACGCCGGCAGCACCTGGTAGAGGGCTGCTTAAAGCACCCTCATGCATGAGGTGAGTGCAGAGGGTCAGCTAAGTTCTGACCCCAACTCTGACGGAGACTTGGAAATTAGCGAAGAACGGCCGTTGTCAGAGGTCCATTCTCTGGCAGCACGATTCGCTGTCCCGTCAGAGTATGGAATGCCACTGGGAAAGCGAAGACGGCCGTTGTCAGAGTTCCCATCTCTGGCAGTACTATTCGCTGTCCAGTCAGAGTCTGGAATCACCAAGAGACGGGGTAACTGCGAGTTGCTGAAGGTGCCAGCAGTGAACCGGGTGATATGGAGCCAGATGGGCGTGGGCGTGCAGTGCCCAGGAGATGAAGCTGCAGAGAATCCTGAAATTACTTGGCTCAGGAATCACGGCATTCGCGAAAACGGTGGATGGAGGCCATGTGTCGGAGACGCAGCAAGAGGTACTAGGGTTGCTTTGTAGCACCCATTTTTGAGATAAATTGTCTCAGGGAAAGTGCCATTCGGCCCACCATTAATTCCAAGATTGCAGTATTTTTCCAGCCTAGCAACATACAGCCGGCCAACCTACTCTTCGGAGAGGACCTCGCCAAGAGTGTCAAGGACATGGATGACGAGGGAAAGACGGTGGGCTTGATCAAGCCACCAGCAGTCGGCAAGTTTCCAAAAAAGAAAATACCCCGACAAACGAAGCGGGAACATGGTCAAACATTGGCTTTCCCGCAAAGGAGCCGGGGACAACGTCATCCACCAGGTACCAAGGAGGTAGGTGGGCCTGGTTCTCAGGTGCACATATCAAATGTGACACAACTTAAATCTGGGGTACATTACATCTGTTTCTGGGATGAATGGAAGCAAATTACCTTAGCTCTGTTTATACAGAGTGTTATTCAAAGGTTTCAAATGGATTTCAATCCAAATTGTGATTTGCACATTCAGCATGTTCTTGGGAGAATTATTCAGCTTTCATTAACAGAACAGATGGATGTTCAGACTGCGCTTGCAAGCTTATGTGATAAAGGTGTAATGGTAAAGTTGGTTCACCAACCCCATCAATTTGTGTCTAATATTTTCCCAGGCCAAAAAAGGATGGGGGATATAGTATAGACATTGTAAGATGGAATTGTCACTGCCAAGCAACTGGGTCAAGAGGATGCTATATGGCGACTATAGAGCTTAAAGATGCACATTACTCAATGTCTGTTTATTTGCAGGATAAGGATATTTAAAATTCACCTGGATGGATCAACTAGGGCAACAAAATTGTTAAAACCTATAATAGGCATGCTGAGAGGCCAGGGTCAAGTGCTCATGGCTTATCTCGATGATATCTTGATTACAGGTATCCAAGAGAACAGCTGAAGTAACAGGTGATAGTTGTTAAATCCAATTTTCAAAGATTGGGCATTAATCAATCAGAGGAATCCAAATTAACACCTGACTATTTCGGTCCCAATTGATTCAATTAAGTGACTCTGCCCAGGGAAAAAAGGGTAGAGCTAATTGACAGGTGTATCAAGCTAATTGAGGCATTAAGGATACATTCGGGTCATTATAATAGACATATGCAGTTATCAGTAAAGGCTATTTCTGATTTGCAATGGTGGATTCACCATGTGTCCAGAAGTTATAGCAAGGTAATGCTTGACCAGCCTTCCATGATTTTGCAGATGAATGTCAGTGCACTCGGGTGGGGTGTTACGGATACGAGTTTCAGCTGTGGAGGCAGATGGACTGAGCAAGAGGCATCGCTTCTGCAGACATGGGCAATTAACTATTAAGAGGTTTTATGGATAAGGCTTATTGCTCTAACAAATGTAATCTGCATGTTCAGTTTCAGATTGACAATACTACGCAAGTGGCATATATATTAATCACATCGGTGGAATCAAGTCGGTATTTTGTGACAGATTGGCTAATCAAATTTGGGCCTGGTGCATTGAAAAAGATATTTCAGCTATTTATCTACCAGGTAGATTCTACATAGTAGCAGACGCCAAGTCACGAAAGTTCCATGACAACATAGATTGGATGTTGAACCAGGAGGTGTTCAATAATATAGTACTTATATATGAATGCCAGATATCGATCAAGGTTCAACCATCAGCAGCCTAAATAGGTTTCATGGGAACCAGACCAGGTGGCAGTTGCAATTGATACTTTGACGTTACATTGGGGTGGTATGTTTTATATATTTTCCTACCATTTTGCCTAATAGGTCGGAGTCTGCAAGAAATCAAGCAGGATGCCGCTTTGGGGGTGCTTGTAATACCTAATTGGCCGAATCAAGCATTGTTCCCTTTGATGTTACAGTGAGGGATCCAACCTCTTTTTGGTGGTTCCCAAGCGTAGGAATTGACTGGAGCATCCGCTAACACAGGAACGTCATCTGTTATGTGATAGTATTGACTTGTTAATTTGCAGGTTTTAAGAAGGCCATACCTGGAGCGAGGACTGTCTGGGTGAACGGTGGACATGCTAACTGTAGCCTGGAGAAAGAGTACTCAAAAGGGGTATTTTACTTATGTAAAAAAATGGGAGCAATATTGTGTACAAAATAATATTGACTATAGTACTGCAGGTATTGTGGATATTTTAGAGTTCCTGTTGATACTCTACGATGATAAGGGGCTCAGTTATAGCACCATTAATACAGCTTTAAGTGCTTTGTCCTCGTATGGTTTTGATGGGGTCAGGAAAGATCCTATTGGGTTTCATCATATCAGAGCTAGATTGATGAAAGGAATTTCAACTCTAAACCTCCTAAACCCAGGTATATGACGATCTGGGATGTAAATACTGTTATTTGCACTTTATCAGTATATTGATTCATGTGTGTATATATTTATAGAATGCCTTGTAGTCAATGCCTACTATGTTCTGTTGTGCTGAAGCAAAGCAAGAATTTCATTGTCATATCAGGGACACATGACAATAAACTCACTTGACTTGAAGTGTGGTCCTCAAGATGCTTTGACAGTACGTTCCTGTCATGTCTCTGAATTTGCCAAACTAATCATGAAAGTGGTTATGCTCATGGCATTGGTTCAGCATAGCAAGTGCAGATTTTGCAAAAGCTTCTGCTAGACAGGATGGAAGTTGCTGAAGTGAATGTTATGTTATATATTTGCGTCCTGCTCAGAACAGGCCAGGTGTCACACGTTTGTTAAAATTGTGTTTCAGCATAATCTACTGATCCATGTTTATGTGTAATGGCACATTTATTTTCATTATATTGAAGCTATAAAGACCTTAAGAAATGTGGAAACAGCATTGTTTATTAGTTACATGTAACCACATAGGAGAATGTCAGTGCAGACTATCTCAAGGTGGTTTAAAGCAAATATAGATTCAGGCAGGTATTAACACTGAAGTGCACTAGTGCAGCAGCAACGTCGTCGGCTAGGGCGATGGATGTTCACATCGGCAATATTCTTACAGGTGCCGGGAGGTCAAATTAATTGTTTAAATTTTTTTTACTATCGGCTGATTGCCGATCGGCGAGAGGCTGTTTGCAAATTCAGGATTAAGTCCTGTTTAGTTTCCCCTGGGATAGAGGGGTTACTGGTTGTTTTGATTATTCAAATCAATTGTTACTGCATGATATTCACATTTCATATTTAACGCATTATTGATTGTTTCTCATCGAAAGTCAATCAATGCAGTGAGAAGCCGGGATTTGGATCTGCGGCATAAAATCACAGAGCTTTGAACCCTTCACGTAGTCACTCACGTGACTCTGAAGTAAAATAGTAAGATTAAACGAGAACTTACCAAGTTTGAAGTTTGATCTTTATTTTATGAGGAGTTACGTTGGTGATTACGTGCCCGCCACGCCCAACCCTCTCTCATAAAAAAGGTCATATGGTAGTTCTCATGTTGCTCATCTTAATGTGTTACTTCAAATATTGTCTTATCTGTGATTTCATACCGCTGCTTTGAAGATTGACGCGCATGCGCCCTGACGGGTCTTCTTCACGTAATCACCAACGTAACTCCTCATAAAATAAAGATCAAACTTCAAACTTGGTAAGTGTAAAGAAGTATTGTCAACACGTCGTAACTTTACATCTTTAATTCATACTGCAGCATTACATAGAGCACTAGCTGTACGTGGTCTGTCACGGGAACCAGAGCGCGATATATGGGAGGGGAGGTTGTAATTATAGTTGTGATATGGGGAGTGGTTAGTAATGATGAGGTAACTATATTAAAGGCACATGCATATCTCATCTACATCCTTCCCCTTGGAAACGAAAGGCAAACAAGTAGTGACAGGGCGACCACGTCTCATGCGCCAGAAACGGTTAAGCAAAATCACCATAGCGGACCGGCGGCTTGACAACACGTCCCGACCGGGTTCGCATCTTGCCATTCTCCCTCCCGGCAGGAAGAAGTGGATCAGGTGCGGATGGCCGAACTAGGACGGGGGAGCCTGGAGAGGACGGAGGAGACAAGGGCAGAAGGGCAGGAGGATATGCAGGTGCAGCAAAGGGCAGCGCGCCGGCGAGGGAGGACTAGCCGGAGGAGGATTGGACCGATATAGCTGAGAGGGTGGTGACCGTGGCATACGGGGAGCGGCGGGCAGAGCCTCAAAGGGTGTTGAAGTTGCAGCGGGGGAGCAAAAGGATCGGCAGGCCGAGGTCGTGGCTCATTGATGAGCCGCAGGTGTTGGCGGGACCGGCGGTAGACGGTTCCCGCATGGTCGACGAGATAGGACCTGGGCGACCCAGCAGAGCCGACGACGGTAGCGAGCTTGGAGTGACCGGAGGGGGTCTGCATGCGGACGACCTGACCGGGGAAAAGGCGCGGCAGCGGCCGGCAGGATCTGTCATGGGAACGCTTCTGAACATCGTGCTTGAAAGCAATGCGTTCCCGAACAGCAGCGGGATTGAGGACTGAGGGGATGAGGGAGCTTTGGGCCACCGGGATCGGGGGTCTCGTAGCGCGAGACATGAGCCGCTGAGCAGGGGAGCCCATAGCAGGGGAGCCCATGGCAGTGTCGCGGGAGATGTTGCGAAGGTTAAGGAGGGCCAGATAGAAGTCGGAGTTGGACAAGCGACATTGTTCCAGCAAGTTCTTTGCACTGCGGACGGCGCGCTCGGCCAGACCGTTGCTTTGCGGGAACTCAGGGCTACTGGTGAAGTGGCGGAAGTTCCATCTGGATGCGAAAGCTCTAAACTTGGAGCTCGTGAATTGGCTGCCATTGTCCCACTGCAGGCTGGCCGGGGTGCCAAAAGTGCAAAAATGGTGGCCCAACTTATCAACAACGGCCGACGAGGTGAGGGAGTGCAGCTGGTCAACCTCGAACCAGCTGGAGTAGGAGTCGACGAGGACCAGGAAGTGTTTGCTCCGCCACTCGAAAATGTCAACGGCAACCGCCATCCAGGGCAGCTCCATGAAGGACAGTGCCATTTCAGCGAACTCCCTGAGTCTGAATCTGGCTCCTCTCAGGGGGAGACCAGCTTATTTTCTCTGTTAGATGCACCTGCTGTGATAACAGACCCTTCAGTTTGTGTAACTGTGAACAACTCGACCTTCACCACTAAGATTGACACCGGAGCTGTTGCGAATGTTATGTCAACAAGCCTCTTCAAAAAGATAAGGACTAATGAGCAAGTTACTTCTGACTGCTCCACTTTGCATGCCTATGGGGGAGGGGTGCTTGTTCCTGTGGGGAAGGCAACTCTGCGCTGCAAGATACTGGAAACCTCTCGGCCCCTCACTTTCTATCTCCTCGATCAAAAATGCATTACCTTGTTGGGCATCCGAGCATGCCAGGACTTGGGCCTGGTCTCCTTCCACCGTGACATCCACACGGTGCAGGCCCTCATGGACCCGTTGACTGAATATCCCGACCACTTTGATGAGGAGCTGGGCAAGCTGCCCTGCAACTACAAGATTGTAGTCGACTGCAAAGTCGAGCAGTGGTCCGTGCGCCACACCGTGTCTCCTTCGCCATGAAGGACAAAGTAGAATCGACACTGCACAGCATGGTAAAGATGGGCATCCTAAAGGCGGTCAGCGAACCCACCAGGTGGGTCTCCACCATGGTTGTTGCCGCGAAAAAGGACAAAAGCGAAATACGCATTTGCATCAACCCCAAAGACCTCAACCTGGCCATTAAACGCCCGCACTACCCTATGAGAACAGTAGAGGACGTCGCTGCACAGGTTGGTCCGGCCACAATCTTTTCTGTCCTCGATGCCAAGAGCTCCTTCTGGCAGATACCGCTTGACGAGCAGTCCTCCATTCTAACAACTTTCAGCACCCCCTTTGGCAGATTTAGGTTCCTCCGAATGCCAGTCGGAATCAACTCTGCAAGCGAGGTGTTCCAACGGACAATGGAGCAGCTGTTTGCTGGTCTACCGTGCGCCATCATCGTTGACGACATTCTGGTCTCCAATTGGAGGCGTGGGTTCGAATCCCACTTCTGACACCATGTAAAGAAGTATTGTCAACACGTCGTAACTTTACATCTTTAATTCATACTGCAGCATTACATAGAGCACTAGCTGTACGTGGTCTGTCACGGGAACTAGAGAGCGATATATGGGAGGGGAGGTTGTAATTATACTTGTGATATGGGGAGTGGTTAGTAGTGATGAGGTAACTATATTAAAGGCACATGCATATCTCATCTACAGTAAGTTCTCGTTTAATCTTACTATTCCTTTGCACAACCCACAAATGCACCGTGGCCACAATTGTGGTGCCATTTAAAATTAAAATAACAGAAAACACAAACAGTCCAAAGTCCAATCCACATGTTGGAAGTTCAGGAGCACCCCTAATCCAGGATGCCTGCAGGATCAGATCATGTATAATTCCAACAAACTTTTTATTCTGGACCTGACATATGTTTTTAAACATCAATGAAGCAGGATTCCTACCCCTGCCAATATCTTTGGCTCAATGCAGAATTCCCTCAACTCCTGCTGCTTCCCATAAATTTCAGGGCCAACGTGCTTGCTGCTGGATTGATTCTTGAAGTTTTGATTCAGAGGCATAAGTACTACAGCTGACCAAAGCTATACCTAATGTATTTGGATAATGGGTCATATTTACAACATGTGGAACACTTAAGTGCCTGTTGCAAAGCCAACAAAAGGCAATGGCTGAGTATTTAATTATCTTTCCAGTCCTCTCTTTATTTCTCAACATAAATGTCAGAGGACTTAACAATCTATACTTCATTAATAAAATATACAGGACAGAATGAGATTACGTGTGATCTCAACAAACCTTTTACTCCGGATCTGGTATGTTTAAAAACCAATGAACCAAGATTCACCTGTAAGGCATCTGCAGTTTACTCAGTTCACACTCAGCTTGGAGTTAACATTAACTTTGTACTTAATCTGCTGCCAATGGTTTCCAGCTGAACACCTCGCTGCCTGCATCCCTCCCTGTACTCACAGCCATCTGCTCTGTGCAGTGCCTTTGGAGAGACTTTGCTTTTATTTTCATAGGATGAATCATTATTTCAACATTTTCAGTTAACTGAAGTTGAACAAAAAAGGTGCCAGCTTGCATTTAGCTCCAGCATTGGGGTGATTAATATTTCATATTTCATGTCCATAAACACATTATAGCCAATATTTCTTCATGGAGTTCTTCAAAATAAATAAATATATATATAGATATACATATATATCTTTATATACATATATATCTTTATATATACACACAAACACACACACACACACACACACACATATATATATACTAGACTAAGTGGGACCCGTTGGGTCCCAGCATCACATGGGAGGGCTGGTCACCCAACGCAATATTCCACCTCTCCACCAATTCCGATATTGATGGCCAGTGGGGGGGGGGCTTTCTGTTGCGCTAGTATGGGTGTTGTGGGCCGAAGGGACTGGTTTCCAGAGGGCTAGTATGGACATTGTGGGCAGAATGGATTCTTGGGCTGGCAGCTCAGTCACTGAGGCCAGGCAGCACAGTCACTGAGGCCTGGCAGTACAGTCACTCGGACTTGGCAGGCTGGCAGCTGAGAAACTGCCAGAAATTCTGCCCAAAACAGGTGATAGACTCTGTGAGAGAGAAGGGGGAGATGATGGACTGAATGGATTATTGGGCTGGCACTTCAGTCACTTATGACTGGTGGGCTGGCAGTTCATTTACTCACGGCTGATGGGCTGGCAGTGCAGTCACTCACGGCTGGTGGGCTGGCAGTTCACTTACTCACGGCTGGTGGGCTGGCAGTGCAATCACTCACGGCTGGTGGGCTGGCAGTTCAGTCACTGACAGCTGGTGGGCTGGCAGTTCACTTACTCATGGCTGGTGGGCTGGCAGTTCAGTCACTCACAGCTGATGGGCTGGCAGCACCCTTAAAAAAAATCGGAAACCGTGCGTGGGTTTTGAATTATATTTTACTCAGATGCAAGCCAAGGAATGGCATAATTGTTACCTGTTAATTGGACATAATCAACCTCAGCAAATTGACAATATCCTATTGAAAGGGAGTGGGTGTTTAAGCTGTCAGGACATTTTATTATTTGCCAAAATATACATCTCAATACCATAATGATAGAAAACTTACTTTTCCATACACCACTCGTAAGTCTGGAGATTTTTTTTAATGATAAATTTAGCATCAGAAGCGTTTTCCTTTTGCATGTAAAAACCCACTTTAGAACCATGGGCGTTTTTTTAATTTTACAGCCAGATTGATCATTTCTGAAACTTTTAGATAATAAAGGAATCAACAAAAAACACAAATAATGCCTTACTGTTGATGAAATGCAGTGAGCAAACGCGATAATTCCCAATATTTTCAATCTCGATATCTGCACGGCCAATGTTCGCCAAGCACTTTAGCTGTTGTTGTCCCTTTAGCTCTCGCTTCTCTTTACCTTCATTTCTCTTCACTCTTGGAATTCTGAAGTAGGATAGATGTCTCTCACGGTTACCCTGACTTCCACAATTATTTACAGCGCAAAAATTCACAATTTTGGCGGTTTTTAACAGGTAGGAAAGTACGTGTTTCGTGTATTAACAACATATACCGGAAGCTGCGATATCCTCCAGATGGATTGAGCGGTTCCGTTCGTCAAGCCCTTTCACCGGGGACCTTACGTGCAACCCCCTATACACACACACACACACAGACTCTCAGACACTCACTCACACAGACACACACTCACACAGACACACTCACACACAGACACACTCACACACTCACACACAGACTGACTCACACACAACCAATACTAAAATGTCAAGTAACTTCAGAACGTGGTGAACATACAGTGTGTAAACCGAATGATTCAAACGTTTAAAGCCTCTTGTCGAGGCTGCTGCTGAAGCAAAAACGTGCCTTAAATAACGTCCAACACACCCACCATAGACAGAGCAGTCAGCTCTCTTGAATTATTCAACGACGTCTTCACTCTGTGCCTTCTGCAGTCAGCACCATCTTGCCACGAACCGGAAATTATGCACTCAGGGCCATCTTGCCGCTAACCAGAAGTGACGTCATAGGCGCCATCTTGCCATTAAGCGGAAGTCACGGTATGAGCGCCAATTTTGCAATTAAACAGTCCTGATCTAATAAAATGTTTAGTCACACTTTATCCATCCGAAAACTTTTGCAAGCAAGCCCTTTAAAAGCCAAGCCAATTGGGCAAAAACTCTTAGCAAGCCAACAAAACACATTCGTTTGCTGAGAGCCCTTTAATAGCCAAGCCAATTGGGCAAAAACACTTAGCAAGCCAACAAAATACATTCGTTTGCTGAGAGCCCTTTAATAGCCAAGCCAATTGGGCAAAAACACTTAGCAAGCCAACAAAACACATTCGTTTGCTGAGAGCCCTTTAATAGCCAAGCCAATTGGGCAAAAACACTTAGGAAGCCAACAAAACACATTCGTTTGCCGAGAGCCCTTTAATAGCCAAGCCAATTGGGCAAAAACACTTAGCAAGCCAACAAAACACACTCGTTTGCTGAGAGACCTTTAATAGCCAAGCCAATTGGGCAAAAATACTTAGCAAGCCAACAAAACACATTCGTTTGCTGAGAGCCCTTTAATAGCCAAGCCAATTGGGCAAAAATACTTAGCAAGCCAACAAAACACATCTCGTTTACTGAAGCCCTTTAATAGCCAAGCCAATTGGGCAAAAACGCTTAGCAAGCCAACAAAACACATTCGTTTGCTGAGAGCCCTTTAATAGCCAAGCCAATTGGGCAAAAACACTTAGCAAGCCAACAAAACACATTCGTTTGCTGAGAGCCCTTTAATAGCCAAGCCAATTAGGCAAAAACACTTAACAAGCCAACAAAACACATTCGTTTGCTGAGAGCCCTTTAATAGGAAGCCAATTGGGCAAAAACACTTAGCAAGCCAACAAAACACATTTGTTTGCTGAGAGCCCTTTAATAGCCAAGCCATTTGGGAAAAAACACTTAGCAAGCCAACAAAACACATTCGTTTGCTGAGAGCCCTTTAATAGCCAAGCCAATTGGGAAAAAACACTTAGCAAGCCAACAAAACAAATTCGTTTGCTGAGAGCCCTTTAATAGCCAAGCCAATTGGGCAAAAACACTTAGCAAGCCAACAAAACACATTCGTTTGCCGAGAGCCCTTTAATAGCCAAGCCAATTGGGCAAAAACACTTAGCAAGCCAACAAAACACATTCGTTTGCCGAGAGCCCTTTAATAGCCAAGCCAATTGGGCAAAAACACTTAGCAAGCCAACAAAACACATTCGTTTGCCGAGAGCCCTTTAATAGCCAAGTCAATTGGGCAAAACACTTAGCAAGCCAACAAAACACATTCGTTTGCTGAGAGCCCTTTTAAAAAGCCAAATTGGGCAAAATCACTTAGCAAGCCAACGAAACACATTTGTTTGCTGAAAGACTTTTTAAAAGCCAAGTGGGCAAAAACACTTAGCAAGCCAACAAAACACATTTGTTTGCTGAAAGCCCTTTAAAAAGCCAATTAAGCAAAAACACTTAGCAAGCCAACAAAACACATTTGCTGAAAACCACATCCCGGAAACTCACCGTGGAGTAGACGTGCATTCAGTGTTATTCACAGCTCAGAGAGCTGTGACCATCTCGCTTTCTCCATCTGGCAGAGACTGAGTGAGGCACGACACTTCCGGGTTTTATAGTCCCTCCGCCCTGCCGCCAGTGGGGGCAGCAGAGAGAATGGCAAATTATTTTAAAACATTAATATCTCTGATTTATCATCGATGGGAAAAATCCTCAGGTCCAGTCCGGCGGAGGGGGGCTCTGAGCGAGGTGGCCAAAAATGACGGCCGTAGGTGGCGGCATTCACTCGGAAATCACAGCACAGTGAGTCAAAAGCGGTCAAGATCTTACTTTTAGTAATATAGATATATACTAGACTAAGTGGGGACCCGTTGGGTCCCATGTTCACACGGGAGGGCTGGTCCCCCGATGTAATATTCCACCTCTCCACCAATTCCAATATTGGTGGCCAGTGGGGGGGGGGGCTTTCTGGAGCGCTGGTATGGGTGTTGTGGCTGCAGGGACTACTGGTCTCCAGAGGGCTAGTATGGACATTGTGGGCCAAATGGATTCTTGGGGTGGCAGCTCAGTCCCTCAAGCCTGATGTGCTGGTAGCTCACTCACGGCTGGTGGGCTGGCAGTTGACTCACGGCTATTCCATGAAATTCCATTTCAAGCAGAGTGCAAGGCCACCAAATTCAAATCCATTTTCCTACCATTTCAAGCAGGGTGCAAGGCCACCAAAGTCAAGTGAAGTTTCTTACCTCTTCGAGCAGGGTGCAAGGCCATAAATTTCAAGTGCAGTTTCATACCACTTCAAGAAGGGTGCAAGGCCACCAAATTCAGGTTCAGTTTCCTACCACTTCAAGCAGGGTGCAAGGCCACCGAATTCAAGTGCAGTTTCCAACCACTTCAAGCAGGGTGCAAGGCCACCAAATTCAAGTGCAGTTTCATACCACTTCAAGCAGGGTGCAAGACCACCAAATTCAAGTGCAGTTTCATACCATTCAAGGAGGGTGCAAGGCCACCAAATTCAAATGCATTTTCATACCATTTTATGCGGGTGCAACGACATCACATTCAAATGCAGTTTCATACTATTTCATGCAGGGTGCAATGACACCACATTCAAATGCAGTTTCATACCATTTCATGCAGTGTGCAAGGCCACCACATTCAAATGCAGTTTCATACCATTTCAAGCAAGGTGAAACCACCCATAAAACCACCATAAAACCACACAAACACCACACTCACAGTTCAGTAGACATTCAGTGTGTTCAGTTGATTCACAGCTCAGACAGAGTTGTGACCTCTCCCTCCCCCATCATGCAGAGACTGAGCCACACCCACACTTCCGGGTTTTATAATCCCTCCCCCTTCAACCAGAAAATGTTGTGGCCTTCAAGGCGTGATTGACAGGAGAGTGATTCTCAACATTTTTAAACACTAATAACACTTTTATTTTTCATTGATGGGAAGAATCCTCTGCACCTGATCAGCGGAGGGGGACTGAGTAAGATGGGCAAAAGTCGCAGCCGTAAGTGGTACCGTTTTACCTAAAATCAATATAGTGCAAACAGGAAGTTGTCAAGTTTAGACAAACAACCCTTGCAGTGCCTTTCACTTTAACCCAAAACCCACCCAAACAACCCTTTGCAATGCCTTTTCACTTCAACCCAAACCCACCCCAAACAATCCTTTGCAGTGCCTTTTCACTTCAACCCAAAGCCCCCAAAACAACCCTTTGCAGTGCCTTTTCATTTAAACCCAAAACCTGCCCAAACAACCTTTTGCAGTGCCTTTTCACTTTAACACAAAACCCCCCCAAACAACCCTTTGCAGTGCCTTTTCACTTCAACGCAACCACCCCCAAACACCCTTTGCAATGCCTTTTCACTTCAACCCAAACCCCCCACAACAACCCTTTGCAGTGCCTTTTCACTTCAACCCAACTCCCCCCCGCAAACAACCCTTTGCAGTGCCTTTTCACTTCAACCCAAACCCCCCCAAACAAACCTTTGCAGTGCCTTTTCACTTCAACCCAACCACCCCCATAAACAACCCTTTGCAGTGCCTTTTCACTTCAACCCAACCCCCCCCCCCAACAACCCTTTGCAGTGCCTTTTCACTTCAACCCAAACCCCCCCCAAACAACCCTTTACAGTGCCTTTTCACTTCAACCCAAAACCCCCCAAACAACCCTTTGCAGTGCCTTTTCACTTCAACCCAACCCCCCCCCAAACAACCCTTTGCAGTACCTTTTCACTTCAACACAACCCCCCCACCCAAACAACCCTTTGCAGTGCCTTTTCACTTCAACCCAAAACACCCCCAAACAACCCTTTGCCGTGCCTTTTCACTTCAACCCAAAACCCCCCCAGACAACTATTTGCAGTGCATTTTTACTTCAACCCCAAAAAACCCCAAACAACCATTTGCAGTGCATTTTTACTTCAACCCAAAAAACAAAAAAAACATTTGCAGAGCATTTTTACTTCAACCCAAACAACCATTTGCAGTGCATTTTTACTTCAACCCAAACAACCATTTGCAGTGCATTTTTACTTCAACCCAAAACCCCCTAAACAACCATTTGCAGTGCATTTTTACTTCAACCCAACCCCCCCCCCAAAACAACCATTTGCAGTGCATTTTTACTTCAACCCAAACCACCCCAAACAACCATTTGCAGAGCATTTTTACTTCCACCCAAACAACCATTTGCAGTGCATTTTTACTTCAACCCAAACAACCATTTGCAGTGCATTTTTACTTCAACCCAAACAACCATTAACAGTGCATTTTTACTTCAACCCAAACAACCATTTGCAATGCATTTTTACTTCAACCCAAACAACCATTTGCAGTGCATTTTTACTTCAACCCAAACAACCATTTGCAGTGCATTTTTACTTCAACCCAAACAACCATTTGCAGTGCATTTTTACTTCAACCCAAACAATCATTTGCAGTGCATTTTTACTTCAACCCAAACAACCATTTGCAGTGCATTTTTACTTCAACCCAAACAACCATTTGCAGTGCATTTTACTTCAACCCAAGCAACCATTTGCAGTGCATTTTTACTTCAACACAACCCCCCCCCCAAACAACCCTTTGCAGTCTTTTCACTTCATCCCAACCCCCCCCCAAACAACCCTTTGCAGTGCCCTTTCACTGCAAGCCAAAAACAAACAAACTACCCTTTGCAGTGCATTTTTACTTCAACCCAATAGCCCCAAACAACCATTTGCAGTGCATTTTTACTTCAACCCCCCCAAAAAACCAAACAACCATTTGCTGTGCATTTTTACTTCAACCCAAAACCCCGCCAAATAACAATTTGCAGTGCATTTTTACTTCAACCCAAAACCCTCCCAAACAACCATTTGCAGTGCATTTTTACTTCAACACAAAACCCCCCCAAACAACCATTTGCAGTGCATTTTTATTTCAACCCAACCCCCCCCCCAAACAACCATTTGCAGTGCATTTTTACACAACCCAAAACCCCTCCAAACAACCATTTGCAGTGCATTTTTACTTCAACCCAAAAACCCCCAAACAACCATTTGCAGTGCATTTTTACTTCAACCCAAACATCCCCAAACAACCATTTGCAGTGCATTTTTACTTCAACCCAAACACCCCCCAAACAACCATTTGCAGTGCATTTTTACTTCAATCCAAACACCCCCCAAACAACCATTTGCAGTGCATTTTTACTTCTACCCAAACACCCCCAAACAACCATTTGCAGTGCATTTTTACTTCTACCCAAACACCCCCAAACAACCATTTGCAGTACATTTTACTTCATCCCAACCCCCCCCAACAACCCTTTGCAGTGCCCTTTCACTGCAAGCCAAAAACAAACAAACTACCCTTTGCAGTGCATTTTTACTTCAACCCAATAGCCCCAAACAACCATTTGCAGTGCATTTTTACTTCAACCCCCCAAAAAAACCAAACAACCATTTGCTGTGCATTTTTACTTCAACCCAAAACCCCGCCAAATAACAATTTGCAGTGCATTTTTACTTCAACCCAAAACCCTCCAAAACAACCATTTGCAGTGCATTTTTACTTCAACACAAACCCCCCCGAACAACCATTTGCAGTGCATTTTTATTTCAACCCAAACCCCCCCCCCCCAAACAACCATTTGCAGTGCATTTTTTTTTTTTTTTTTAAATAATTTTTTTAATAGAAGTACGGTAGATTACAGTAATGTACAACACGTATATATTAATACATTTTTTGTACCGCTTCACTTTTTTAAACTTTAAGAAAGAAAAAGAAAGAAGTAAGAAAAGTGAAGAAAGTGCGCAAAGGTTGTGAAGTGCAAAAGAGTGTTGGGAAAAGAAAGCCCCTTAGAAAAGAAGTTAGAGAAGGAAGTAAAGTTAGAAAATAGACCCTAGAAAAGAAAGAGAAAGAAAGAAGGAACAATCGCTCTATTATAACTCTTATAACATACTTCATAGAGAAGGAACTACCAACCAAGTGCATTTTTACACAACCCAAAACCCCTCCAAACAACCATTTGCAGTGCATTTATACTTCAACCCAAAAAACCCCAAACAACCATTTGCAGTGCATTTTTACTTCAACCCAAACATCCCCAAACAACCATTTGCAGTGCATTTTTACTTCAACCCAAACACCCCCCAAACAACCATTTGCAGTGCATTTTTACTTCAATCCAAACACCCCCCAAACAACCATTTGCAGTGCATTTTTACTTCAATCCAAACACCCCCCAAACAACCATTTGCAGTGCATTTTTACTTCTACCCAAACACCCCCAAACAACCATTTGCAGTGCATTTTTACTTCTACCCAAACACCCCCAAACAACCATTTGCAGTACATTTTACTTCAACCCAAACACCCCCCAAACAACCATTTGCAGTGCATTTTTACTTCAACCCAAACAACCATTTACGGTGCATTTTTATTTCAACCCAAACAACCAATTGCAGTGCATTTTACTTCAACCCAAACAACCATTTGCAGTGCATTTTTACTTCAAACCAAACAACCTTTTGCAGTGTATTTTACTTCAACCCAAACAACCATTTGCAGTGCATTTTTACTTCAACCCAAACAACCATTTGCAGTGCATTTTTACTTCAACCCAAACAACCATTTGCAGTGCATTTTTACTTCAAACCAACCATATATTCATTTTCAAACCACATTAAGGGCACTCACAGTTGAGTAGACATGTGTTCAGTGTTATTCAGAGCTCAGAGAGACGTGACCTCTGGCTTCCTCCATCTTGCAGAGACTGAGTGAGGCACACCACTTCCTGGTTTTATAGTCCTTTCCCCTCCCTCCAGCAGGGGCAGCAGAGAGAATGGCGATTTTTTAATAAACTTAAAATCTCTCTGATTTTTCATTGATGGGAAAAATCCTCTGGTCCAGGAAGGCGGAGGGGGGCTCTGAGCGAGGTGGCCAAAAATGACGGCCGTAGGTGGCGGCGTTCTCTCGGAAATCACAGCACAGTGAGCCAAAAGCGGTCAAGATCAGACTTTTAGTAATATAGATATATATATATGTGTGTGTGTGTTTGTGTGTATATATGAAGATATATATATATATATATATATATAAATATATATATGTGTGTGTGTGTGTGTGTGTGCGCATGTGCGTGTGCGTGTGCGTGTGCGTGTGCGTGTGCGTGTGCGTGTGTGTGTGTGTGTGTGTGTGTGTGTGTATACTTTCACACTGAACTTTTTTGTTTTGTTTATTATATTGTTTACAGTATACTATGTTTACATATTCTGTTGTGCTGGTGCAAGTAAGAAGTTCATTGTTCTATCCAGGACATATGACAATAAAACGCTCTTGACTCTTGACTTTTGAAATTTGTTTTTTGATGTCATTATCCGCTAATGGAAAGTTAATTACCAGTATCTGAATGATATGACTCAACCACATCTTTGCTTTTATATTTTTGATTTTTTGTTTCTTCAATAAATACTTGCCGTCTCCACCCAAAGGGAATAAGGCACCAAGTTTTTTGTAGCTGATTGGCAATCTCTAGTCCGTAGTGCCTTGCCAATCTCTAGTCCGTTGACCCTATTTCCTCCTGTAATGATACAAACAGGTTTCAAGGATTTGGATCAATGATGGGGAAAGAAAACATCGATCGTATAAAATTAAAAATGAATCATTTATCAAGGCAACAATTAAACCGCAACAAAACAAAACAACAGAGGCTCAAGCATTTCTGCCACACACTGGGGACTTCTTAATGGTAGTGTGGGCAAAGAGAATTCGAGGATCCTGGCACCATTCTGGATTCCGGTCTGAGATGGTCTAGAAGTTTGAAGAAGGGGCTCCATAGGTATATGGAAGATGGGTGTGAAGAAGGGTCTGAAGAAGGGTCTTGACAAAATCATGAGAGGAATAGATCCCGTGTTTAAAGTAGGGGAATTGAGAACCAGAGGAAATGGGTTGAATGTGAGGGGGGAAAGAGATACCCTGAGGGTTAACTTTTTCAAACAAATGGTGGTGTGTGTATGGAATGAGCTGACGGGGGAGGTAGTTGAGGCAGGTTCTATCGCAACATTCAAGAACATTTAGACAGAGACATGGATAGGATAGGTTTAGAGGGATATGGGCGAAATGCAGGCAGGTGGGACTAGTGTAGATGGGACATGTTCGTCGGTGTGGGAAAGGTATGACTCTATGACCCGAAACGGTACTAATCCATGTTCTCCAGAGATGCTGCCGGACCTGCTGAGTTACTCCAACAGTGTGTCTGGTAAGCTCAACGCAGTATGCACTTATATACTCAATAAACCCACGTTTCTTCCTTAATCTACAAACAATCAGCTATTTTTTTATTCAACCAGGTATGGGAACATGGGATTATTTAATCAAGCTAAATCTCTGATGTCTCTGGGAAGAAAAGTTTTGTCTTGTCTTACTATTATACACTCTTGAAGCTGCATGATCTGAGGCCTCTTGATTTACTAGTTCTTCAAAGTGAGCAAAATTAGTTTCTGAAGAACCAAGGAAGCTCGCTTATTCGATGAACGCTAAAAAGCCGACAACATATTAGCCGGAAAGTTGTTTTATTTCCTTTATTCATAACTCACTCCTGTTGATCTTCCCATTACCCATTTATTCCTTACACCTTCTTCTCACACTCTTGCCACGTATCTCACCTATCATCACCAAATTCACCAAAGGCATTTATTCGTAAGTAATACGATCAAAATTAGGCCATTCGGCCCATCAGGTCAACTACGCCATTCAATCATGCGTGATCTATCTTTCCCTATCAACCCTATTCTCTTGCCTTCTCCCCATAATCCCTGACACCCTTACTAATCAAGAAACTGTCAATCTCCACTTTAAATATGCCCAATGACATGGCCTCCACAGCCATCAGTGGAAATGAATTCCACAGATTCACAATCCTCTGACTAAAGAAATGTCTCCACATCTCCTTTCTAAAGGTATGTCCTTTCATTTTGAGGCTGTGCCCTGTGGTCCTAGACTGCCCCACTAGTGGAAACAAGTTTCAATGAGGTATACCCCCCCACCCCCGCCCCCCATCATCTGTGTTTCCACTTTGAAGGAAATTACCCAAACTTTGGGGAATTCTGGTTGTCTTCGGGTAAATTTAGGGAAATTAAATAATTTTGGGAAATTTCCGTATCCGGCCCGCGAGATAATTTTGGGGAAAAAAGTATATTTACGACCAACCGCACCTGCGCAGTTGGGGGAGGCACGTCAGCGGTAGGTACGCAAAATGACGGCGTCTCCCCGCGCGTGCGCAGTTGGGGAATTTCAGGAAATACCATCAAATTCCAGGAAATTTGGGATTCCATTTAAGGAAATTTTTTTTTGAGGTGTGGAAGCACTGCCCCTCATCCTTCTTAACTTCAGCAAGTACAGGCCCAGTGCCATCAAAGACTCATTATACGTTAACCCAATCATCCCCGGGATCATTCTTGTAAGGCTCCTCAGGACCCTCTCCAACGCCAACACATCCCTCCTCAAACATGGGGCATAAATCTGCTCACAATTTAACAAGTTATCATAGGTTCCCTCATGGCATTGATCCATTTTCCTCTGGGCTCTTTTACATTTTCGCTTAGGGCCTGTGTTGCTTATGTTACATCAAGACAAATTGAGGAAATAAATTGCTATTTAATTATTCAATTTGTACTTTTTCCTCTGTTCCCTTTGCTTTCTGTCTTGTGGCTGAATTATATTTTTTGTCACATGAGAAGAAATAATTCCCATAACCTTCTATAACCTCAGTAAAAAGCAAGTAGCATTATTAGTGGGCTTTCAAAACTCAATTGTATTCAGAA
This sequence comes from Malacoraja senta, assembly GCA_038087875.1. Classification (NCBI taxonomy): domain Eukaryota; kingdom Metazoa; phylum Chordata; class Chondrichthyes; order Rajiformes; family Rajidae; genus Malacoraja; species Malacoraja senta. The sequence goes on along the minus strand of CM075981.1, from coordinate 30,026,480 downwards.
AATTGAATTAACATACTTAATTTGGGCATTCAAAGAAAATAACAGAGGGGAATTGGAAGATAAAAGAGTTTTCACTAAGTATTTTGAGTTAGATAATGCAATTGTAAAATCATGAATTTGTACACAAATATTATAAATGTTCTTATAGGATTTTATAATGGAAGCATATTTTATAATGAAAGTATGATAAATGGGAGTAAAGTAGTGGAACCATGAAGTGCATGCAATTGTAAGATATGTTAACAAAATGTTACCGACAAATGTTCCATTAATTTGAATGGGCTACAGGGCATGGTAAGAATGGCCGGTACCGTAGGGACTATGTAGGGACAGCAAAATCCAGAAATGGGAAACAATAAAATGAGGGTGGAAAAATAAACTAATCCGGATCTAAGACATGACAAAGTAAAATAAAGAAAATGTCTCATATAATCAGCATGTCAGGCAGCATCAATGGAGAACGAACAGAGTTAATGGTTCAGGTTGATGATCTTGAAGGCAACCTGAAACTGTAACTCCAGGAAAAAAATGTAAACAGCTCTTTCTCTTTCATGCCAAAGATCATGTTGTGGAATATTCACCAAAGGTAAAAGAAAAGGGTTGGAAGTCCAGGTTCCTCCCACTTCAGTAAAGGTGCTGGCATTATGGAGGGAGATTGCTAACTCAATCAATGCAGGCATCCAACTTTCTCTTCCTCAGTCTAAGTAAACAAAAATGTTCTGATGTCAACAATACTTTGAGGATTTGGACAATAGACAATAGGTGCAGTAGGCCATTCGGCCCTTCGAGCTAGCACCGCCATTCAATGTGATCATGGCTGATCATCTACAATCAGTACTCCAGTCCTGCCTTCTCTCCATATCCCTTAACTCCGCTATCCCTCAGAGCTCTATCTAACTCCCTCTTGAAAGCATCCACAGAACCAGCCTCCACCACCCTCTGAGGCAGAGAATTCCACACACTCACAACTCTCTGTGTGAAAAAGTTTTTCCTCATCTCCGTTCTAAATGGCTTACCCCTTATTCTTAAAGTATGGCCCCTGGTTCTGGACTCCCCCAACATTAGAACATGTTTCCTGCCTCTGGAGTGTCCAAACCGTTAATAATCTTATATGCTTCAATAAGATCCCCTCTCATCCGTCTAAATTCCAGAGTATATAAGCCCAGCCGCTCCAATCGATCAATATATGACAGTCCCGCCATCCCGGGAATTGATCTTGTGAACCTACGCTGCACTCCCTCAATAGCAAGAATGTCCTTCCTCAAGTTTGGAGACCAAAATTGCACACAATATTCCAGGTGTGGTCTCACTAGTGCTCTGTACAACTGCAGGAGGACCTCTTTGCTCCTATACTCACTCCTTGTGTTATGAAGGCCAACATGCCATGCGCTTTCTTCACTGCCTGCTGTACCTGCATGCTTACTTTCAGTGACTGATTTCTATCTGTTTCCTGTGGTATCCAATGACCAGAGCATCAAACTAAATTATGAACAGCCTCTTACTTTGAAGGCTACTGTTGACAGAGGCGTACAGCATTATTATTTCACACACACTAATTAATCACTTCTGCATACACAGCACATTTTAAGGCAGGGTAGTAATAGTCAAGAAACAATAAACAGATGCTGAGATCACCAAGTCAGACAACTCTAATGTTCTATGATTTTTTTAAATCGGCATATCATGCAATGTCTTGGAAAATAGCCCATTCCCTAAAAGTAATACATTTGGCTTTTTACTTTAGACTTACGACTTTAGACTCTAGATATACAGTGTGGAAACAGGCTCTTCGATGTACCGAGCATGCACCAATCAGCGATCACCCCATACATTAACATTATCCTACACACTAGGGACAATTTTACCAAAGCTGTAGGTCCTTGGAGTGTGGGAGGAAACCGGAGTCGAATCGAACATAGGTTTCTGGCGCTGTAAGGTAGCAACTGTACTGCTGTGCCACTGTGCCACCCTACTCTGGTTCGTCAAATGGAATGTTACAGAATAGAGGTACAACAGTTTATTTGTCAATGAAAGTCACCGATGTGAAAGATTTGCCTGGAAATTGGATTTATCCACTGTGGTGACCTACTTTGATTTAAAAGCAAAGATCACTGGTTGTGCATTATTGTTCCAGTTTCTGATAGATAAGTCAACATGAGTGTCACGTTCATTACTGGGACTAGAAATTGATGAAATCACATGAAAACTGACATTTCTTAAAAAGAAATCTACCTTCTGCATTAACAGACCTTACTTTTATGACCGAGATGATTAATAAGGAAGATAGACACAAAAAGCTGGAGTAACTCAGTGGGTCAGGCAGTATCTCCGGAGAAAAGCAATAGGTGACGTTTTGGGTCGAGACCCTTCTTCAGTCTGAAGAAGGGTCTCAACCCAAAATACCACCTTTTCATTTCTCTAGAGATGCTGCCTGACTCGATGAGTTACTCCAACTTTTAGTGTCTATCCTCGGTTTAAACCAGCATCTGCAGTTCCTTCCTGAGCAATTACAATAGTTATAAATCGGCAGTCTTAATATTGATGCATCAATTAAATGGACTTCCTTATTTAGATAAGTCAATCCATACCTGGTGTGCTATCTTTTAAGGTGCCTAAATTAGTTGTCAAGATATCATTACGGTATCTAACACACAAAATAAATAAGAAATTGATTCTCTATAGTCATGATGGGGAGTCAGATCTTGCCGTTTCTTTACACTTTCCCTCTGTCAGCACACTTTTTATGCTCCATTTTAGATAACAATGCCTACAATTCCACGTTTAACATAAAATGTCAAAGATAGTACCTAACGCTTCAGAATTTGCTTAATGAAATGCAACAATTACCTATAACTTCGACGTGGATTGTCACCTTGTCATGGTGGAGAAGCTTGTGTGGTCCTGAGATCCTGAGAGCGATGCCCTCTGGAGCTATGCTCCTGGTAGGGACACCCATGGCGGTAATGTCGAGGGAGAGGTCTCTGACAAAGAGCAATCCAACCAAGACCTCAACGGTGGAACAGGTGGAGGATGATGGCTGACCTTAGTGGAGTGTCACAACAGCTAGGAAGGCAGATGAAGGCTGCAGCAGAAAAGGGTCCCCGGTCATCTTGGATTCTATGCCACTGGATTCTGACCCAGATCTGTCAAGGACCGTGTGGTGACTGTCTGTGCACCAGTCTCCCCACATTAAACAAAGTCACGCACAGGCGTCCTCCATATGAGGACAGTCATAGATGTTTCGAGTGACCGCCGATGATGATGATGTTGGGAAGTTAAGTCATAGGGAACATGCAAGAAAATGGAGTTGATGCCATGATCAGATCAACAATAGATATTGAATAGTGAAGCAAGCTCTTGGGGTTGTATGACGTACTCCTGCTCCTTTTCTCTTGTTCTTATGTTAACCTGGGGACTATTATATGCAGGGGTGTTACGAAGTATTTTGTTTGTTGCAACTTCAATAGCATAATTTTTAATTACTGATGTGAAAAAAATCAAAAGGCATTTATAAAAAAAATAGCTTTGCTATTTCTCCTCTGCCCCTCTGCCTCAACATCTGAACATGAAGTAAGAAGCCGGCAGCCATGCAATAGACCCTGGAGATTACCACTGCTATTCTTGAACAGCAGATTCTTTGGAAATTGCTGGTACATAGGTACATAAGGAAGGACGAGATTCTCGCTCCACTTATTTCTTTCCTCTGCCTGGGAATTAAACATTATCCAAGCATACCAAAATGAATCACTAATGTCACACAACCCTCTGTTGAAAAATATATTGCTGACTTTGCAATTTGATTTCATGTTTTGAGATTTTTAACCAGATAAAGTGTTGCAGATTTAGTGCTGGTCGGTGCTGACTCATTGCTGCTTTCATCACTAATATACACTTCTTTAGTTTACAGAATTGCAGCTTTCACAATTAGTTAGTGATTGCATCAATTTTGTAAAGAATAAAAAAGCTGCAAATGCTGGAAATCTGAAATGCACGCAGGAAGGCCCAAACACATTCTGTAGGTCAGGCAGCATCCATGGAAAGGAAATATTTTCAAAGACCTTCATCGGGAACCAGAAAAGAAGAAGACGTTAGTTTTAAGTTGCCGAGAGGGTGCAGAGGAACAGACACGACAAAGAGAATATCTCTGACGAGGCAGGGCATTTTACATTACTTTCATACATGATAAACTCGTTCCTTTCAGTTTAGTTTCGTTTAAAGATACGGCGCGGAAACAGGCCCTTCAGCCCACTGAGACCGCGCCGGCGAGCGATCCCCATACACTAGTAATATCCTACACATAAGGGACTTTTTCCAAGCCAATTAGCCAACAAGCGTGTACGTCTTTGGAGTGGGGGGAGGAAACCGGAGCTCCCAGAGAAAACACACGCAGTTCGCGGGGAGAATGTACGCGCTCTGTACAGAGAGCACCCATAGTCAGGATCAAACCCAGGTCTCTGGCACTATAAGGTAGGGCCATCCTGTTACAGGGCTGCCAACATTGGGTGAGAGGTGAGAGTGAGAAATTGTGAGGAGTGCAGTGACCGAGGGGAGGGGGGGGGGGTGGGAGGGGGGGTGGTAGGGGGGGGGGTGGGAGGGTGGTGTGTCCCCCTCCCACGGTAGGAAGCTTTTGCATTTTTCAGTTTGAAATTGTGGAATCTGGTGCATACTTTTAACTTACACTTGTTGCAACATTTATGCTTCAAATTGGATTAGGTGTGAATAAGGTTAGGCTAAATTACATTCCTAATTACATTCCACAGTAGAGCCAGACTCTGATCAACAGGTGCAGCACATGAATGACCTTAGTATATTCATGTATGGAAATCAGATTATAATTCATATATAGAGCTGTTATGCATATATAGAGAAACAAAAACATAGAAACAAGGCAAGAGGAAAGTCAGACTTCCATCACTGATCTGCACAAATAAATCAATTAACCTTACCCTTTGACTATAGAAACAAGATGAAAATAATGCCACATATTCAACCGTATATGGTTCAATGAAATTAAGATATATATGTAAAACATATATATGGAAACAGGCCCTTCGGCCCACCAATTCGACACTGACCGCAATCTATCATACACCAGTTGTATCCTACATGCCAGGGACAATTTACAGAAGCCAATTAACCTACAAACCTGCACTTCTTTCAGATGTGGGAGAAACCGGAATTTCCACAGAAAACCATGTGGTTATAAGGAGAATGTATAAATACTGTAGACAGCACCCGTAGTCTGGATCAAATCTGGGTCTGTGGTGCTGCAAGGCAGCAACTCTACCGCTGCGCCACCGTGCCACCCCATTAATTTTTTTTTCTGTAATATTTATTATGGTGACACGTCAATAAAGATGAACACATGATTCTGATTACTGCCTTTAGTTGGATAACACACGTCTCCAGTCATTGTGTTTTATTGCTGGTTTTCAACCTCTTCAGGCTGAAGGTCTCGACCCGAAACATCACCTATTCTTTCTCTCCAGAAATGCTGCCTGTCCTGCTGAGTTATTCCAGCTTTTAGTATCTATCTTCAGTTTAAACCACCATCTGCAGTTCCTTCTTACACTCTTTATTAAGCGAAACAGGTCCTATTCTCATAATATTATTCACCTTAACTAAGTCTCTTCTTCAATCCGTTGCTGCAGAGAATACAATTCCAGTTATCAAATCTTTCTTCAAAGTGAAATAAAAATTCCAGCCCTGCCAATATGTTCATAAATCACCTCTGGATCCTCTCCATAGCAATTGCACCCTTTCTGCAGTGTGTCATAGTCTTACAGCATGCAAACAGGCCCTTCATCCCAACTTGTTCATGCAGATCAAGATGCCCCATCTAAACTAGTCCCATTTATCCGCATTTGGCCCAAATCCCTTTAAGCCTTGTGTGTGCCAGTGTGTGTGTAAGGGAACCCGCCGACAAAAAACTATTCTCATTGATGAGTGTGGAGGAGGTTGACTTTAATTATTTATTCATATATTTTTTAAAATATTTTTTTGAGTGTGAGAACTTCTGTCATCAGTGTGAGAGCGTGAGAATTTCCACAAATGCGTTAGTCTCACGCTCAATGCGTGAGAGTTGGCAGCCCTGCTACCTTGTTCCTTATTTTCAGTAATTACGAGTGGCCTATTTTTAACGCTGGTAAGTCTTGTTCTTTCCTCTGAGCATTTTAAGCAACTTGGATTTGTAAATTGGATTATTTGGAAATTAAAATAATTTATTAACTTAATTCTACACTTAATAAAGAATAAGGTTGTCACGTGCATGAAAATACCACGTTTACCTCCAAGTCAAACGCATCTTGATTAGGAAATACATGATTGTTCCTTTATCATCACCAGGTCTCATCCGTGGAATTGCCTACGCAATACCACAGTGGGAGTATGCAGTGCAGTAAGGCATCTTCTCAAGGGCAATCAGGGATGGGTGAAAAATGCTAGTCTTGTCAGCTATGCTTTTCTGCTTAGAATGCAATATATAGTCTCAAGAGGAATACCATAAAAGCACACCTGCAGATTCAGGGACAGTTTCTTCCCAGATGTTATCTATCAGGGAACTGAATTGTTCTACCACAAACAGAGAGCAGTGCTGAACTACTATCTACCTCTTTGGTGACCCTTCGATATCCTTGCTGGCTTTACCTTTCACTAAACGTTATTCTGTTATCATGTATCAATACACGGCAAATGGCTCGATTGTAATCATGTATTGCCTTGCTGTTGATTGGGTAGCACGCAACAAAGGCTTTCCACGATACATCGGCGCATGTGACAATAAACTAAATTAAATAATTTTGAAATATACATTACTTTTATAATTATTATGTATTTGCCTTAGGCTGTTTAAACTAATAACAGCGTTTTAAAATTCTGAAGAAGGGCAGCACCTATCCAAGTTTTTCAGAGATGCTGCCTGATGTTAGGTACTTCAGCACTTTATGTCCTTTTTTGTAAACTAGCTTCTGCAGATCCTTGTTTCCAAAGCAGTGAACCTGATCTGCCCGATAAGTTGGCAGACTTCCCACATGTAAATATTATTAAAGTATTCCACATCACTTCTATACATCACACCCTTGTTTGTTCTCAAGAATTATGAGTGACCTATTTTGTTGCTAAGGACACTTGTTCCTTTCCCTGAGCATTTTAATCAAGTTATATTGTGTGATTTGTGCGTTGCTGCACAGTTCCTTCCTCAGAAGTTCTTAACAAGAACTCCTGTTCATTAAACAAAATTAGTTATCTGGCAGCTTTCGTGGAGGTCAAATGGCTCTTCGGATCTTTGCAATCATTCCATTTAAATTTAAGTTTAAATTCAATATACTTTTTATCTTCAGTGTTGCACCGTGAATTTATACCGAACTCTAATTCAGTGTTAAATTTGAGGATATGTTATATTCTACAAACAAAGTCAAAAGTTAGCCTCTATCTGTGATCATAGAATATTTACTAATGCACTGCACTTTATTACGGTTGCCTGATGTGTTGACACAGCAGGTTTGGATCTAACAGTTTAAATGTACCTGACATCTGTACCAGACATGAGTGTTAGTGAACTGTGTGAACATCTGACTTCCAAACCAGTGGTCACTGAAGAGAAGGTACATAGAACATAGAACAAAGAACTGTACAGCACGTAACAAAAGCTCTTCAATGTACTTCAGTACATGTGATAATAAACTAAACTGAACTGACAGAGACAGGCCCTTTGGTCCACATATCTGTGCTGAACATGGTGGCGTTAAATTAATGTCACCTGCCATAATCCAAATACCTTTCCTGGAAATATCTGTGCTGATTGAAAAACCTCTTAAACACTGGCATAGTATTTGCATCTACCACCATCCCTGCCAGCACATTCCAGGTATTCATTAACCTCTGTGTAAGCACCTTGCTCTGCACGTCTCCTTTAAACGTTGCCCCTCTTACCTTAAAGCTATTCCCTCTAGTTTTTGTTATTTCCACCATGGGTATAAAGGTTCTGACTATTTCATCTTTGTCTCATGATTTTATATTCTTCTGTCAGGTCTCTCCTCAACCACCAATACACCAGAGAAAAGAATCCAAGTTTGTCCAGTCTCTCCTCATAACTAATACTGCCTAATCCATGCAGCATTCTGGTTAACTGTGCCCCACCCAAATCCTCCCAATCTTTCCTGTAATGGGGTGTCTAGAACTGCATGCAAAACTCCAAATGTGGCCTTATCAATGTTGCAATGATTAGCTCCTTTCAAAGATATCAATAAGCATATGCCACAAACGTGGTCGTAAAACAAGTTTTTCTTTGTGGGGTTGTTTACTCTCATGGGAGTGTGAAACCTATAATGCTGGCTGTAAAGGGAAAGGGAAGTGTTAAAACAGCATGCAGTCAATAAGGAGAAGGAACATGCCAAAAATGACAGCACCTGCATGTGTAATATTATGCAAAATGAATTTCACTGTGGAGTTGTGTGGGAAGGAACTGCAGAAGCTGGGTTAAACCAAAGTTAGACACAAAATGCTGGAGTAACTCAGCGAGACAGGCAGCATCTCTGGAGAGAAGGAATGGGTGACATTTCGGGTCAAGACCCTTGGGTTTTGACCCAAAACGTCACCCATTCCTTCGCTACAGAGATGCTTCACTGTGGAGTTGCATATGTGACAAATAAAGCACTATTGAACTATTGAACAGAATGACAGACCACTCAGTATTTAGAAACAAAACACTGCAGATGGTGATTTACACAAAAGGACACAAAGTGCTGGAGTAATTCAGTGGGTCATGCAGCATCTCTGGAGAACATGGATAGGTGACGTTTCGGGACAGAACCCTTCTTCAGACAACTAACTATCCATGACAACCACTCAGCCTGATAGCAGTTTAGAGTTTAGAGTTTAGAGATACTAAACTATAGACTCTAGAGTTTCGAGATACAGTTGTGTGGGAGATACTAAAATATATTATTAAGGAAATGGGTAACTATGAAACTTTTTGATAAAAGTGCAAGAAATTGTTAAACAAAATAAGAGCATACGGTATTGGGGATTATATACTGGTACAGTCTGATGATTTTGTTAATGGGCAGAATGCAGAGAGTAGGAATAAGCAGGTTGTCTTCAGGTTACAAGCGTAAAGTTGACTTACTGCGGCCCGGATGAGGCCACAAAATGTATATTCTGCACAGGTTAGGCACACCAAATATTTTTGCGATAGAGGAAGCACGGAAAAATTGATTCCTGGGATTAGGAAATGATTGTATGCAGAGAGATGAAGCAGATTGTGCTCACACTGTCTAGTGTAAAGAAAATGACAAGTTGATTTCATTAGAGTATACAAAATTCTTACAAAGTAGATGTATTGTTGCAAGCTGTCTCGAATCAGAATATATGGTCTCAAAATAAAATGATGCCTAATCAGAACAGAGGGAAAAGAAGAAATATTGTTAACAAATAGGGCTGTGGAGACCATTGTTCAAGTAATGATAAGTAGACTTGGGGATATGAAGGCAAATCAAGAGATATAATGCAAAACAGAAAATATATTATTATTGGGCTCAAGTATTAGCCAGGACCTTATTAAATGGCGAGGTTGATTGGGCTTGCCATGCTTCTAATGTTCTTAAATCATCAACTCACACTACAACAAGCTGACTGATCACATCACTGTTTTTCACAGGTCCAGAGCTACCTCCATCTATCACCTCACACATACGCATGCGGGTAATAGCAAGAATCGTTTACATTAACTGATTGTACTGTAATGTGAGACTGACCATAATGCCGTGTTGGCAGTGGGGCGATTGATTCTCTGCCGGGCTACGGCAGGTTGACGGGTAATTAAAAAGTTGCAAATTGGTATCTAGCACAACTTTCTTTCTAATCTGGAAAACAGTTTAAATTAAGAGGGCACATCCCCCTAGCCCCACCCAATTTGCAGTGATATGTGTAGGAAGGAACTGCAGATGCAGGTTTACACTGAAAATAAACACCAAATGCTGGAGCAACTCAGCGGATCAGTCTGAAGAAGGGTCTCGACCGACACGTCACCTATTACATTTTTCCAGAGATGCTGCCTGACCCGCTGAGTTACTCCAGCATTTTGTGGATTAACTTGCAGTGACAGTTCCGGCTTAGTGCAGTATTCCTGGATCACTGCATATGAAGGGTTCAGTGAGTTGTGTGGAACTGGTTTTGTGTGATTGCTGGCATTTATTTGAGTGATGCCTCTAGTTATGGAAGATGATGTATTTACAGCACAGTGTGAAACAAGAACTGAAGTAGGTGGGGGAGGGGGACTGGTGTGCGTAAAAACTGCCCACATAGTATTCAATTTTTCATTTCTACTATTGGGGACTTAGATTTCCTTAGGAAATTGGGGATTTAGAATAGGCGAGAACGAGGAAGGTCATGGAATAATGAGTAAGAGGCTCTTGCGCATAATCTCATAAATCACCTGTTCCCAATTTACCAGTTCGATGACCTTAATTATCCTTTTTGTAAGTTTGTGCACAGATTTTAACATGTTATGTACTGATAGGCAGCGTGATAGCTCGAACACAGAAGTGTTTAGTTTAGATTAATTTAGTTTATTGTCACGTGTACCGAGGTACAGGGAAAAACCTTTGTTGCATGCTGTCTACACACAATAATATGGACTGTCATTCATTTAGATGTCGATCCTAATGTACAAGAACAGGGCAGAGTTGGCTGCTACATCCTTAGCTGCTTGCTGCAGCTTCCTGTATTTAGTCTAAAAATACTGAGGCCTGTGGCGCAGCGGTGGAGTTGCTGCCTTACAGTGCCAGACACCCGGGTTCAATCCTGACTATGGATGATGTCTGCAAGGAGTTTGTACGTTCTGTCTGAGACTGCATGGGTTTTCTCCAGTTTCCTCCCTCACTCCAAAGACGTACAGGTTTGTAGGTTAATTGGCTTTTGTAAAATTGTAAATTGTCTCTAAGTGTGTGGGATAGTGCTGGTGATCGCTGGTCGGTGCAATCTCGATGGGAACGATGGGCCTGCTTCTGCGCTGTATCTCTAAGATTAATAAAAGTCGATTGTGGTGCTGTAGTTATTGTTCCAGCTTAACTCCAGTAAGTATCAAAATGCAATCTTCCACACTCACACAGTTCAGTACCGATGCAGGAGCTTGATCGCCCTGATGCGGGAGGGCTCGACTGCTGGTTGCGGAAGCTAAGATCACCCCGACAACCAAGAGCGGAACTCGCTATCAAAACATGGAGGGGACGGGGGACACAATTTTTTGGCGGCCGCGCACGCATGCGCACACTCACACACACATGTGCGAGGCTTCGGAGGCTCAATCCAGCGCTAAATGCCGCTCAACTCTGCCTGTCTCACCTGGTTAACTACAGTCCTGTCTGGACTGACGGGATACCAGCGCTGCTTCTCCGCGCTGGCCATATTTCCCGCAAGTCCAGACAGGTTCACCTGGCGGGACAGGCTGAGTTGAGCTGGGTTTAGCGCTGCTTTCTCTGCGCTGGCTGTGGGCCTGGGGGTACAGCTCGCGTCTGACTGCCGACCTCTCTGGCCACCCGTGGGGGGGGGGCACTCTGGACAGCGCCGGAGAGCCGGCCGGGATCGATCCTGCCTGCGGATGAGGCGCAGGTCTGTGCCACGTCTCCCTGCTCCAATCACCGCACTCTATCCTCAATCCCACCCCCCCCCGCCCCCCACTCCTCCCTCCTCCAATCATCGCATCCTCGATCATCAGTCTCACCCCCACTGTCTCGCGGAAAGCGGATATTTTAAAATCGGGATCACAAAAACTTGGGGCGATGTCCCCCACCACTCAAAACGTGGGGGGGGGACGTCTACCCTCTGCCCCCTCCCGGATTTCCGCCCCTGCCGACAACAGAAGGTTCGAGTGCCCCGACCCCGGAAGAACAAAGAAGGGAGGAAGATTGAGCTTTTTTGGCCTTCCATCACAGTGAGGAGTGTGAGGGGGTCGCTGTAGTGGATGCTCATGTTAAAAACATTTATTTGCGTGTCTTGTTGCTCTTTATTGGTATGACTGTATGGCAATCTGAATTTCACTACCTTAATTGGTACATGTGACAATAAACAAACTTTGAACCTTCAACCTTGAACCAAATAACATTGACTCCTCTTGGAACATTTCCAAAACCTTAATTTAGTTTAGAGATACAATATGGAAACATGCCCTTCAGCCCAACAAGTCCACACTGACAAATGATCACCCGTTCACCAAGGTTCTATGTTATCTTATTGTCACATCCTTTCCGGTAGGTGGCGCGACCCACGTCGCAGCGGCCTCTGCAGTCCGTCTGTCTTTTTTTTATTTTTTTGTCTCGTTTGAGTGTAGTGTGTAGTGTATAGTGTTTTTTTTAAAACTGGGTATGTGTGGGGGGTGGGTGGGGAAACTTTTAAAATCTTTTCACTGTATGGAGGACCCGACCTTTCTCTGTCGGGTCTCCATTGTCGTTGGGGCCTAGCACCGTGGAGTGGCCTCCAACCGGAACGACCTGCGGACTACTCACCATCGTGGAGCTGGCCGAGTTCGGAGCGTGGAGAGCTGTGGTGGCGCACGGCTGCGGCCCGACCCCGGAGATTCGGAGACTCCAGCCGCAGGCCGGTGGCCAGTGACACCGGCAGCTCGTGGGTCCCTGGTGGGAGACCGCTTTTCAGGGCTCCTGCATCGGCAGCTACTCCTGCCCGAGTTGCGGGGTTGAAGATGACCTGCAGCGGGGTCTTACATCGCCCGGCGCGGCTTTAAATGGCTGTGGGACTTGCTAGCTCTACTGGGGGCTCCAACATCAAGACCCGGAGCGTGGCCTTGCATCGCCTGGCGCGGCCTGAATGGCCGCGGGACTTACTTACCATCGCCCGCCGGGGGCTTTGACTTTGACATCGGGAAGAGAATGAGGAGTGCAGGGGAGAAACAAGACTTTGCGTTCCATCACAGTGAGGAGGAGATTCACTGTGATGGATGTTTGTGTAAATTGTGTTGTGTCTTGGTTCTTTTCTTGTTGTATGACTGCAGAAACCAAATTTCGTTTGAACTTCATTTGAGGTCCAAATGATAATAAACGGTATTGTATTGTATTGTATTGTGTACACACTCGGGCCTATTAAACTACCAACCCCAAAACGTCTTTAGGAGTTGGGTGGAAAGTGGACACCAAGAGGAAACCCGCGCAGTCACAGGGAGAATGAGCATGCTCCACACAGACAGCACCCGAGGTCAAGATCGAACATGGGTCTCTGGTGCTGTGAGGCAGCAGCTCTACCTGCTGCACCACTGTGCAGCCCTAGTCCAGGATGGAATAGTTCACATTTTCATGCAGCTGTCTAGGACCTTGGATAGGCTGCCATTCGAGTATTGTGTATTCTGGTTGCCTCATTGCAAGGGGGAGGTGGAGGCTTTAGAAATGGTGCAGGATGGTTTACCAGAATGCTTCTGGATTAGAGGGAATTAGCTATAACAAGAGGTTATAAAAACTTAGATTGTTATTTCTGGAGCATCGGAGGCTGAGGGAGACCTGATTGAATTATATAAAATCATGAGGTATAGATAGTGTAGACAGTCAGAACCTTTTTCCCACATTTGAAATGCCAAAGACAAGAGGGTGTAAGTATAAGGTGGAAGGGATAAAGTTTTAAGGATATATCAGGGCAAGTTATTTTACATGGACTGTGGTGGGTCTCTAGAACATGCTACCGGGGGTTGTGATGGAGGCATTTAAGATTATGGCATTTAATAGGCCTTTAAATGGGTACATCGATATGCAGGGAATGGAGGGTTGTGGATCATATGCAGGAAGATGAAATTAGTTTAGCTTGGCATCATGTTGGGCACAGACATTGTGGGCCAAATGGCCTGTTCCTGTGCTGTATTTTTCTATGTTCTCTGATGCCAAATGGCCTATTTGCACATGCACTAACTATCGAAGGAAGAAGTTCTGGTCTTTAGCCTAGTTCTAATCTCATTGTTCTGAATTTATTGTGCTTGACCAAGTTCAATCCAAACCCTTTCCATCTGATTTGATTCAAGATATTGTAGACCTTCAGACCGGAGTTATCTGATAACTCCATTTTGCCATGAAGCTTGAAATATTATATCCATCGTGCTGCCTTTGCCAGTGTAAACAAAAGAGCAGCTGAATCTAAATTTGATTTGAACCATGCCTATTGTTAGGTGCTGTTGCTATATGAACTGCTACAGATTGAAAGGCAAGCATAACCTCGTTTGTACCAAAATTAGACACAAAGTTTAACTCAGCAAATCAGGAGAAAAAGTATGGGCGATGTTTTGGAATTTGGACCCTTCTTCAGACCCTTTTTTCTCCAAAGATGCTGCCTGACCAGTTGAGTTACTCCAGCACTTTGTGTCTATCTTAGGCATAAACCAGCATCTGCAGTTCTTTGTTTCCACATGACCTGGTTTAGATGTATTTCAGTTTCACCTTCACAGCAATTATATTAGCCTTTTAATAGTTAAACCTCACCCTCCCTGGGGTAGGATTATGTTATTGATAAATACTCAAATGCAATTGTTTCAGGTGACAGCTCGGTGGTAGCACTCACACTACCAAGGGAGACAATCATAGATGCAACTTCTAATTCGGAGACTTGTGTGCAAATTCCAAGCAGGTTCTTTACTGTTGCACTAAGGCAATGTTGGCTATCTAGGATATCTTCATTTTGGTGAGATGTTAAACTGTAGCTCCTTGTTAGAAATATAGAATTTTACAACACAGAATGATTAACCATTCAACCTATCTTATCCATTCCAATTGAGAATTAAGCTTTAGACGTTTAGTGATACACCGCAGAAATAGATCTTTGGCCCATCAGGACCATGACGAAAAGTGATCACCACACACTAGCAAAATCCTAACACACTTACAATTTACAACTTTTACCAAAGTCGATTAACCTTCAAACCTGTATGTCTTTGGAGTGTGGGAGGAAACCGGAGCACCCGGAGAAAACCCACACAGTCAAAGAATGTACAAGGTAGACACAAAATGTTGGAGTAACTCAGCGGGACAGGCAGCATCTCTGGAGAGAAGGAATGGGTGACCTTTCGGGTCAAGTCCCTTCTCTCCTACACAGAATGTACAAACTCCATATAAACAGCATCCAATTACTTGAACATTTTAATTCTGTAACCTGATGCACAACATAAGTTCATAAGTTCTAGGAGCAGAATTAGGCCGTTCGGCCCATCAAGTCTACTCCATCATTCAATCATGGATGATATATCTTTCCCTCTCAACATCATTCTCCTGCCTTCTCCCCATAACCCCTGACACCCATCCTAATCAAGAATTTATCTATCTCTGCCTTAAAAATATCCATAGACTTGGCCTCCACAACCATCTGTGGAAAAGAATTCCACAAATTCACCACCTTCTGACAAAAGAAATACCACCTAATTTCCTTTCTAAAACTACATCCTTTTATTCTGAGGTTGTGCCCTCTAGTCCTAAACTGTCCCAATAGTGGAAACATCCTCTCCACATCCACTCTTTCCAGGCCTTTCACCATTCGGTAAATTTCAATGAGGTGTCCCTTCATCCTTCTAAACTCCAACAAACATTCATCATATGTTAATCCATCCATTCCTGAGATCTTTCTCGTAAACCTCCTCTCACTCTCTCCAATGCCAGCACATCCTTCCTCAGATATGGGGCTCAAAACTGCTCACGATATTCACGAAATGTGGTCTGACCAGTGCCTTTTAAAGCCTCATTATTACATCCTTGTTTTTTATATCCTGTCATCATTTATGCATCATTACTCTGTGTCCAGATGATGACGCGTCTGTGCAAATGCAATAGAAACACTGGGCTTGTACCGTATGGTATCTTGTTCATAATATTTTGTCACTTTGCGGACTACTCACCATCGCGGGGCTGGCCGAGTCTGGAGCGGGTGGAGCTGTGGTGGAGACAATCGCTGCTGCTACCCGACCTCCGGAGATTCGGAGGCTACAACCTCGGGTCTGGCGGACGGCAACACCGGAAGCCCGCGGGTCCCCTTGTGGGAGACCGCTTTTCGGGGCTTCCGCAGGGGCGACTTCTCCCGCCCGAGTTGCGGGGTTGAAGAGCACCTGGAGCGGGGCTTTATCCCCCCGCGTGGCTTGGAATGGCCGCCGGACTTTGTGAGCGCGCGCCGGGGCTCTAACACCAAGACCCGGTGCGCGACCCTGCATTAACCGGCGTGGCTTTAATGGCCGCGGGATAATCACCATTGCCCGCCGGGGGCTTTGACTTTGACTCTGACATCGGGGGGGGGGGGGGAGTGCAGTGGAGAGATATGTTTTTTTGCCTTCCATCACAGCGCTGTGATGGATGTATGTGTAAATTGTGTTGTGTCTCGGGTCTTCTTCGTTTTGTAATGTATGGCTGCAGAAACGACATTTCGTTTGGACCTCAACGGGGTCCAAATGACAAATTTGTCCAAAAGACAAATAAATTGTATTGTAATTGTAATTGTATTGTATTGTAATATTCTCAATGTAGTTCAGTGTGGTTTAATTTAGTTTATTGGAGAGCTTTATTGTTGTGTACTATCCTGTCAACAGAAAGACTATACATGATTACAATCAATCGGCCCAATGTGGAGGGCAGACACTAAAATAGGTATTCAAATATATTCTATCATCTTAAACATGGGTATTTCAAAAACTCCAAGGATGGTATCAAATGATAACAATGTGTATCAGAAATTCCAGCGTTATGTTCAGCTGTAGAGTTGAACAGTGTGTACAGAACGCCATGCTTGAATTGCTGATGCGTAATCCTGTTGCATGAAGTTCTGCATAGAATCACTAATTAATAAAATTTCACTTCTGAACAATTGCATACACAATTTTCTGTCCTGGATCTCTCCTCCACTGTCAGAGTGAAGCCATATTCAAATTGAAAGAACAGCACCTCATATTTCACTTTGGCATCTTACAAACCAGCGTTATGAATATTGGTGTCTCCAATCTCAAGTAACCCTTGCATTCCCTCACGCTCCATTCCTCCCCCACCCTAGGCATCCTGCTAGTTTCAGTGTTGGTATCCCTTCATTATCACCTCTTCCACAGCCAACAATGGACCATTGGGGGCTCCAACTTTCTTGAGTAATCGAGGGTGGGTCTAATTTGTTCTGTACCTTTTTATGCCTCTAGTTTCCCTCTCCCCTGACTCTCAGCCTGAAGAAGGGTCTCGACCTGAAATGTCATCTCTTCCTTTTCTCCAGGGATGTTGCCTGATCCACTGAGTTACTCCAGCATTTTGTGTCTATCTTCAATTATATACCATCTGTAAAGTGGTAAAATACTTCAATGTTCTTTACATAATTAATTCGATAATCATTGAAAATCAACACCTTGAACAAAGCGTCAGGTTTTAAGAGGGAAAGGTAAAGGGGTGGAAAAAAATACTGCAATGATACTACACAACTTATCTGAACTGCAGGAAGAAACTGCAGATGGTTTATACTGAAGGTAGGCACAAAATGCTGGAGTAACTCAGCTGGTCAGGCAGTATCTCTGGAGAAAAGGAATAGGTGATGTTTTGGGTCAGAACCCTTCTTGAGACTGAAGTATCTCTGAGCAATAGTTGAGTCTGATTCTCACTCCACTTACTGAAGGACAACCTTCACCGTGTACAGAACTTGCCCATCAACCATTTTCAATATTAAGACAGAAAAGAGGTAGCACCTAGACTTTATTTATTTTTTTCTCTCTCGTTTATTATATGACATATGATGAAAGAATGGGGAATTTAGAAGGACGAGAGGGTATCTTGTAGAAACATATATAATTCTTAAAGGATTCGACAGGCTAGATGCAGGAAAATGTTCCCGATGTTGAGGGAGTCCAGAACCAGGGGTCACAGTTTAAAAATAAAGAGTAGGCCATTTAGGACTGAGATGAGAACATTTTTTTTTCACCCAGAGTGTTGTGAATCTGTGAAATTCTCTGCCACAGAAGGCAGAGGCTAATTTATTGCATGTCTTCAAGAGAGAGTTAGATTTAGCTCTTAGGGTTAAAGGAATCAAGGGATATGAGGAAAAAGCAGGAACGGTGTTCTGATTTTAGATGATCAGCCATGATCATATTGAATGAAGGTGCTGGCTCGATGGGCCGAATGGCCTACTCCTGCACCTATTTTTCTATGTTTCTATATTGTTTACAGTGTACTATGCTTACATATTCGGTTGTGTAGCTTCAAGTTAAGAATTTCAATGTTCTCACTGGGACAGATGACAATTAGACACTCTTGACTTTCTTGCCTCTCTTGACTTGAATTAAGTAACCAAAATGTCAGATTTGATGCGTTAAAAGAAGTTCATAAACTTGGTAGGTACACAAAAATGCTGGAGAAACTCAGCGGGTGCAGCAGCATCTATGGAGCGAAGGAAATAGGTAACGTTTCGGGCCGAAACCCTTCTCATTAACTTGGTTTCAGTTTGTACTTAGTTAACGAACATTGTGAAGTCTAAATGGCTTTTTTTTGCTTTTAGTAAAACTAAAAAATAAGATGTACTTCACAGACAGATTGATAAAAATTCAGAACATTTTCTCTGAAGGGATTTTGATGCTGATCAGTTGAAGCTTTTAAGAGCAAGTGGAATTGATTTTGTTACATAAGGCAGACAGGAGAAAATGCAGCAATGACTGGTGCATGGAATTAACTTACAGATTATACATACTTTTAACAAAGTGCCAGAATAGACTTGCGGGGTTGAGGAATATATTTTGTAATTTTTTTTAAAATTATTGTATTTATTTCAAAATAGACTTTATTCGAGAAATAAATATATACAATACATGATCCTTACAAAACTCCATCTGAGATTCTCGGAGGCTATACATACATTCAATACTGTTTACACAAATTAGCCAAATTTACCCCCCACACTTGCCATTCAAGTGCTCCACTGGCGTGGAATCCCTTCCCTTATTTTGAAGGGTGTCTCCACCACACCCTGCCCCCCATGTCCAGCGGCGGAATGATCCTAGACTGTGGTCCTTCCCCACAGAGCCTTGGCGTTGGCTGCACCGAGCTTCAGTGCGTCCCTCAGCACGTGCTCCTGCAGTCTGCAGTGGGCCAGTCGGCAACATTTCCCGACAGACATCTCGCTCTGCTGGGAGGACATCAAAGCTCGGGCAGACCAAATAGCGTCTTTCACTGAGTTGATGAACTTCCAGCAGCACTCGATGTCAGTCTCTGAATGTGTCCCTGGGAACAGTCCGTAAACCACAGAGTCCTCTGTGATGGAGTTGTTCAGAATAAATCATGACAGGGACCCTTGCAAATCTCTCCAGACTGTCATTGCAAATCCACACTCTACGAAGAGATGGGCAACCATCTTCTCTTCATTGCAGTCGTCACGAGGGCAGTGTACGCTGGTAGTGAGGTTCCGACGGTGTAGGAAGGATCTGACTGGGAGGGCTCCTCTCACCACTGGTCAAGCCAGGTCTTGGTGCTTGTTGGTGAGTTGTGGCAATGAGGCATTTTGCCAGACAAGCTGGGCAGTCTGCACTGGGAACCACATCACCGGATCCATGGAGTCATTTCCCTGCAGTGCCTGCAGGACGTTCCGTGCTGACCACTGTCCGATGGTCTTGTGGTCAAAGGTGTTGGTCTGGAAGAACCTTTCCACGAACCAGAGATGGTGTGGCAATGTCCAGCTGACTGGCACATTGCATGGCATCTGCGCCAGGCCCATCCTTCGCAACACCGGGGACAGGTAGAACCTCAGCAGGTAGTGACACTTGGTGCCCACGTGCCTTGGTTGTGCGCTCCGCCTGATGCAGCCACACATGAAGATGGCTATCAGGGTGAGGGCAATGTTGGGCATGCTTTTATCCCCGTTGTCTACCGACTTGTGCATTGTGGCCCGTTGCACCCGGTCCATCCTCGACCCCCAGAAGAAGCGGAAGACTGCCCGGGCAATCCCTGTGGGGTAGGAGGGGGGATGGGCCACACTTGAACCAAGTACAGTAGCTCCGAGAGCACCTCACAGCAGATGACCAAATTTTTCCCCGATATAGATAGGGGATGCTGCTTCCACAGCTCCAGTTTCTTCCCCACCTTGGCTATCCGCTCCATCCAATTCTTGTCACATGCCTCAGCCTCCCGAACCAGATCCCCAGCAACTTCAAGAAGTCAGGCTTGATGGTGAAGGGGATGGAAGATTGGTCGGGTCAATTGCCAAAGAGCATGGCCTCGCTCTTCCTGCAGTTCACCCTGGCTGACTCAAACTGGTCGCAGACGCTAATCAATCTGCGGACCGACCCTGGATCCAAGCAGAAGACGGCGACATCGTCCATGTACAGGGAGGTTTTGACCTGAGTGCCCCCACTGCCTGGCAATGTCATTCCTCTTATGCTCACGTCCTTCCTGATGGTCTCAGCAAAAGGTTCTATACAACAGACGAACAAGACAGGGGAGAGAGGGCAACCCTGCCTGACTCTTTAAATATAAAGAACCTCGATGTTCTTCTTGGTTGCTGCCCACCAGTGGTTTTCACACTACGCACGTTCAACGATGCCAGTTTTAGCTCCATTGTCTTTAAAAAGTCACTGACCGTCATTTTGTCCTCTCATGCAATTGGTGAATTGCAGCACCATTTTGGGGCACAGGTACTGGGTGCTGGCATCCTCAAGGAAGGGGGTCTCCTCTAGCATGGCTGAAGTTGTTGTTGGAGGGACCCTCCTTGTTTCACCCTCTTCTGGGCGCACCGCCCCCTCCATCTCCTGTAGCTGAGGTACGGTGTCAAGTTAACTGCTCCCGGTCTCCCGGAGCTGGGGCCCATTGGGCGCTGCTCTGTTCCCGGTCTCCCGGAGCTGGGGGACAACAGACGTGTCCTTTCCCTTTCCGATCTCCTCACCCATTTTCTTCCTCTGACTCTGTCGTCAGGTCCTCGATGTCGCCTCATCCTCTGACGAGGAGAGGTTGCTGGCTTCGGTCTGGGAGAGGACTCTTTTCTTAAAGTTGCCGATACCTCCGGCCTTGGGCAGAGCCCTCTGGTGTTTCTTACTTTTCATGGGAGGGAGGGGGGGGAGGATGTGGGAGGGGGGCAGGGTGTGGGAGGGGGAGGGTGTGGAGTATGGTATGGTATGGAGTTTTCGCATTTTTCGGCTTGAAATTGTGCAATCTGGTGCATACTGTAGTGAGTCTTTTAACTTTTACTTGAATGCAATATTTATGCTTTAAATTGGATTAGCTATGAATAAGGTTAGGCTAAATTACATTCCTAATTACATTCCACAGAAGAGCCAGGCTCTGATCAACAGGTGCAGCACATGAATGATCTTAATGTATTCATGTATGGAAATCAGATTATAATCAAACACTTGGCCCATGTTGACCAACCTGGGTCTCACTGCACACCTGGTACTACTACTGACCCTGACTCCAGTTGAATACCTTCTCTCATTCCTGACCCTGAGTCCAGCCTTACACCTGGCTCCCTATTCTACCCTGATCATAGCTGCTTACCTGAATAGGTTCCAGGGTGCTGAACACTCCCCTGGTCCCAGCTTTGACTGCACACCTAGTACTATTCCAGACCTTGACTCTAGATGCACACTTGGCCTTGCTCCTAGCCCCTCTGCACTGACAATATATCTGGCCCACACATAAAGCCCCATATCTGACCCCCTGGACTTAACCTATTATGTTCAAGTCCACAGGTGCTTATCTAATGCAGTAATCTTTTATAGGGCACTTCACAGACCAAATTTTGTATAACAAAATTTGCTATATCCATTGGCTTCCTTGTTATCTAACATGCTAGTTACTTTGTCAAAGAAGTCATCAATTGGTTGAACACAATTTCTCATCCATAAAATTATACTCACTCAGCTGTATATGTATTCTGTTATCATTTCCTTCATTTTCCTAACAAACTGTCCTGAAGTCATTTTCACCCCCAATATTTTCAGAATTTTGCTGTCTTCCTCTCAGCTGGACTTTTCCGAAGTGCAAAGTCCAATAACTATATATTTAAGCAATATTATTCTATTAAATGTAATCTTGAGAGTACATAATATTTTCTGTGGTATTCATAACACAACAATGATAAAAAGATAATTGTTTTGATTGCACCTACCAACATGCATACATTATTATATTACAGTTAATATGTACCGAGGGCAAATTTTTGTTCCAATGCTCCCCATTCCCAATTACTTTTACATTGAAGTGATTGAAATCCAAGTGAAGTTTAAACGACATCAGAAAAATAAAACCTCTGGAATGGATGATATTCATTACGTGGTTGGTTGGAGTCAGTATCAGCACAATACTATATTAAACTTTGAATCTTCAGATGTCCTGGTTCAAGCTAAAACTAAAGACAAAAAATAGCCTCCTCACACATTCCCCTGCGAGTATCTCTTGTCACTCCTTTAAAATATGCCCCTTCTTTGAACAAGCTCTTAAACATCGCATCTGAATCAGTTTCCATCTGATTACACTCCATGAGTGTTCATCTATGTGTTCAATTAATAAAACAACGAGATTGGGGACATTTCTATTCAACCTGTTAAAGGAATTTGGGGGGGGGGGGTCGGGGGTGTTAGAAATAGTCAGTGAGGTAAACAACAATAATAGTTGAGTGGCAAATGACAATAGTGCTACCTTCCCAATATTTAACTGAAGGAAATAATGGGTTATCAGGGCTGTATGTTGTGGCAGACAGCCTGACACCTTGCATGTAATTTTAGTATTACACTTATCCCATTCCCCTGGATATTCCGGATTAATAAATTAAGGTTTTGTCAACTAATTACAAATCAGGCTAATTACAAATCAATAAGATTAGCCAACTCCGAAACACGAAGCGCTGAGCATTGGGATCCAGACATCACGGACAACTGGCCTCAGTTCCCCGCTCACATCTAGCAGTGCTCTCTGTGTGAACAAGGAGCCACAGAGAGTTTTTGAAAGCGGGGAGGCTGAGCAATCACTGATTACTGGGCTTGGGGGTACCTGGCGAAAGAGTGGAGCAACCGAGTGTGGGAGGGGGTTGTCCCCCTTCCCACGGTAGGGACTTTTTCAAATTTGATGTATTAAAATCATGTTTTAGTGCTTTGTAGAAGTATGATTTCAATGTTTTTTGTTTGAATTATTTTTAAGAGGTAACTTTATAAGGGGTAACTTTTTCCACACAAAGGGTGGTGGGTGTATGGAACAAGCTGCCAGAGGAGGTAGTTAAGGTAGGGACTATCCCAACATTTAAGAAACAGATAGACTGATACATGGATAGGATAGGTTTGGAGGGATATGGACCAAAAGCAGGTAGTGTAGGTGGGACATGTTGGCGGGTGTGGGCAAGTTGTGCCGAAGGGCCTGTTTTCACACTGTATCACTCTATGACTACATTATACCTTCATCATTGAATGCTTCAAAATCAAGTGGTTGAGTTTTATTGCCATATGCTCAAGCATAGAAACATAGAAAATAGGTGCAGGAATAGGCCATCGGCCCTTCGAGCCAGCACTGCCACTCAATATGATCATGGCTGTTCATCTAAAATCAGTACCTCCCTCCTGCTTTTTCCCCATATCCCTCGATTCTATTAGCCCTAAGAGCTGAATCTAACTCTCTCTTGAATTGGCCTCCACTGCCTTTTGTGGCAGAGAATTCCACAGATTCATAACTCTCTTTGTGAAGAAAGTTTATCCTCAACTGGCCTACCCTTTATTCTTAAACTGTGACCCCTGGTTCTGAACTCCCCCAACATCAGGAACATTTTTCCTGCAGTTACAGTAAGTGAAAATCTAGCAGCCAAGCAGGATGCTTTCTCCAACCACCCCCATTTGAAGGCCACGATCTTCCACTGTTTCTACCCAGTGCTTGGTACATACTTCCAGCAGCCACTGGTTGTCCTCCAGGATGCACTGATCCGCAGCCTGATTCATGCCGGTCACCTGAGTGAATTCGGCACAGAGACTGTCACGGCAGAGGCGCAATGCTTCCGACGCCTCAGACGGCCCGGGACTCTTTCACTGAGGCTGCTCCATGGCCAGAACTGCAGCGAGCGACTCGCCAGCCCGGCAAACACTCGCCAGCCCCAGCTCCCCATCCGCATTTGTCCCCGCCGCTGCTTCTGCTTCCATCTCTCCCTCAGCCTCGGCTCTCCAATACCCGCGGCCCATGCAGTTGATATGAGTTTTGAAATTTCCGTTGATCACAGAATTTCTCACGACAGAGCGTGAGAAATTTGTGATCAGCATGAGAGCGTAAGAATTTGGCGAAATGCGTGATTCTCACGCTCAATGCATGAGAGCTGGCAGCCCTGAGATACTACACTTGATCTTAGCCAATAGGCCGGGGAGCGAGAAGGCTGAGGAAACTTTGCAACTTGTATTTTCCTGTAAAGTCTGGTTTAAGTTCTGTTAATTCATATTAAGTTACATTTACACAATTGTGCAACATTGCAGCAAGGCCAGGTTTAATTTAGTTTAGTTTAGTTTAGTTTAGTTTAGTTTAGTTTAGTTTAGTTTAGTTTGGAGATACAGCACGGAAACAAGCCTTTCGGCCCACCGAGTCCGCACCGACTAGCGATTCCCGCACATTAACACTATCCTATACACACTAGGGACAATTTTACATTTACACCAAGCCACTTAACCTACAAACCTGTACGTCTTTGGAGTGTGGCAGGAAACCGAAGATCTCGGAGAAAACCCATGTGGTCATGGGAAGAATGTACAAAGTCCGTACAGACAGTGTGTAGGGTAGTGTTAGGATCAAACCTGGGTCTCTGGTACTGCAAGGGCCATAAGGCAGCAACTCTATCGCTGCACCACCATTTGAAGCTATACAATACTGTGATAAGCCATGACATGCCTATATTATTTAACATTTCAGCAGATTTTACATGCACATGATCCCAGGCTATTTATAGATGCAATTAATGAGAAATCAGGGATGTTATGCCAGTGATTTATAAAACTGCTTATGCTGGAGTCTAGCATCTATATCTGGTCTCCGTCATTCAGCAAAGGCCACATAGAACTTGCAAGCAATTAGCAAGAATGGCATCAAGGGGAAAAAAAACCATTAGATACATGGATAAGCCAGGGTAACTTGACTGATTCTCCTTCGAGCCAAGGAGCTGAATAGGAGATTCAGAGCAGCATGGTGGCGCAGTGGTAGAGTTGCCGCCTTACAGTGATAGAGACCTGAGTTTGATCCTGACTGTGGATGCTGTCTGTTTGTAGTTTGTACGTTCTCCCCGTGACCTTGTGGATTTTCCCAAGGTGCTCTGGTTTCCTCCCACTCTCCAAAGACATATAGTTTTTAGGTTAATTGGCTTCAGTAAAGATTGCAAATTGTCCCTAGTGTGTAGGGTAGTACTAATGTAGAGGGAACACTAGTTGGTGCGTACTCGTTGGGCTGAAGGACATGATTCTGCCCTGAATCTCTAAAGGAAATAGATAAGCCAGGGTAACTTGACTTATTCTCCTTTGAGCCAAGAAGCTGAATGGGAGATTCAGGGCGGCATGGTGACATAGCAGTAGAGCTACTGCCTTTCAGCACCAGAGACCCGTGTTCGATAATGACTATGGGTGTTTGTCTGTACGAAGTTTGTACATTCTCCCCGAGATCTTTGGTTTTCTCTCACACTCCAAAGACGTACTGGTTTGTAGGTTAATTGACTTGGTTATAAATGTAAAAAATTGCCCCAGTGTGTGTAGGGTAGTGTTAATGTGCGGGGATCGCTGGTCGGTGCAGACTTGGTGGGCCGAAGGGCTTGTATCCGCGCTGTATCTCTAAACTAAACTAAATATGCAAAATGAGTAACAATCAAAGGTGACAGTTTTCTTTTTAGAGATACAGCGTGGAAACAGGTCCTTCGACCCACCGAGTCCGTGCCGATCAGCGATCACCTATCGACACACTCGGGACATTTTATAAAAGCCAATAAAACTAGAAAACTGCACGTCTTAGAAATGTGAGAGGAAACCAGAGCACCCAGAAAAAAAAAACGGTCACAGGGGGAATGTACAAACTCTGTACAGGCTGCGCCTGTGGTCAGGATGGAACCGGGGTCTCTGGCACTGTCAGGCAGCAACTCTACCGCTGCTAAGATAGTTGACAAAAGGAACCTGTGCTGAAAAGATGAAAAATGTTGTAAAGAGTTATAATAATCTGGAACGTACTTACAGAAAGAGAGGCCATACAAATTTGTTAATGACATAAAAAGGACTTTAAAATGAAATTCATGGAGTGGAAAAAATTGTCATGCTATGGCAAAGAGGAATTGACTTAATTCGAAAGGATTATACCAGCATACTGTTCTCCATTTATGCTGCATGATTCAATAATGAAACTGTCTACAAGACTGTTCGTATTGATATAAGATAAATTATACATTCTCTCCATTGCTGATGTTTTGAATGAAAAATAATCGTATCATGGCTAGATTCAGTGTGAACATTTTAGCTGTGTGTTAACAAGGAATGGGCCCACTTTAAAACAAATGTAGAGTAACCCCCCCATTATAATGGTGTCCATTATTGCCAATTGTCCACTATAACCAAATAAAGGATAGCTCATTGTTGACTCTTGGACTATCCTTGATTAGACTTTGCTGACTTGCACTAAACGATATTCCCTTATCATGTATCTGTACACTGTAACGGCATGATTGTAATCATGTATTGTCTTTCTGCTGACTGGATAGCACGCAACAAAAGCTTTCCACTCTACCTCGGTACACGTGACAATAAACTAAACTAAACTGAACTGGGATTATAATTATATAAGCAGTAGAAACAAAGAACTGCAGATGCTAGTTAATACACAAGAGGACACAGAGCACTGGAGTAATTCAGCTGGTCAGGCAGCATCTCTGGAGAACATGGATCGTTGACGTTTCGGGTTGAGACCCTTCTTCAGACTCTGGTTCTGGAACTGGACCTGGAATTCAGGTGAGTTGAGACGTGGATCGTCGGAGTCATTGGTCACGGCCTGTGGGTGGCTGGAGCATAGGTAAGGGTCGGTGGCGGGGGCAGTGGCCGGAGTGGCCTGGAAGCGGCCGAGGAAGCAGTGTGGGCTGGCAGTGGCCACAGCAGACCGGCCTGAATGAATAAGGGTGCAATATCTTTGCATCTTCATTTCAGGTCATATGTGTTTCATAGAATCATAGAATCAATAGTGGGCTCCATCGTGGAGCCAGGCCCATCAGCCTGACTCATCCATGCACCCATTTGCTGATTTTAGCTCATAACCCTCTAAGTCTTCAAATGTTGTTTTAAATAGCATAATTAACCTGCCTCTACCATCTCTTCTGACAGCTTGTTCCACATCCTCACCACCTTCTGTGTGAAAATCTTCTCCTACACATCGCCTTTAAATATTTCCCTTCTCACCTTTGTCCTCTAGTTTTAGACTCTACTATCCTTGGAAAAAGACTGTGACTGTCCACCCTATCTCTGCCTTGAAGCCTATACAATTTCTCTTGTAACTAATGCCCTCTGTTCAAAGTAACACCCCAACATATTTCTTGTGCATTCTTTCCAGCATTAAGTCAAGTCAAGTCAAGTCAAGTTTTATTCGTCACTTGCACATGAAGTGCAGTGAAATGAATTTGCCAGCAGCGGTACAATAAAAAAAAGAACACACAATACACAATAAAAATTTAACACAAACATCCACCACAGCATTCATCACTGTGGTGGAAGGCACAAAGTTTGGTCAGTCCTCCTCCATTTTCCCCCGTGGTCAGGACCACAACCCTCCGCAGTCGCCGCATTACTACAGCGTTTCTATAGTGAGGTGATCAGATCTGCACACAATATATCCATGGGTGGTCTAACCAATGTCTTCAACTGCAGCATGATGTCCCAACACTTATATTTAATAACGGCGGCACAGTGTCACAGCGGTAGAGTTGCTGCCTTACAGCACGAGATCCAGGGTTCAATCCTGATTACGGGTCTTGTCTGTACGGAGTTTGTATGTTCTCCCCGTGACCGCGTGGGTTTTCCCAGGGTGCTCTGGTTTCCTTCCACACTCCAAAGACGTACAGGTTTATAGGTTAATTGGCTTTGGTAAATATTGTAAATTGTCCCTAGTGTGTAGGATAGTGGTAGTGTGCGGGAATCACTGGTTGGCACGGACTTGGATGGGTCGAAGGGTCTGTTTCCACGATGTATCTCTAAATTAAGCTAAACTAAACTAAGCATACTTTTTCCCTCATATTCATTATTAGATCCAAGTGGATGAAGATGTACTGCAAAAGGATTAGTTGTAAATATTCTGCTTTCTCTAGCTGTGCTTTTATGAATAAAGATTAGATTTCACACTTACTATACACAGTGTTAATACTTGCTGAAAACCTATTACACATATACATGCACTACACATGTATTAAACACTCAGTCTGCCAAGGCCTACTAGATCTTATGGTTGCTAACCATTCTTTGACTTTCCATTCCCATACTGACCTTTCTGTCCTGGGCCTCCTC
Organism: Malacoraja senta; assembly: GCA_038087875.1. NCBI lineage: Eukaryota > Metazoa > Chordata > Chondrichthyes > Rajiformes > Rajidae > Malacoraja > Malacoraja senta. The sequence goes on along the minus strand of CM075981.1, from coordinate 29,998,027 downwards.
CATTGCAGAGTGAGGCCATACTCAAACTGGAGAACAACACTTTATATTCAGCTTGGGTTACAACCCAATGATATGAACATTGAAATCGCCAATTTTAGGGATCTACCAACCCCCCCCCCCCCTCCACTACTTCCCCTTTCCCTTTTCTATTTCCCCTCTCCCTCCGGTGCCCCACCAGGGCTCACACCTTTTGTCCTTTTATCTCTGGCCTTTTTCCTACCATCTGCCTACCAAATGTGCCACCTCTTAACCAGTATCCACCTATCACTTGCAAGGCTTTGTCCTGGCTCTCCTCTCTTCCAGCTTGCTCCCTCCATCTCTCCTCTCCACGATCAGTTTGAAGAAGGGCCCACACCCAAAACGTTAACTATCCATGCTTTTCAGGGATGCTGCCTGACCCCTTTCGTTACTCCAGCACTTTGTGTCTTTTTGTTGTAACCCAGCACCTGCAGATCTTTATTTCAACACCACCAGTACTGGGTGAGGTGAAGGTGAGGCCCAGGAGCGGTTGCAGTGGGAGTAACGTCCGGGCGGTGAGTACAAAACCCGATCGCGGGGCTTCGATTCACAGAGGCTCAGGAGCGGTTGCAGTGGGAGGAACCCAAATCTGTAACGTTCTATTCGCAGTTCACAGTTCAAAACAAGTGGGCTTGAGGAAGCCGCTGATTGGTGGAAGCGGACTAGAGGAAGCAGCTGATTGGGAGTCAGATCCCTGCTGATTTCTTCCAGCACTTTGTATTGTATGGGTAAGGGGGGAGTATGAGGGCCAGGGCAGTTTACTGTTCTGGATGTCAGATGTGGGAGGTAATGGAGTCTGATAGCCCTCCAGACATCCACATCTGCGCCAGGTGCATCGAGATGGGGCTCCTAAGGGACTGTATTAGGAACCTGGAGCAGCAGCTCGATGACCTCCGTCTGGTCAGGGAGAGCGAGGTCATAGAGAGGAGTTACAGAGAGGTGGTCACTCCAAAACCATGGGAGGCAGGCAAGTGGGTCACGGTTAGGAGGGGCAAGGGGCAGAGGCAGGGACTATAGAGTACCCCGGTGGCTGTACACCTTGGCAATAAGTACTCCTGTTTGAGTACTGTTGGGGGGGACAGCCTACCTGGGGGTAGCAACAGAGACCGGCCCTGTTGCTCAGAAGGGTGAGGAAAAGAAGAGGAGGGCAGTAGTAATAGGGGACTCTATAGTTAGGGGGTCAGATAGGCGATTCTGTGGACGCAGTCAGGAGACCCGGATGGTAGTTTGCCTCCCTGGTGCCAGGGTCTGGGGTGTGTCTGAACGTGTCCAAAATATCCTGAAATGGGAGGGAGAGGAGCCCGAGGTCGTGGTACATATAGGTACCAATGACATAGGTAGAAAAAGAGAAGAGGTCCTGAAAGGAGAATTTAGGCAGTTAGGAGGAGAGTTAAGGAGAAGGACCGCAAAGGTAACAATCTCAGGATTACTGCCTGTGTCACGCGACAGTGAGAGTAGGAATGGAGCGAGGTGGAGGATAAATGCGTGGCTGAAGGACTGGTGCAGAGGGCAAGGATTCAAGTTTCTGGATCATTGGGACCTCTTTTGTGGAAGGTGTGACGTGTACAAAAAGGACGGGTTGCACTTGAACCCGAGGGGAACCAATATCCTGGCCGGGAGATTTGCAAAGGCTACTGGGGAGACTTTAAACTAGAACTGTTGGGGGGAGGGACTCAAATAGAGAAAGCTAATAGACAGTGTGTGAGGCAGGGCAGAGAAGGGAAGCACTCAGACCCAACATGTAGGGGGGGGAAAGAAGAACAAAATAATAAACAGAGAATAAGAGGTGGTGGGTTTCTTAAATGTGTGAGCAGAGAGACAGAGGGGTGTAAAATGAGGGTAGGAGCAATAGGTAGCAAGGTGAAAAGTAAAAGTGGCACGCAGACAAATCCAGGGCAAAAATCAAAAATTGTAAAAACAAGCCTGAAGGCTTTGTGTCTCAATGCAAGGAGCATTCGTAATAAGGAGGATGAGTTGAATGTGCAGATAGCTATTAATTACTATGATATAGTTGGGATCACGGAGACATGGCTCCAGGGTGACCAAGGCAGGGAGTTGAATATCCAGGGATATTCAATATTCAGGAGGGATAGACAGAAAGGAAAAGGAGGTGGGGTAGCGTTGCTGGTTAGAGAGGAGATTAACGCAATAGAAAGGAAGGACATTAGCTTTGAGGATGTGGAATCGATATGGGTAGAGCTGCGAAACACTAATGGGCAGAAAACGCTAGTGGGAGTTGTGTACAGGCCACCTAATAGTAGTAATGGAGTTGGGGATGGCATCAAACAGGTTATTAGAAATGCGTGCAACAAAGGTAAAACAGTTATAATGGGTGACTTCAATCTACATATAGATTGGGTGAATCAAATTGGCAGGGGTGCTGAGGAAGAGGATTTCTTGGAATGTATGCGGGATCGTTTTCTAAACCAACATGTAGAGGAACCAACGAGAGAGCACGTTATTCTAGACTGGGTATTTAGTAATGAGGAAGGGTTAGTTAGCAGTCCTGTTGTGCGTGGCCCGTGGGCAAGAGTGACCATAATATGGTTGAGTTCTTCATTAGGATGGAGAGTGACATAATTAATTCAGAAACAAGGGTTCTGAACTTAAAGAAAGGTAACTTTGAGGGTATGAGACGTGAATTGGCCAAGATAGACTGGCAATTGATTCTTAAAGGGTTGACGGTGGATGTGCAATGGAAGGCATTTAAAGACTGCATGGATGAACTACAAAAGTTGTTCATCCCAGTTTGGCAAAAGAATAAATCAGGGAAGGTAGTGCATCCATGGATAACAAGGGAAATCAGGGATAGTATCAAAACAAAAGATGAAGCATACAAATTAGCCAGGAAAAGCAGCCTACTAGAGGACTGGGAGAAATTCAGTACAGCAGAGGAGGACAAAGGGCTTAATTAGGAAAGGGAAAATAGATTATGAAAGAAAACTGGCAGGGAACATAAAAACTGACTGCAAAAGGTTTTATAGATATGTGATGAGAAAAAGATTAGTTAAAACAAATGTATGTCCCTTGCAGTCAGAAACAGGTGAATTGATCATGGGGAACAAGGACATGGCAGACCAATTGAATAACTACTTTGGTTCTGTCTTCACTAAGGAAGACATAAATAATCTGCCGGAAATAGCAGGGGACAGGGGATCAAATGAGATGGAGGAACTGAGTGAAATCCAGGTTAGCTGGGAAGTGGTGTTAGGTAAATTGAATGGATTAAAGGTTGATAAATCCCCAGGGCCAGATAGGTTGCATCCCAGAGTACTTAAGGAAGTAGCCCCAGAAATAGTGGATGCATTAGTGATAATTTTTCAAAATTCTTTAGATTCTGGAGTAGTTCCTGAGGATTGGAGGGTAGCTAATGTAACCCCACTTTTTAAAAAGGGAGGGAGAGAGAAAACGGGGAATTACAGATCAGTTAGTCTAACATTGGTAGTGGGAAAACTGCTAGTCAGTTATTAAAGATGGGATAGCAGCACATTTGGAAAGTGGTGAAATCATTGGACAAAGTCAGCATGGATTTACGAAAGGTAAATCATGTCTGACGAATCTTATAGAATTTTTCAAGAATGTAACTAGTAGAGTAGATAAGGGAGAACCAGTGAATGTGTTATATCTGGACTTTCAGAAGGCTTTTGACAAGGTCCCACATAAGAGATTTGTATACAAACTTAAAGCACACGGGATTGGGGTTCAGTATTGATGTGGATAGAGAACTGGCTGGCAGACAGGAAGCAAAGAGTAGGAGTAAACGGGTCCTTTTCAGAATGGCAGGCAGTGACTAGTGGGGTACCGTAAGGCTCAGTGCTGGGACCCCAGCTATTTACAATATATATTAATGATTTGGATGAGGGAATTGAATGCAACATCTCCAAGTTTGCAGATGACACGAAGCTGGGGGGCAGTGTTAGCTGTGAGCTGTGAGGAGGATGCTAGGAGGCTGCAAGGTGACTTGGATAGGCTGGGTGAGTGGGCAAATGCATGGCAGATGCAGTATAATGTGGATAAATGTGAGGTTATCCACTTTGATGGCAAAAACAGGAAAGTAGACTATTATCTAAATGGTGGCCGATTAGGAAAAGGGGAGATGCAACGAGACCTGGGTGTCATGGTACACCAGTCATTGAAAGTAAGCATGCAGCTGCAGCAGGCAATGAGGAAAGCGAATGGTATGTTAGCATTCATAGCAAAAGGATTTGAGTATAGGAGCAGGGAGGTTCTACTGCAGTTGTACAGGGTCTTGGTGAGACCACACCTGGAGTATTGCGTACAGTTTTCATCTCCAAATCTGAGGAAAGTCATTCTTGCCATAGAGGGGGTACAGAGAAGGTTCACCAGACTGATTCCTGGGATGTCAGGACTTTCATATGAAGAAAGACTGCATAGACTCGGCTTGTACTCGCTAGAATTTAGAAGATTGAGGGGGGATCTTATAGAAACTTACAAAATTCTTAAGGGGTTGGACAGGCTAGATGCAGGAAGATTGTTCCCCATGTTGGGGAAGTCCAGAACAAGGTGTCACAGTTTAAGGATAAGGGGGAAATCTTTGAGGACTGAGATGAGAAGAACATTTTTCACACAGAGAGTGGTGAATCTCTGGAATTCTCTGCCACAGAAGGTACTTGAGGCCAGTTCATTGGCTATATTTAAGAAGGAGTTAGATGTGGCCCTTGTGGCTAAAGGGATCAGGGGGTATGGAGAGAAGGTAGGTACAGGATACTGAGTTGGATGATCAGCCATTATCATAATGAAAATACCTACTCCGAATGGCCTACTCCTGCACCTATTTTCCATGTTTCTATGTTTCTATCATGGATACTGACCTTCTCGCCATCAAAGGGATATACAGGAGTCACTGCCTAAAAAAGGCAGCCAGCCTGGCCAGAGACCCACATCACCCTGGCCACACACCCATTTCACTCCTGCCATCTGGAAGAAGGTATAGGCGCCAGTAAACTGCAACGTCCAGGTTGAGGAGCAGCTTCTTCCCTACAACCATCAGGCTACAGGCTTAAACACTACAACCTCCAAATAAGCTCTAAATCCCATAGGCTTGGGGGACATGGTTTTGTGGATGCACTTATTGGTTTAAAAAATATATATATACTGAACTTTTGTGTTGTTTATTATAGTGTTTACTGATTACGATGTTTACATATCCGCTGCTCTGCTGCAAGTAAGAATGTCATCGTTCCCTTTCGGGATATGTGACCATAAAACACTTTTGACTCTCTCTCTTGAAGGTTATCCACCCTCTATGCTCACTGCAGAAAAGCTCCCTCTACTGCAGCAACGTGCGAAACTCCTCTCTGCCCAGTCATTCATTGAGCGTAAGATGACGTTCTGGTACTTGCGAAGTATGTGTGTGTGTGTGTGTGTATGTGTGGGCGTTCCGTCCTGCTCATTAACATCTGATCCAGATCAAGATAGCAATGAGCACTACAGCAAATCCAACCGCATTCGGCTGCTCCAATATCTAGGTCTCCAGATAGCCACAAAATGCTGGAGTAACTCAGCGGGTCAGACAGCGTCCCTGGAGAAAAGGAATAGGTGACGTTTTGTTTAGTTTAGAGATACAGCGCGGAAACAGGCCCTTCGGCCCATCGAGTCCGCGCCGACCAGTGATCCCCGCACACTAACATTGTTCTACACACACTAGGGACAATTTTACACATACACCAAGCAAATTAACCTATAAACCTGTACGTCTTTGGAGTGTGGGAGAAAACCGAAGATCACAGAGAAAACCCACGCAGGATCATTGGGAGAACACACAAACTCCGTACAGAGAGCACCCGTAGTCGGGATCGAACCCAAGTCTCCGGCGCTGCAAGACAACAACTCTGCCGCTGCGCCACTGTAAAGAAGGGTCTCGACCTGAAATGTCACCTATTCCTTTTCTCCAGAGATACGGTCTGACCCGCTGTATTACTCCAGCATGTTGTGTCTTTCTTCGGTCTAAACCAGCATCTGCTGTTCCTTCCTACACATCTAGCTTTGCAATTTCCTTTTAAACCGGGTCTAACTTTAACGGGCTGATTTTTGAGACAATAAACCATGAATCGTTGTTGTGATAAATGTATTAAAACTCCCCAGGCTGACAAGCGAAAATAATGAACCCGTCGTTGGATTCCGTAGGATGGTGTTCGAATGTAGATTTATTCGGAATTGCTCACTTTTCAAAGAGTGCCGCGCTATGGAACGAGTTTTAACTCCAAATATGGAACGTGAAAATCTGTGGACAAATGTAATCTCTCTCGCACGCTCACTTATGAAATATGTGTTAAAACACCAGCCCCTCCAGTGCTCCAGAGCAGGGTGTGTGTTTTTCTTCTGATTTAGGGAAATCAATTCTTGCGGCAGAGTTAAAGCCTTGTTCTGGGTTTTAGATTATTCTGTCAGAGTAAAGAACAAACGAATTACCCGGGGATTCGGTAAAGGAATGGGTCAATTTCTGACGGCAGAGTGCTTATTCTTGGCCGGGTGGCGAGGAACTGCCTCTTTAAAAGTGCCCTCGCAAACCAAAGGCTTGTATGTACGGTACTTGCTAATCTAAAACTGGCGAACGCACTTTCAGTAAACTCTAAAGAGGAACACGAGCAGGGAGCACAAGCGTCAGCATTAAACACATACACACACATTCACACACACACAGACAATGCCGCCGAACAGACTGATAAGGTGCAAGCGCTTGCAGTCGGAGCCGGTTGGAAGCTACTGTATATTTAGAAGGTACACAAAAGTGCTGGAGAAACTCAGCGGGTGCAGCAGCATCTATGGAGCGAAGGAAACAGGCAACGTTTCGGGCCGAAACCCTTCTTCATTTAGAACCTGCAGCTACGCTTTACGGACGATATTTATGTATGGGAGACGGGAGGAGGGTGGTGGGAATACGTCGGCCAAAATAAAAAGACTTTGCTGAGAGGTTTTAAAGGGGGCTGCTTAAGGGATGAGGGATCTTGTCAGTGTTAGCTGGGAGCTGGGCAGTGAAGAGACCGTGTGTGAGGTGTGAGTTTCAATGTCCCAGTCCCACTCCGTATGTCAGGAGGGCGGGCGAGTCGTGCTGCCTCGCTGACCGCAGGCGGCAGCGGCGCTGACTCGTAAACCCAGCTTCCCTGAAGCGAAACGGTGCCTGGGGAGAGGAGAGGGGAGGGAAGCGGAGCGGAGAGGCGACAAAGTGAGAATCACCGCCCCCTCCCAGCATTGACACTTAGCTAAAGATAATTCCCGTGCTCGGCGCTTCTTTAACCCAACGCCGGGAGCGGGGCGGATGATTGCAAGGATGACGGCGCCTGTGGAAGGTGAGGCCGGGGCGATCTCCCCCTCGCTGGCGATCTACATCGGGATAGAGGTGCTGATCGCGGTCACCTCGGTGCTGGGCAACGTGCTGGTGTGTTGGGCAGTCAAGATCAACCGGGCTCTCAGGGAGACCACCTTCTGCTTCATCGTGTCGCTGGCGCTGGCTGACATCGCCGTGGGCACACTGGTCATCCCTCTGGCCATCACTATCAGCATCGGCCTCAAGACCCACTTCTACAGCTGCCTCCTCTTCTCCTGCACCGTCCTGGTCCTGACCCAAAGCTCCATCCTTGCGCTGCTGGCTATCGCTATCGATCGCTACCTTCGAGTCAAGGTCCCCACCAGGTGAGGCGCCGCTTCCTGAGATATAGACATCACTTATCTTAGACAAGCGAGGGAAATAAGCCGGAGTACCCACCCGCCCCGTTCACCGTGCATAGTCCCGGGTTGACACATCAAGGGCATTCTCACCCGAGAGGCAGCGAACGGCGGCGTTGTCCTGTAGCGTTGACACTCACGCTCGGTTCCTCTCAAGGGAAACTCTCGAAGTCTCAGTGCGTCTGATATATTTGATCACTCACAGTAAAGAGTATAATTTTAAATTGTGACTTATCGCTCTATTCCTGCGCCGTCTGCCGTCTCCGCACCCCCTTCCATCCACATTTATCATATTGTATTACTATGTATTATATAGTATTATTATAAAATATTATATAGTTTTATTATAGTACTATTATAATTATTATATGGTGTTATTATAGTATTATTATAAAATATTATATAGTTTTATTATAGTACTATTATAAAAAAATATTATATTATATTCTAATAGTATTATTATAACATTATATTGTATTATTATAACATTTTTATTAAAATATTATATACTATAATGCTATTAATAATACGCTATAATATGCCATAATATACTATCATATGTTAATAATAATAATAATAATAATAATAATAATAATAATAATAATAATGCACTTTAATATATATGGCCAATTTGTGTTTTAATTAAAAATTCTTCAAAACCACTTCCGAGCCGTGGAGACGGTGTTTAAGTGCTGGAAGGTCACTGATAAGCAAGGAATGTCTATGGATCGCCGGGGTCCACATGTCCCCGCGGCAGGGAATCAGCGCTGCCTGATGCGGGTTAGAACTATGCACTTCCATCCGGTTACCTTTCAAACTGTGAACGTGGTGGCGAAGCGGTGGTGGTGGGGGTTTTGTTTTGTTGTCTCTGTGGGCAGTCAGCTGTGCATGGGCATTGTAGTATAATCCCACGTTGTCTGTGTCTTTCAACGCTATTTTTGTTGAGATATTTTATGAGCTGGTTGGTGTGATGAGACGGGATGACCGAGTGTGTTCGTGGACAATATTCACAGTATATTTGCGATGCCTCTCCGAACAGCTCGTTGGAATCGCTAACAGTTCCGTGGGATATCCGGGCTTTGTCAGAGTCGTCTCTTCCCTCCTTTTGGCGACACCACACTTCGCACCGTTTGCAAGAGATTGGCGAGTTTAATGTGAGGCAGCGGAAGAGCGAAGCATGTAGAATTATAGGTAGACAAAATTGCTGGAGAAACTCAGCGGGTGCGGCAGCACCTATGGAGCGAAGGAAATGTTCTTTAAAGGTGCAAATCACGTATCTTTTAAAAGACATAAAGTGCTGGAGTAACTCAGCGGGTCAGGCAGCACCTCTGGATAGTCTGGATAGGTGACGTTTCGGGTCGGGACTATCTTCAGATTGATCAGGGAAGAAGGTGTAAAAGGAGCAAGCCAAAAAGATTGAAGAGTTGCAAATTGTGAAGCTGAAAGATGGAATACAGGTGAAAGGGAGCGGGTGAGAGAGGAAAATGGATGTGAGTCTAGGTGAGGCACAGCAGGGGGGGGGGAGAATGGAGAGGGGAGGGTTATGTAATTACCTAAAATTGGATAATTCAATGTTCATTCCTTTGCTGTTGTTCCTCCAGTTTGTGTGTGGCGTCACTCTGGCAATGGAGGAGACCCACGACAGATAGGTCAGTGTGCGAATGGGAAGAGGAGTTAAAATGGTTAACTACCAAGAGGCCTTGGCAGACTGAGCACAAGTATTTGTTGAAACGGTTGCCGAGTCTACGCTTGGCCTTGCCGATGTACAGAAGGCCACATCGGGAACATGCTGTTGGATGAGGTTGGAGGATGTGCACTTGAATCTCTTTCTCACCTGGAAAGACCACTGGGGTCCCTGGAAGGAGGAGAGGGAGTCAAGTCAAGTCAAGTCACATTTATTTATATAGCACATTTAAAAAACAACTCTCGTTGGCCAAAGTGCTTTACATTTGTTATAAGAATAGCACAACAAAACAAACTACATACATATATACATGTAGCCCTCATTCAGAGGACACCAGGAAAGGCTTGGGAGTATAGATAAGTCTTTAGTCTTGACTTAAAAGAGTCGATGGAGGGGGCAGTTCTGATGGGAAAGGGGATGCTGTTCCACAGTCTAGGGGCTGCAACCGCAAAGGCGCGGTCGCCCCTGAGCTTATGCCTAGACCGTGGGATATTCAGCAACCCCAAGTCGGCCGACCTGAGGGGCCCTGGAGGTGGAGTGGTGGGTGAGAAGACTTTTTATGTAGGTGGGGGCAAGCCCATTGAGGGCTTTGTAGACATGGAGGAGGATCTTGAAGTGGGGATCTTGAAGGGAGGGATAGGGACAGGTGTTATAGCTCTTGCAGTAATGGGGAAATACCTGGGGAGGGGCTGGTTTGGGTGAGAAGAGATGAGTGAACCAAGAAGTTGTGGAGAGAGCAGTCTCTGCGGAAGGCAGAATGGGTTGGGGACGGTAAAATGTGATCGGTGGTGGGATCATGTTAGTGGTGATGGAAATGTCAGCGGATGATGTGTTGGATGCGGAGGCTGGTGGGGTGAACGATGAGGACCAGGGTTACTCTTTCCTGTTTCCTACTGGGGGGAAGCAGAGTGAAAGCATGTATCCATATGCATCTTTTAGAGAGGCACCTGGATATGCAGGGTGTGGAGGGTGTGGATCACGTGCAAACAGATGAGATTAGTTTATCTTGGCATCATATTTGGCACAGATATTATAGGCCATAACTTATAGGCTATACTGTTTGATAGTCTATGCAATATGCACAGCTTTATTTCGTCGGCCTGAGTTTGGTTTACTTCACTAAGTGTCACGCGGCGGAAACAATTGAACCAGACTTTTTGACATTCTGGACACAGAAACTGCAGATGCTGGTTTACAAAACAGAAAACATTGGAGGTGAGACTTGATAAAAATATATAAAATTATGAGAGGCATAGATGCAGCTCTCTAGGACATTGATCAGGCTGGAGTAACTCAACGGATTAGGCATCATCTCCGAAGGACATGGACAGGCGACGATTTGGGTTAGGACCTTTCTTCAAACTGGGAAACTGCTAACAAAGTAATTGAACAATTCTTCGAAAGTGGATAAACTGCCAATGTATGAAGATGTCTTTGGAAGGCTTTTGATTTTTGGTTGAGAATCAAAGTTTAGAAATGTATTTCCTTTCATCAAATTCTTGGAAATATCAATTCCAGTAACATTTGCTTATATACGTATCTTTCCAAACAAAAAGAGGATGTCCCTATCAAAACGTTTTGGTTTGTCATCACTTTAGGTACAACCAATGAAAGATTTGGTTCTCTCAAACCTGGGGGAGCATTTAATTCCTCAATCAAAACCAGACTTTCACTGATCACATTGTTCCCGTATTATTATAGAGTAGAGGCAATAATATAATATGTCAGGAATCTAGTGGTTAGGGTTCATGGTTTATCCCCAGGCTGCCTGGATTCTACTCCTAGAATGGGAATTTAAACTGAGCGAACAGTGACGCATAAGGTAGAATCGTTGCCTCAGAGCGCTAGGCACCCGGGTTTGATCCCAACCTCGGGTGCTGTTTCCATGGAGTCTGCACATCCTCCCTGGGTTTGGCTTTACTCTGGGTGCTTCGGTTTCCTCCAATATCCCCAAAACATGTGGGCCTGTAGACTAATTGGCCTCTGTAAAACTGCCCCTAGTGTGTAGGGAGTGGATGCGAAAGTGGGATAACTAGTGTAAATGGGTGATAAATGCTCAGTCTGGATTTATTGTCCAAGAAGTCTGTTTACATTCTGTATCTTTTGATCAGTTAATAAAGGTAATAGACAACCTTCCATTGGCCACCCAAGTTGTGTAAATATTAATTTTCATTCAGAACACATCACCAACATTGAAGATGGACAGAAAATGCTGGAGTAATTCAGCGGGACAGGCAACATGTCTGGATGGAAGGAATGGGTGCCGTTTTGGGTCGAAACCCTCCAACGATCCAGAGATGCTGTCTGTCCCACTGAGTTACTCCAGCATTTTGTGTCTATCTTTGGTGTAAACCAGCTTCTGCAGTTCCTTCCTACATGTCACCTACATCTCTCTATGTAAGAACAAATTGCTGATTATTTTCCAATGTGGGCTCCAATGAGATATTAATAGATTATTGTAGAAATTATATTTCTTAAATGCACCAGATATTACAATCTTTTGTAAGAACATAGAACTCAGAACTGTACAGTACAGCAATTGGCCCTGTGGCCCACAGTGTGTATGCTAAACATGGTCATCTGCCTGTACAATCCCGCTATATTCTGCACTTCCGCGTCTCTATCTAAAAGCCTCTGAAACATCATTATTGTCTCTGTCTCCATCACCACCTCTGGAAATGTGTTCCAAGCCCCCAAACTGTGTAAACACCCGCACATCTCCATTAAACTTTCCCTCTCTCACCTTACAGCTATGCCCTCTAGTGTTGGACATTTCCACCTGGGAATAAGGTTCTGAATGTCTAACCTATCTATGCCTCTCATAATTTTATATATTTCTATCAACTCTCCCCTCCAATGTGCCAGAGAAGACAAAATAAGTCTGTCCAATCTCTCCCTGTAGCTGAAACCCTCTAATCCAGGCACCATTCTGGTAAATCTCCTCTGCACCCTTTCCAAAGCCCCTAAGTCTTTCCTGTGATGTGGTGACCAGAACTGCACGCAATACTCCAAATATGGCCTGAGTCCTACAGAGCTGCATCATGACTTCCTGATTCTTATACTGAATCCCCTAGCAATGAAGGCAAGCACACCATATGCCTTCTATACCACTCCATCTACTTGCGCTGTCATCTTTGGTGAGCTATAAACTTGGACTCCAAGATCTCTCTGCACATCAATGTTGTTGAGGGTCTTGTCATTATGTGTATACTCTCCCCTTACATTCAACCTCCAAAAGTGCATACTTTCTTGGGTTTAACTCATCTGTCATTTGTCCATTCATTTCTGCAGCTGAACAATATCCCATTGTACCTTCTGACAGCTGCCTCACTGTCTGCAACTTCTCCCATGTTGGTTTTGTCAGCAAACTTACTTACCAACCCATCTACATGTACGTCAAAGTCATTTATGCATGTCATAAACAGCAGAGGTCCCAGCACAGATCCCTGTGGAACTCAACTGGTCACAGACCTCCAGCCAGAATTCTACCATTACAATCCTCTGACTTCTATGAATAAGTCAGTGCTGAATCCATACAACCAAGTCATCATGAATCCCATACATTATAATCTTATAGATCAGCCTACCACGAGGAACCTTATCTAATGGCTTACTAAAACCCATGTATACAACATCCACTGTCCTACCTTCATCAATCTCATTCGTCACCGCCTCAAAAAACTCAGTCAAGTTAGTTTTGTACGCCTGCCGTGTACAATTCAATGCTGACCATCCCTTAAACTAGCCCATTCTCTTCCAAATAGGAGTAAATCCTATCTCAAAGAATTTTCTCCAGTACTTTTCCTACCACTGCTGTGGCTCACTGGTTGATAGTTCCCTGGATTCTCTCTATTTCCCTTCTTAAACAAAGGAACAACATTAGCTACACTCTAGTCCTCCGAGACCTTGCCAGTGGCGAGAGAAGAAATAAAGATCCTTGCCAAGGTCCCTGCAATCTCCTCTCTTGCCTCCCTCAATAAGCTGGGATAGATCACATCAGAACCTGGGGACTTATCCATCTTAATGGTCTTCAAGAGCCGAAGCACCACTTCTTCCTCAATTCTCATGCCCTTGGCATGTTTGTATTCACCACAGTGATCTCGCTATCCTCCAAGTCCTTCTCCTCAATGAATGCAGATAAGAGATCATCTGCTCTAAATTTTAAGTATCACACATATTTTGCAAACCCAAACCTAACAATGAATACATAATATGTTTGCCTGTGATGCAGGGCGAACATGCACACACAGAATGTTGCCAATTGCATACTATATAAACAGATACAGCCAGTTGTGGACTGAAATAAAGAGATGAGTAAAACATCATTAAGCTACTGTAATTAATACTAGTGGATTAAAATGGCATGCATGTATTTCGAGTTGCAAAAACTAAATATAGATGATGCCTAAGCACTTTGCAATCCAGAATTCATAATATATACTTGTAATTTCCTGCACATTTTGCAGGAAGCCAAATCAAAGTGATGTCTTCAGGGTGTAGTGTTGTAAAAGGCCATGGCATAATTAGATGAGGCTATCATTTACAGTTAAATAGCAAGGTGTATTGAAACCTGCGAAGCTATGATAGGAAGATCATTGAAATATTTCTGCAATGCATGTTGAGGAGCTAGAGCACATCTAAGCTGCTACATGGCGATCCTTTGTAAATTATAATGCAGCCAGTGTCCATTGAAAGTATGAAAATCGAAAGTAAAATGCTTGACAAGAAAATGAATGGTTAATGAAGCAACTACTTGTCTCATGTGGTATTGGATCTATACCACGTGGTTCTCAGGCAAAGTATGACTAGGTGCTATTGAATTAATTGGCAGGGTATATGATCCAAATTCCAAACCTATTATTTATAAAAAGCTGGAGTAACTCAGCGGGACAGGCAGCATCTCTGGAGAGAAGGAATGGGTGACGTTTCGGGTCAAGATCCTTCTTCAGGTCTGCAGAAGGGTCTCTTTGTGTCTATTTTCAGTTTAAACCAGCATCTGCAGTTCCTTCCTACACATTATATATATTCTCTTTATTTCAAATTCCATGTTCCCCTTTTAGAGTGGAAACTATTTGGATAAACATTCTGCATTATATATGTTCCTTAGACTATTGTCACCTCCAGTGAGAGGGACTGGGACTTAGGTACATGTGAGTTTGTAGTGGAGGCAATTAAATGGTCCAATCAGCGCTTCAAAGTTATGTCGACAGTCCTGTCTAGAAATGAAAACATTGAAATTGAAAATAAAAATAACTGACTGCATGTGCATCTAGATTTAAGATTTGTTTTCAATATGTCATGCGTCATTGGATAAATAACTTCAAGAAGTAGTGGAGACCATAAGGTAATAGGAAAAGGACTTTATGGTCCTGATCTTGCCGAGAGAATGTCAATAATTCAATTGGAATTACCAGAGTGTACCTATTTGAATGGAAGGACATTTGGGACTTAATGCTTGCATCAAACACAGAAGACCTATAATGCATGGATTATTATGATTCCGAGTTCACCCCTCCAACTTTGAACTACATTTTGCTAAAATTCTAGTATTTATTCTGAGATGTCACGAGATCAGGTCCATCACAAGGATCCAAGATCCCATTGATTTCCACGAGGATTGTAGGTCTGCGTGTATCAAGGAAGGAGGAAGACACATTCCAATTGGTTACTTACTTAAATTCCAACATGCCTACATTGTTCAATAGAGGAGCAAAAGAATTGGAATGTGACAAAGGACCAGTTAACTCAACACCCACAATAAGGAAAGTGCTAAAGTGCTAATTATCGATGTTCAAGAAAGCACATTAGAATTCGGCATTCAACATGATTTAATAATATATAGCGTGGATAAAAAAATGTAAGTGTAGTATATTTGGATGTTAAAATACCATTCAGTTATGATGCCAACTGTAATCATAGTCACAGAGTTACACAGCTTGGAAACAAGCCTAGGCCCAACCAAGATGTCCACCTGACATGTCCTTTTTGCCAATGTTTGGCCCATATCGATAAAAATCTTTTCTATCCTACCTGTCTAAACATCTGTAAACGCTGTAATTTTATCTACCATAGACCAGGTCTTCCATTTACCCACCATTTTCTGTGTGAAAAGTTGCTCCTCAAACAAATCTTTCTCCTCTCACCTTAAATCTATGCCTGCTAGTTTTAAAACCCCTACCCTGGGCAAACGACTGTGACTACCCATCTTATATATGCCCATCAGGATTTTATATCGCTCGACAAGGTCACCCCTCTGCCTCCCATGTGCCAGTGCAAAAATTCCCAGCTTATCTATTCTCTCCTTACAGCTGAAGTCTCCAGTCCCGGTAAGAATCCTTCCTGTATCCTTTCAAGGTTGATTACATTCTCTCTATGGCTTGATGGCCAGAACTGTGCACAATATCATAAGGGAGGTTTCACTTGCCCCTCTTCTGGTCCATGTCCATGCCCGAGTTCCCAGGAGAAGGAGCAGGTGATGTCCAAGGGCACCTGGGCCATGTTTCTGGACTGCTGGGCCTCAAAGAGGCTTGAGTGCATGTGATAAGGGTTATAACGTGTTTCTTTGATACTTGCTTGCATCTATATTCTTTTCATTGGAGTAGTGTATTAGTTGTCTTTTGAACTTGCAATAACTTACCTTTGAGGACAAATGTGAGGTCTCACCAATGACTTGTACAGTTGCAATATGGCCCAACTCCTGGACTCAATCCCCTGACTGATGAAGTCAAGAATAACAATGCCTTCTTCACCACACTGTCCACCCATGTCATCACTCTCATGGAACTACATACTTGCAGCTCCAAGTCTCTCTGGTCTACATCATTCTTCAGGGCACTACCATTTATTCTGTACGTCCTGCCTTGGTTTAACTTACCAAAAGGCAAAGCTTTCCCTTGTCCAAGTTAAATTCTATCTGTCATTCCTTGGCCACTTCCTCAGTTGATCTAGATCCCACAATTTGCTTAGAAAACCAGCTAAGCTGCCTTTTACACTACCAGTTTTGATGTCAATCATGATTTTATCAACCATGTTAACAACATTGTCATCCAGATTAATAATATAATTGATAATCATCAGGGGACTTGGAATCAAAGCTTGTGGCACAGAGCCGACACAATAATAACAACCCTCCACTACCACTAAGTGACTCCTTCCATCAAGCCAATTTTATGAGATGCTTGTCTCACCCTTGATCCCATGTGATTTAACCTTCCAGACCAGCCTAGCATCCCAGGCCTCATCCTTATCAATAATCTTCATCACCTCTTTAAAAAAAACAAGAAGTTCTCACTTCAAACAAAGTACATTGAATTTGAGACGTAGAATGGCTTGAGGATTACTTTCTGGAAAAGAAACAGAGACTGGGAGAAAACTGCAGTTTTCCCTTGTAGATCGCAACTGAGTAGGTATATAAAGCAAGGATCAACACTTGATTTGAGAACATACATGGCAAGATTAGCAAGTTTGCAGATGACACAACAGTGGGTGGTTTTGCAGATAGTGAAGATGGTTGTGTAAAGTTGCAGCAGGATATTGATCGAATGGCCAGGTAGGCTTAGGAATGGTTGGTGGAATGTGAGGTGTTGCATTTTGGGAAGTCTAACATAGGGCATGACCTACACAGTGAATGGTAGGGATCTGGGGAGTGTTGTAGAGCAGAGGGATCTAGGAGTGCAGGTGCACTTCCTTGAAGGTGGAGTTGCAGTAGATAAGGTGGTGAAAAAGACTTTTGGCACATTGGCCTTCATCAGTCAGAGTATTGAGTATAGAAGGTACACAAAAATGCTGGAGAAACTCAGCGGGTGCAGCAGCATCTATGGAGCAAAGGAAATAGGCAAAGTTTCGGGCCAAAACCCTTCTTCAGACTGCGTATAGAGTTGGGAGGTCAGGTTGCAGTTGTATAAGACGTCGGCGAGGCCACGCTTAGAGTATTGTGTTCAGTTCTGGGCACCATAGTATAGGAAAGATATTGTCAAGCTGGAAAGGGTATAGAGAGGATTCACGAGGATGTTGCCAGGACTAGAGGGTCTGAGCTATAAGGAGAGGTTGAGTAGGCTGGGACTCTATTCCTTGGAATGTAGGAGGATCAGGGGTGATCATATAGAGATGTATAAAATCATGAGAGGTATAGATCGGGTGGATGCACAGAGTCTCTTGGCCAGAGTACCAGGACCAGAAGACATAGGTTTAAGGTGAAGGGGAAAATATTTAATACCAACATAAGGGATAACTTATTCACACAAAGGGTGGTGGTTGTATGGAACAAGCTGCCAGAGGAATTGGTTGAGACAGGGACTACCCCTACATTTAAGAAACAGTTAGACAGGTACATGGAGTGGACGGGTTTGGAGAGATATGGGGCAAGCATGAGCAGGTGGGACTGGTGTAGCTGGGGCATCTTGACCGGTGTGGGCAAGTTGGGCTGAAGGGCCTGTTTTCACGCAGTATGACTATGATTTGAGCTTCAGCTATTTACAATTCACATTGATAACTCGAATGAGAGATTTCAGTGAACATATCCAAATCTGTTAGAAATATTGAGTGCAAGGGCAAGAATGTGCAGGTGAAAGATCAGAGAAATGTGAAAATTATTCCTTTGAGATCAAATGTGAAAAATCAGAATGTTTTTAAAACCAGTGGACAGGGGAATCTTTATAATTTTACACCTCTAGGTCTCTGTCTTATTTATATGTCCTCACATACGAATCACAATAAAAGCTATTCCCAACAATTAACAAAAACAACTAGAATGCTTATCTTCATGTCAAGGGCATTGAGGTTTTGTGAGTAAAGAAGCTGTACTGTAATTATGGGGTAATACTGAATTCATATTGGAATTGCCTGATCCAGAGAGATTGAATAGAAGTAACTACTATTGTCTAGGGTTTAGAATAATGAGAGATAATAAAGGTATAACAATTTACAGGGTAAATGCTGGGAGTGGTGCTTAGGCCATAGTCTTAGAATAAAGGATTGTACAAATGCACCTGTGGGAAACCATTTAGTTTAGTTTAGAGATACTGTGTCCTTCAGCAATCCCTGTACACAACTAGCACTATCCTACACACTGGGGACAATTTTACAGAAGCCAATTAACCTACAAACATGTACGTCTTTGGAGTGTGGGAGGAAACGCCAATCAGGCCGGCACGGTGGCGCAGCGGCAGAGACACTGCCTTACAGCGCTTACACCGCAGAGATCCGGGTTCGATCCCAACCACGGGAGCTGTCTGTACGGAGTTTGTACATTCTCCCCGTGACCTGTGTGGGTTTTCTCCGAGATCTTCGGTTTCCTCCCACACTCCAAAGACATACAGGCTTGTAGGTTACTTGGCTCGGTATAAATGTACATTGTCCCTAGTGTGTATAGGATAGTGTTAGTGTGCGTGGATCGCTGGTCGGTGTGGACTCGGTGGGCCGAAGGGCCTGCTTCCGTGCTGTATCTTTAAAACTAAAAAAAAACAACAACAAAAAAACATAGTCATAGGGAGAATGTACAAACTCCATAGAGACAAGCACAGTCAAGATCAATCTTGGGTCTCTGCCACTGCTGCGCCAGTGTGCCGCATTACTACACGCTGAACTCAGTGGATTCTTTACTCATGGTCTGTGTTACTCAGTGACCGAGTGTATTCAAGGCAGAGAACAATAGGTCTTTTGACAGTGAGGGAATGTATTGGAAAAGAATGGGAAGGTAGAGACATGAGGGAAGGCAATCATGACTTTGAATGGCAAAGCAATGAAAGGCCAAATGATCTACACAAAAAAGGATGCTGGAAGAACTCAGCAGGACAAGAAACATCTGTGGAAATAAAATGTGTTATTTGACATTTTGGGTTGAAATCATGCATGAATAAGAAAGTCTTACACAGAGCAGGAGAATCAAGAAATAGAGGATAGACACAAAATGCTGGAGTAATTCAGTGGGACAGGCAGCATCTCTGGAGAGAAGAAATGGGTGACGTTTCGGGTAGAGACCCTTCTTCAGACTCAAGAAATAGAGGACGTAGGTTTAAGGTGAGAGGGGAAATAGGAGCCTGACAGGCAATTTTTTCACACGGAGTGTGATCGGTGTATGGAACGAGCTGTCAGAGAAGGTAGCTGAGGTAGGTTCCATAACAACATTTAATAAATACTAGACCAAGTGCAGACCTGTTGGGTCTGTTCCCCCAATGTGTGGTTGCGGGGGAGGTAGGGGGAGAGAGATGAGGGGGTGAGTGAGGAGTGAGAGGAGAGGTGAGGGGAGACTTGGAGGGGGAGAAGAGGAGGGGGAGAGTTGGAGGGTGGAGAGAACAGGAGAGGGAGAGGTGGAGGGGGAGAGTTGGAGGGGGGAGGTGGAGGAGAGAGGAGGAGGGGAGGTGATGGGGAGGGTGGAGAGGGGAGGAGGGGAGGGTGGAGAGTGGGGGTGGAGAGCGGGGAGGGGAGGGTGGAGAGTGGGGGTGGAGAGGGGGGTGGAGAAGAGGAGGAGAATACGATGTAGCGGGGGGTAGAGGGGAGGGGGATAAAAGGGAGGGGGGGAGGGAGGAGAGAGGGTGGTAGAGGTGGGGGGAGAGAGGGGGAGAGGGGAGGGGGAGGTGGAGAGAGATTGGATGGGGAGAGGAGAGGGAGAAAGAGGAGGGAGAGAGAAGAGGGGGAGAGGGAGGAGGGAGAGAGAGAGGATGGGGGAGAGAGGAGGGGGAGAGAGAAGGGGAGGAGCGAGAAAGGGGGAGAGAGAAGGGGAGGGGGGGAAGCACGGGGAGGGAGGGGAAGAGAGAGAATAGAGTGGAGAGAGTGAGTACAGGGGAGGGGGAGGGAGGGGAGGAGAGAGAGGAGGGGGTGAGTGAGGGGGGTTGGAGGAGATGGGAGGGGGAGAGAAGAGGGGTTGGAGGGGGGAGTTGGAGGGGGGAGAGAGGTGGAGGGGAGAGAGATGAGGAGGGTGAGAGGTGGAGGAGGGGAGAACAGGAGGGGATGGAGGAGAGGAGAGGGGGGTGGATAGAAGGGGTAGAGGTGGGTGGTAGAGAGGGAGGAGGTAGATAGGGAGGGGGTAGATCGGAAGGGGGGTAGATAGGGAGGGGGGTAGGACAACTTGCTCTATTTGATTGTGCACGCCAGGTTGATTGCTTTCATGGGATCCATTGTGATCATACATCTGTGAGATGGCTATGTGGGTCATGCAACAGCTGTTTGATTTTAGTGGGCTCACGTGAAGGTTCCAATCTCCTAGCCCTGACCCATTGTGATGTCATATCATAGGTAAATGAGATCCATTGTGATTGGACATCTGTGATGGCATTGTGAGTCATGCAGCAGCTCGCTGGCCAGCAGGATTCAAAAAAATTAGTGGTTGGGGGGGGGGGGGGTGGATGGATTTTATTAAAAAAGATGTACATAAAAAAACAACGAAATTTAATGAGGAGTGTGTTAGGGTATGTAAAAGTGTAATGTCTAACGAAATGGAAAGAATCTCGGAGTTTCTGCGTGTGGTTTTGGGGGATCAAAAGGAATCAAAGGCCAAATCTGACACCCTCAAATAAACACACACACACACACACAGAGTTTTAATAATATAATAGATAGATAGATATGTTTTGGACAGGAACATGGTAAGGAAAGATTTAGAGGGATGTGGGACAAACACAGGCAGGTAGCACGAGCGTGGATGGGGCATCTTGATCGGCATGGACAGGTTGAGCTGAAGGACATGTTTCCATGCTGTATGATAGTACGACTTTATGACTCTAATGAGATATTTGTGTTCCTATTCATTATACTTCACTTTTAGTTATTTCTATTGTATTCAAGTGGACTAAACAGATGTACACAAGCTATGCTTTTTCCATTCATTAGTTTGACCTTGAATTTAACTGATCACAATGAGTTATTATGCTTTTTAAAAGATATGAGAACAATTTTACCAATAGGACAAAAAATAATTGTTTTAATATCTGGTTATTATCCAAGAATGGTGTATTGAAAGTTTTGTTTTTCTTGCCAGGTGTTCAAGTCATAATTGAAATGAGTTCTGACAGTTCTGATTGAGCTTACCGTGGCTGCGTGTTTACAAAAGATGTCCTTGTTGTACTAATTTGCACTAAATTATCTGTGCTCAGAGAGGCCACACAAATAGACTGGATTCAAGATAGAATTGCACCACTGTGCAGTTATGAATGGTCAATCAGGGTTAGAAATGTGGAACAGCAATTAGGTATTTACTGTAGCAACATCTTTAGTGAGTTTAATCCAAATCACCCCTGATTATGATGAAAAATTAATGCTGTAAAAACCCATATGCTAAAGAAGAAAGGGAAAAATGATTTGATCATCAGCTTGTTTTTTGCATGCTGTCAGTCATGGCCCTGTTAGATTGCTGGTTGGCATGGACTCGGTCGACCGAAGGGCCTGTTTCCACACTATCCCGAAAGTCTTAAAGTCTAAAGTCTAAAATCAATTATGATTAATCTCATAATAAAAAAAAATAAGAAAGCTTATTGTGGTTACTTTGCACAAGGAAACAATTGTTGCACCTACTTTTTCAAATATTGATTTAGGATCAGTTATATCAACAAAATGTATAGTAGTCATTTTATTACTTTACGATTTGCCTCTTCAAATCATTTCAAGTCTTGTCTGCATTGCGATCTCTTTATTTGTAAATTGCACTTTCATAAAACGTTTTTTTAAATAAGCAACTTTTAACCTTGTAAAACTTTAAAGTCTACAAGTGCACTATGCCCTACTTGTTTACAGTCATGGGGAAAACCCTGCCATTTTTTATTTACAATGTCACATGAAAGTGAGAGCAAGCATTCACATTGGAAACTGTAGTCAGTTTTACAAATTATTTAAGTGTCAGATGTGCCGTGCTTGAGAATACCTGCATCATGCTTCCAGAGGGCATGTTTCCACTTTGGTAACAGGCTTTGCTCAGCCCAAAGTAGTTCAAATGGATGCACTTACATGTTCATGACATGAGCCAAATGCCTCAAAAAGTAGATGTTCTCTTTCGATCCATAGTCTTCTGCACTGTTTCCTTCTGTAATTCTGATCCACACCATGTACCTCTCTAGAAACATAGAAACATTAAAAATAGGTGCAGGAGTAGGCCATTTGGCCCTTTGAACCAGCACCACCATTCAATATGATCACGGTTGATCAACCAAAATCAGTACCCCCTACCTGCTTTCTCCCCATATCCCTTAATTCCATTAGCCCTAAGAGCTATATCTAACCCTCTCTTGAATACATCCAGTGAATTGGCCTCCACTGCCTTCTGCGGCAGAGAATCCCACAGATTCACAACTCTCCGGGTGAAAATGTTTTTCCTCATCTCAGTCCTAAATGGCCGACTCCTTATTCTTAAACTGTGACCCCTGGTTCTGGACTCCCCCAACATCGTGAACATTTTTCCGGCATCTAGCCTGTCCAATCCCTTTAGAATTTTATATGTTTCTATAAGATTCCCTCTCATCCTTCTAAATTCCAGGGAATATAAGCTCAGTCGATCCATTCTTTCATTATATGTCAGTCTTGCCATCCCGGAATATCAGGTATTACTTGAAGGTGTGAGTATAGGCAGTGGTAGAGAAACTGCACAGTAGTCAGTCAATAAAAATCAAGCCTCATGTTAGCAAATTCATCGAAAAATCAAAACCAGCTCTAAGGTTTATTTCTAGAGTGATAGAGAGGTGGGGAAGTTATGTTAAATCTGTTTGGACCTTAGTTAGACCTTACTTGTGAAAACAGTTCAAGTTGCCACATTATAAAAATGATACAGAGGCAGAAAAGAGGATGCAGAAAAGATATGCAGAGGTTATACCAGAAATCTGATGGGGGTACATACGAGGAACAGAATAGGTTGTTATTATTTCGTGAGATGCAAGTGGGGGAAGAGGGGAAGTGGAGGATTGGGGGAGAGAAACCTAAATGAGATCTTTGAATTAAAAAAGGATTTTCATAGAGCTCGTCAGGATCAATATTTCCATTGTGGGGAGAAGCCATCATTTGGGGTGTCAAGGTCACTCAGCAGTAGAGCTGCTGCCTTACAGCACCATAGACCCAGGTACGACCCTGACAACGGGTGCTGTCTGTATGGAGTTTGCTCATTCTCCCCGTGACTGCATGGGCTTTCACTGGGTGCTCCGGTTTCCTCCTATATGGCAAAGACAAGTCAAGTCAAGTCAAGTGAGTTTATTGTCATGAGTCCCTGGTAGGACAATGAAATTCTTGCTTTGCTTGAGCACAACAGAACATAGTAGGCATTTACTACAAGGCATTCTATAAATGCAGGTTTGTAGGTTAATTGGCTTGGGTAAAAATTGTAAATTGTTCCTGGTGTGTAGGATAGTGTTAGTGTATGGGGTGATCACTGGTCGGCGCGAACTCGGTGGGCCGAAGGGCCTGTTCCCATGCTGTATCTCTGTATCTGTATTTGTAATACAAGATAGTCATCAAGGAGTCCAATTAGTAATTGAGAAGAAATTTCTTAATATACTAATGGTGAGAAAATGGTACTCATTAGGTATGTTACAATACTTACCTTCAGCGGCGCTGCAGTTCTGTCACTGCCCGTGTGCGCGACTTTGGCGCCTTTGAGAGGGGGGCGGGTTTAAAATGCAGTATTTCTCCAGACTATTCAAATCGATTTTGAAAAGGCTGTTTAGAAGCTGAAGAAAAATCGCTTCAACATTGGTTTTATTAAATTTATTTTAAACGACTGGATAATTTCATAAAGGAGTAAATTAAAAAAGCATCTTCTAAAGCCGTCAACGCCGACAACGGGGACGGATTTCACGCATGGGACAGGTAAAAAAATGCCGTTTATTTTTTCATATAAACTAGCTTCTTAGGATGCCTTTAATCAAAATTTCACTTTGCGAAAATGTCATTATGTAAATATACCAACCAGCAGTATTTTTCCTGCCGATATTGGGGTTTAACTCTGTGCAAATGCAACGTTCCAAACCAGCGCGTTCCACAAAATCCCACTCGCAAGGTGATTTAAATGGCCATTAATTTACAGGAATTAAACACTAAATTCCTTCCATTTGGCCTATAAATTCATGACAATGAGATTTTAAAATCATGTTATATTGTGAATGCTTGTGTGAATGTTATTTGGACAGGCTTTTTAATTTTTTTAACCTTTTCTTAAGAAATTGATAGATGTTTAGATCTAGTAATTGAATTTTGTAATTAGCTACAGTTGGGTAAGTAACTAATTATATGCTTTAATTTCAGGTGATCCAAGTAACATTGTTTCATATTTGTTTCAGAATGCTTCAATCTATAATAACTGAAAATTTCATTCAGTTCTCTTAATTTTTAAGAAAGTTATGGGCTTTTGACTTACCTTGATCACAGCTTTTGTGTTAAGTCAATGGAAAAGCAATAGGGAACAAGATGCTAATTTCCGAGTATGAAAATGGCCATAACTTTTTTAATACTGAAGATATGAAAGTGAATTAGGTGTCAAATTAAACTTCTTTTTATGCTTTATCTGATGGGATAAATTGCAGACTACATTTTTAAAATCTCAAAATTTTGTAACTCATTACCACGGAGATGGATGAAAGAAAATGATATGGGGAGACATTTAAAGGGAAGTCGAGCATCGATATGCTAAAGAAAGAAGATGAAAATCATTTGTTTGTCAGCTTGTGTTTGGGATGTCCATCTGCCAAGGACATCTGGTGATCCAGGTTGCAAGCCATTTCAACTCCCCTCCACCCCCCCCCCCCATTCCCACACCAAACTATCTATTCACAGCCTCCTCCACTCCCAGGCTGAGGTCAAACTTAAAATGGAGCAACAACATTTCATATTCTGCATTGGTAGTCTACAACTCAATGGCATGGCCATTGAATGATCCAATATCAGGTAACATGTATCTGATAGTGGCTCATCAGTGCCAGTTCTGATTTGTTCTCTACCCTTTCATACCTCTAGTTTCTCTCTCCCCTGACTCACAATCTGAAGAGGGATCTTGACCAGAAACGTCACCTATTCCTTTTCTCCAGAGATGCTGCCTGACCCACTGAGTTACCAGTCAGCAGCATTTTGTGTCTTTCAACCTGTACCTCTCTGTTTCTTACAGAAGATAGACACAAAAAGCTGTAGTAACTCAGCGGGACATGCAACATCTCTGGAGAGAAGGAATGGGTGACGTTTTGGATCAAGGCCCTTCTTCAGACTGGTTTGGGCTAAGGGAAACAAGAGATATAGATGATGATCTAGAGAGATAAAGAACAATGAATGGAAGATATGCAAAAAAGTAACAATGATAAAGGAAACAGGCCATAGTTGGCTGTTTGTTGGGTGAAAACGAGAAGCTAGTGTGACTTGGGTGGGGGAGGGATAGAGAGAGAGGGAATGCCGGTGAATACCTGAAGTGAGAGAAATCAATATTTATACCACTGCCCATGCGAAATATGAGATGCTGTTCCTCCAATTTGCGTTTAGCCTCACTCTGACAATGGAGGGGATCTAAGACCTAGGACTCACTGTTTCTTTGTCTCTTCTTTTGATTACATCCAACTTCTTTCCAACATCTCCCCTTCCTTCCTGCTCCCAGCCTCCTAGTACTAATTTTATTTCTCCTGCCCATATATCCCTCAGCCATTCAACCTACTTGGTCCCCTATTCCCTCCCCTAAATTGTTCCCATCTGCCCACCATCCCTCCCTTACATGGTTCCACTCATCACCTTCCTTTCCTCTCAGAGACCATGGTCTGCAGCCCTTAGTTGTATCCACTTATCACCTCCAGCCTCTGTCCCAATCTACACCCCTCCCTCCAGAACATGACTCCATCTGCCCATTAATTCCACCTGTATCCACCCATCACTTGCCAGCTTCTCCCACTCACCCCTTTTACACAGTTTCTCTTCACTTTATGCTCTCAGTCCTGACACAGGGTCTTGACCCAAAATATTGACTTTGCCTCCACAGATGTTGCCAGACCACTGAGTTCCTTCAGCAGTTTTTTTTTTTGCTGCAGATCCCAGTATCTACAGTCTCCCGTAAACAATTTATACTGATCTGTGTAGTCGAGAAAATAAGAGTAAAGGTGCATAAAGAAAAATATAGCATTGGATGGGCTGAATGGCTTGTTTCTATGCTGTATGTAATTCTATGCACTTCATACTCTTAAACTTTGCATTGAGTGATGTAGCTATCTTTAGAAATCTCATGCTGGTACCTTCTTCACAATTTGTTGAATTGGCAGAGAAAATACTATTGAGCCAACCAGCATATGTTGTGTCATCATAACACAAGGAATATGGCAGAATGCAGGCATAACCACAGAATCAAAGACATAAAGCAACACCTAAAAGTCCAGTCACAAAACTGCAGGGCTTAAATGTTTCTCAGCTTTCGTTATTTTTCAAAATCACTATCCGTCGACAGTAAAAGATTGCGTTTTTAGTCTTTAGCTCTTCCTTCAGCCCACCGAGTCCGCAGCGATCTCCATACACTAGCACTATCCTATACACTAGGGTCATTTTACAATGTTACCAAAGCCAATTAACCTGCAAATCTGTATGACCTTGGAGTGTGGGAGGAAGCTGGAGTACCCAAAGAACACCCACGCGGTCACAGGGAGAATGTCCAAACTCCGTACAGACAGCCCCCGTAGTCAGAATCGAACCCTGGTCTCTGGCTCTGTAAAGCCCCTGTCCCACTGTACGAGGTAATTCAAGAGTTCTCCCGAGTTTTCCCCTGATTCGAATTCGGAGAATGTCCGTAGCTGGTCCGTAGGAGTTCGTGGATGTCTCATAGCAGCTCGTACGATTAAAAAGTAACGATTTTTTTCACCACGAGTATTTTTTTACTCATGGACATTTTTTACAGGGATGAAAAAACATCACGAGTTTACCGGATATCCCAAGTACCTACCGTTAGCATTACGAGCCGCTACGAGACATCCACAAACTCCTACGGACCCGCTACGGACATTCTCCGAGTTCGAATCAGGGGAAAACTCGGGAGAACTCTTGAATTACCTCGTACAGTGGGAAACATAGAAACATAGAAAATAGGTGCAGGAGTAGGCCATTCGGCCCTTCGATATGATCATGGCTGATCATCCAACTCAGTATCCTGTACCTACCTTCTCTCGATACCCCGTGATCGCTTTAGCCACAAGGGCCACATCTAACTCCCTCTTAAATATAGCCAATGAACTGGCCTCAACTACTTTCTGTGGCAGAGAATTCCAGAGATTCACCACTCTCTGTGTGAATTTTTTTTTCTCATCTCGGTCCTAAAAGACTTCCCCCTTATCCTTAAACTGTGACCCCTTGTTCTGGACTTCCCCAACATCGGGAACAATCTTCTTGCATCTAGCCTGTCCAATCCCTTAAGAATTTTGTAAGTTTCTATAAGATTCCCCCCTCAATCTTATATATTCCAGCAAGTACAAGCCGAGTCTATCCAGTCTTTCTTCATATGAAAGTCCTACCATTCCAGGAATCAGTCTGGTGAACCTTCTCTGTACTCTCTCAATGGCAAGAATGTATTTCCTCAGATTAGGAGACCAAAACTGTACGCAATACTCCAGGTGTGGTCTCACCAAGGCCCTGTACAAATGCCGTAGAACCTCCCTGCTCCTATACTCAAATCCTTTTGCTTTGAATGCTAACGTACCATTCGCTTTCTTCACTGCCTGCTACACCTGCATGCCTACTTTCAATGACTGGTGTGCCATGACACTCAGGTCTCGTTGCAGCTCCCCTTTTCCTAATCGGCCGCCAATCGGACAGGGGCTTTAGGCAGCAACTCTACCGCTGAGCCAGTGTGCCCCACCACTTTGATGGACAAGTATGAGCAGGATAGTGATCTTATTTTGAAGCAGGCTTTGAACCATACCCAATGTGCAATGTCAGCTGGTTGAAATAACTCGTATTTGAGGTTATTAGTTCTATCCATGCACTGGTTGTGTTTACGTACGGACTCTTAGCTCTGCTGTATTGAAGTGATTCACAAATCTACTATATTTTTCCAAATTGTTTCAAAACACCATTGCAGAGAATTGCCGTATCGATCATTGCACACTGTGAGCAATGCATGTAATGTGCTTAAAATTCATACTAGCGGCTCTTGTGATCATTGTATTTGTTCTGTTGGCTCAAGTGTTAGCAGTCTTCTAACATTCCATTCTTTCGTAAATCAAAGAAATGATCTGCCAGTTTCAGATTAATCCTTCTCTTCTGCGCGTGTTACTGTTAATGTCGTGACTGCAGTTTTTGTGTAGTTTTCATCGCTTAGATGAGTAGTGACTCCATGGGCTGTGAAACCTCAAGGATGTTCAGTAATCAGCTGTCAAAGCAGTAGCTGGTGTTTTGCAGAACGTTCAAGCCTGGTGTCTTCATCTTTTACTATAGAACTAAAGTTGTACAAAAGTAAAATCTTTACTCATGATCCAATAATTTCTTGGGAGTACATACTTTGTAAGAGTTTCAAAGTTGAAATGTAAGCAATTTCTGAAGGCCTTCTGCCTCTTACAGCTTTGATTGGTCTGTGGTTCACTGCAATTGAATCAATTAAAATATTGAAAGGACACAAAGTGCTGGAGTAAAGCCCCTGTCCCACTTAGGAGACCTAAACAGCAACCTCTGGTGACCTTGCTCGCCGCCCCCAAAAAAATCAAGGTCGAGGTGACCTGCAACCTTCTACCACCTCCCACGCATATGTTGAAAACCTTCCTCGACTATGAAGAAAACCGGCTTCAACTAGACCTGCGACTAAAAACTTATCGATTTTTAAAACGGCAACCTATTTTTAGTCGAGGCCAGTTTTAATCATGATGAAAAAATAGCAGCAACCTAGATGAAGTCTCGAACTCGCGGAAACCACTTTCGACCATTAGGGAGAGTGACCAAAACCTCCGGTGACCTCGTGGAAACCTTGGGTGGCGGGCAAGGTCACCAGAGGTTGCTGTTTAGGTCTCCTAAGTTGGACAGGGGCGTTACTCCGCAGGTCAGGCAGCATCTCTGGAGAACATGGATACATGACATTCCGGGTTGAGACCCTTCTTCAGACCGCTATATAAAAGATTGGTGGTGTCCTGAAATTCAGGGGTCCCAAAATTCTTTCATAGATTCATAGTGGCCAGGATTCATTAGATGTTGTTTGTGGAGCACTAGTTGAACGCAGAACTAGGGCATGAGTGGTAATTGTGCCTGCCAACTCTCCTGCGTTGTACAGGATTCTATGTAAAGGAACATCAGGTTGTCTGAAGATAGACACAAAAAGCTGGAGTAATTCAGCAGGACAGGCAGCATCTCTGGAGAGAAGGAATGGGTGAAATTTCGGGTCGTGACCCTTCTTCAGACTGGTTAGAGATAAGGGAAACAAGAGAAATAGAGAGTGATGTGGAGAGATAAAGAATAATGGCTGAAAGATATGCAAAAAAGTAATGATGATAAAGGAAACAGGCCATTGTAAGCTGTTTGTAAGATGAAAATGAGAAGCTAGTGCGACTTGGGTGGGGGGAGGGGATCGAGAGAGAGGGAATGGCGGGGCTACCAGAAGTGAGAGAAATCAATATTCATACCACTGGGCTGTAAGCTGCCCAAGCAAAATATGAGACCCTGTTCCTCCAATTTGCATTTAGCCTCACTCTGAAAATGGAGGAGACCGAGGACAGAAAGGTTTGTGTAGGAATGGGAAGGAGAATTAAAGTGTCTAGCAACCGGGAGATCAGGTTGGTTCAGGGGGGCTGAGCGAAGGTGTTCCGCGAAACGATCGCTTAGTCTGCGTTTGGTCTTGCCGATGAATGAGTTCGCATCTTGAACAACAGATACAGTAGATGAGGTTGGAGGAGGTGTAAGTGAACCTCTGCCTAACCTGAAAGGACTGTCGGGGTCCCTGGACAGAATTGAGGGAGGAGGTATAGCGACAGGTGTTGCATCTTCTGTGGTTGCAGGGGAAGGTACCTGGGGAGGGGGTGGTTTGGGTGGGAAGGGATGAGTTAACCACAGAGATGCAGAGTAATGGTCTCTGCGGAAAGTGGAAAGGGGTGGAGATGGGAAAATATGGCTAGTGGTGGGATCCCGTTAGAGGTGGCGGAAATTTCGGAGGATTATGCGTTGTATGCGACGGCTGATGGGGTGGGGAGCAAGGGCGGAGCTGCGGGGTACCGAGGAGATATGAGTGTGGACATCATCTATGATGGGAGAGGGGAACTCCCTTTCCCTAAAGAATGAGGACATCTCGGATGTTCTAGTATGGAACACCTCATCTTGAGCTGACGAAAAATCGCTGCGCTATCGCGTACCATTTTTGCGCAAATAGAAAAACCGCGCAAACCGGAAGAGCACAAGATCAGAGTTTTAGTTATGTATAGATGAGCGTTTAACGGCACTGAGTCTGTACTCACTGGAGTTTACAAGGATGAGGGAGGACCTCATTGAAACTTACCGAATAGTGATAGGCCTAGATAGAGTGGGTGGACAGGATGCTTTCACTAGTGGGAGAGTCTGGGACCAGAGCCCATAGCCTCAGAATAAAAGAACATACTTTAGAAATAAGATGAATTCCCTTAGTCAGAGGGTGATTAATCTGTGGAATCCATTCCCTCAGAAGGCTGTGGAGACCATCAATGGATATTTTTAAGGCAGAGATTGACAGATTCTTGATTAGTACGGGCGTCAGAGGTTATGGAGAGAAGGCAGGAGAATGGGGTTGAGAGGAAAAGATAGATCAGCCATGATTGAATGGCGAAGTAGACTTGATGGGCCGAATGGACTAATTCTGCTCCTGTAACTTATGAACTTCAATTTATGAACTTATGAAAATGGACTAAGTATTTTAAACACCTAACCCATTGAGTCCTTGTGCCCTTTTGATTTTGTGCACAAATGGTAAGGAAATTTACTTTAAAGTAACCATTGCTTCCTTCAGACACAACTTAACCTCGCAGAAGGATTGATTGATGCATGGGAAACCAATGTATTTTATGTAATTCCATTACATTCCCTAAAGTAGATATTAGTATCCAAGATCTAAGGGTGTCTTTCCCTATTTATGCAGATGGAATATTAGAAGTTCATTCACACAACTCCATAAGAAACACTGATGCTCTCAGAGCTAATTGGTAACACTCTCTGTGCATCTGAGTAACAACCAGGAATCTTGCCTCATTTTTACTGGAGTTTTTTTCTGATGGCGCCAGCCTGCGGCGACTTTTGCGGAGCACCAGAACCTAAAAGGCTTAGATACAACTTCAATCAGCTCACCTGGATCAGGAAAACGGCAGAAAATGGTGCCGTTTCAGACAAGCTGCTTGAGCACCTCAAGGCACTCGCAATTTCGCGATCTCCCGCAGCTGCGGGAACCCCGGACTTTAAACTTTCCCACGCTGGCTGTGAAACACCCGACCCGACTGAGGAACCCAGGTACGGTACCTGGAAACCCCGGGATGACCTCCAGAGCCGACGAGCTGGATCCTCCAGGAACAACGGAGCTGGAGCTGCCGACTTTGAATGTACCCCTTTCGTTACGGAGCTGGAGCTGCCGTCTGTGAAGAAATCCCCGTTCCAGCGCAGGTCCGCAGAAACAGCAGGTACAGTAGACTCAGCACCTGGAAACAAAGGGGAAGCCTCCATTGTGTCCGGAAACGTGGCCGACAGGCAGGACTTCAGGTCAGACTGAATCGCAGGGGACTTCGGCCCCCTCTCCCTACTATTCTACTGGCCAACGTACAGTCCCTTGAAAATAAAGTGGAGGACTTAAGGGCAAGGCTGCTTTATCAAAGGGAGCTGAGGGAATGCTTTGTGTTCTGTTTCACAGAGACATGGCTCACCCCCAGCTCCCCAGACTCAGCAGTCCAGCCTGAAGGTTTCTCCATCCACCGTATGGACCGTACGCTGGCATCTGGGAAAGGGAGAGGAGGGGGCGTCTATCTCATGGTCAACTCTGCGTGGTGCTCAGACGTGGCAGTCCTGTCCAACTCCTGCTCTCCACACCTCGGTGAAGTGCCGTCCCTTCTACCTTCCGAGGGAATTCACCTCCATCATCATGACCGCGGTCTACATCCCACCCCAGGCAGACGTCCGTCTGGCACTGGAGGAGCTGCACGCCATCGTCAACAAACACCAGACGTCTCACCCCGAGGTATTTACCACCATTGCTGGGGACTTCAATAAGGCAAACCTAAAGAAATCACTCCCTAACTTCCACCAACATGTCTCCTGCTGCACCAGAGGACCAAACACCCTCGACCACTGCTACACCACCATCAAGAATGTCTATCGCTCTATCCCTCGCCCTCACTTCGTTAAATCCGACCATACCGCGGTGCTGCTTCTTCCTGCCTACAGGCAGCAATTAAAGAGCGCACCCCCAGAGGTGAGGACAGTACAGAGCTGGTCGGGGGGGGGGGGGGGGCAGAGGAACAACTCCAGGACTGTTTGGAGTCTGTAGACTGGGCAATGTTCAAGGACTCGGCAACGGACCTGAACGAATACGCGACAGTCGTTACAGACTTCATTAAGAAGTGTGTGGAGGACTGCATCCCCACCAAAACCTTCCGAGCGTTTCCCAATCAGAAACCTTGGATGAACTTTGAGATCCGCTCTCTCCTGAAGACCAGACACCGGGCATTCATGTCTGATGACACAGTGGTCTACAAGAAGTCCAGATATGACCTTGGTAAGGCCATCAAAAAGGCCAAAAGGGACGTGCTCCAAACTGGAGGAAGAGACAGATGTTCGGCGGCTGTGGCAGGGCCCGAATGCAATCACCTCTTACAAGTCGAAATCAGGAGGCAGCTCGAATGTCGGCGAAACATCACTCCCTGATGAGCTCAATGCGTTTTACGCACGCTTTGATAGGGAGAACACCGATGTGCCTTCCCGAGCCCCCATTCGCTGTGATGGTATTTCAGTCTCAGTCACAGAGGTCGACGTCAGGAAATCCTTCAGAGGGTTGAACCCTCGAAAAGCGCCTGGACCTGATGGTATACCTGGTCGTGTTCTAAAAACCTGTGCAGACCAACTGGCTGGAGATTTTACGAACATTTTCAACCTCTCACTTTTGAGGTCTGAGATTCCCACCTGCTTCAAAAGGGCATCAATTATACCAGTGCCCAAGAAGAGTAAGGTGACGTGCCTCAATGACTATCGACCTGTGGCACTAACGCCTGTGGTGATGAAGTGCTTTGAGAGGTTGATCATGGCGCAGATCAACTCCTACCTCGACAAAAACCTGGACCCACTGCAGTTCGCTTACCGCCACAACAGATCAACGGTGGATGCGATCTCGCTGGCCCTCCACTCCGCTCTGGACCACTTGGACAACAAAAACTCATATGTCAGGCTGTTATTCATCGATTACAGCTCGGCATTTAATACAATCATCCCCTCCAAGCTGGTTACCAAACTCGCAGAACTGGGTCTCTGCGCATCCCTCTGCAATTGGATCCTCGACTTCCTCACTCTCAGACCACAGTCTGTTCGTATTGGTGGAAATGTGTCAGATAAAAATCAGCACTGGAGCACCTCAAGGATGTGTGCTCAGCCCCCTGCTGTACTCACTCTATACTCATGACTGCATAGCCGGTCATAGTGCGAACTCCATCATCAAGTTCGCTGACGACACCACTGTTGTGGGACGTATCACTGATGGGGATGAGTCAGAGTATGGAAAAGATATCGAGCAACTGTCCATATGGTGCCAGCACAATAACCTGGCCCTCAACACCAGCAAAACCAAGGAACTGGTTGTGGACTTTGAAAGGAGTGGGATGGGGACCCACAGTCCCGTTTATATCAACGGGTCAAGAGCTTCAAATTCCTGGGCGTGCACATCTCTGAAGATCTTTCCTGGTCCGAGAACACTGATGCCATTATTAAGAAAGCACATCAGCGCCTCTACTTCCTGAGAAGATTACGGAGAGTCGGTTTGTCAAGGAGGACTCTCTCTAACTTCTACAGGTGCACAGTAGAGAGCATGCTGACCGGTTGCATCGTGGCTTGGTTCGGCTACTTGAGCGCCCTGGAGAGGAAAAGACTACAAAAAGTAGTAAATACTGCCCAGTCCATCATCGGCTCTGACCTCCCTTCCATCGAGGGGATCTATCACAGTCGCTGCCTCAAAAAGGCTGGCAGTATCATCAAGGACCCACACCATCCTGGATACACACTCATCTCCCCACTACCTTCAGGTAGAAGGTACAGGAGCCTGAAGACTGCAACGACCGGGTTCAGGAATAGCTACTTCCCCACAGCCATCAGGCTATTAAACCTGGCTCGGACAAAACTCTGAACTTTAATAGCCCATTAACTGTTATTTGCACTTTATCAGTTTATTTATTCATGTGTGTATATATTTATAGAATGGTATATGGACACACTGATCTGTTTTGTAGTCAATGCCTACTATGTTCTGTTGTGCTGAAGCAAAGTAAGAATTTCATTGTCCTCTCAGGGACACATGACAATAAACTCACTTGAACTTGAACTTTTCCCATGAAAGTGTTGCTCTTTGGGAGGTTGAATGGAAGGGGAAAATATACAATTAATGGCATGACCCTTAACAGCATTGATGTACAGAGGGATCTTGGGGGCCCAAGCCACAGTGGGTGGGCGGCACAATGGTGCAGCGGTGGAGTTGCTGCCTTACAGCATCAGAGACATGGGTTCAATCCTGACCACAGGTGCTATCTGCATGTAGTTTGTAGTTCTCTTCGTGACCACGTGGCTTTTCTCAATGTTCACAATGCTTAACTGTTCTAATATTCACAGATACTTCTAAATGCATTTATATTACTACATAAAATTTAAAAAAAAAATAGACAGTAAATTTAGATAAAACAAATTAAAGTACTCTAAATTGATTTTAAAGAAGTGAAATAAAAAGAAAATGTGAGACCAAATGCAGGGTGCAGTTCAGAAGCTGTAACATTTAAACTTCCAGCAGGTCTGGGGCCTTCTTATTATCTGACAACACAACTGCTGCCCATATCACAGCTTGATCAGATCCAATATGAAGGAATCAATATACATGGAAAAATATAGCAAGGACAAAATAATTGCTAAAAGAAAACATGGATGAAGCAGCAGGGGAGTTGAACGATTTAGCTGATAAGTCTTATTCATTGCTGTATAATGTTAAGGTTATTCCACCCATTAAATAATCTGATAGTGAAGAAAAGCATATATTTTAAAATTAGGGTGAAGATTTTAAGTTAAGGGAAGTGTCCCTACCGAAAACGTAACTTATCCCAGTTCTCCACCAATGTTGCCTGACCCGCTGAGTTACTCTAGAACTATGGATTGCATTTTAAGTTAAGTCTCAACAAGCGTTTAAGAACTTTTGCATGATCAGTCAGTTAAATGAATTTGGAACTGAAATGACCAACACAACAACAGCATCTCCCACTTCACATCTCACTCACTCCCCCCATCTCTGCTTAGTAAACTGACACCCCTACACCCCAGTTCTGAAGCAGGGTCCTTGACCTGAAACATTAACTGGTTTCTCCTTCTCATATGCCACTTGGCTATCTGAGTTTTTTCATCATCTTAGGGGCCTGTCCCACGATGCGAGTTCACCCAAGAGCTCTCCAGAGTTTAAAAAAAAATCAAACTCGTGATATTCTACGAACTCCTACGACCTTCCACGAGTATGTTCACGAGCTCCTACGAGGAAAAAGTAACATTTTTTTTCATCACGAGTATTTTTTTACTCGTGGACATTTTTCACAGTGTTGAAAAAACTTCACGAGTAAAAAAATACTCATGATGAAAACAATCTTTACTTTTTACTCGTAGGAGCTTGTAGGAGCTCGTGAACATACTCGTGAAAGGTCGTAGGAGTTCGTAGAATACCACGAGTTTGATTTTTTTTTAAACTCGGGAGAGCTCTTGGGTGAACTCGCATCGTGGGACAGGCCCTTTACATTTTATTTTAGATTTCTAATCTGCAGTTTTATTTGATTTGTTTTCCAGCAACAACTCTCATTTATATAGTAGAAACAAAGGTCTACAGATGCTGGTTAATTCACAAACGGACACCACAGTCTGAAGAAGGGTCTCAACCCAAAACATCACCTATTGTTTTCTCCAGAGATGCTGCCTGACCCGTTGAATTACTGTGTCCTTGTTCTTATTTATATAGTGTTTTTAAGGTAGTAAATGATCCCAAAGTGCTTCTCAGGAACATTTTCAGGGTAGAAATCTGGCACTGACCACAACAAAAAATGCAAGGATAGATTTAAGAAAAGATTGATCAAATTAGTGATTTTTAATTAGTGTCTTAGAGGAGATAGAGAGGTTTTGTAAAGGCATTCCAAGCTTTGAGTGGCAGAATGAGTGGCATGCAGGAGAGTGCTTTATCTAGTTGTATTCATTGAGAAAAAATGGATGTTCAGTCACTCTAGAGAATGACCGACAAGAGCCACAAAGGAGGAAAGACTGAAGAAACATGTGGTGTACTAGATGTGTGGGATCCCTGAACTCATACTTCAGTGCTTAAAATGCTCAGGCTGTAAGTATTACTCAAACACTGCCATGCTTAAGGTTAGGACTCGTAGGTCTTCAGTCAGAAGCTGATCGGTCATAAACTCATTGCGTAAGAGGGCCTAACAAAATGTCAAGTGTGGCAAGAGTATTTAACCGTGATATGTACTGGCAACTGAACAATAATTATTATTTATTGCAGCTTAACTGATCCGTTATACTGGCAAAAAGATTTTAACTTGCAAAACGTGTAATTTCTGATGTGTTAAAGCCCTGTCCCACGGTACGAGTTCATTCCAAGAGTTCTCCCGAGTTTGCCCTGATTCGAACTCGGAGATTTACAGTAATGGCCACTCGTCGGTACTCGGGGCTCTCGTGGACATTTTTCATCATGTTGAAAAATGTTCACGAGTCTTCCCGTGCTTACCTGCCGTTAGCGAGTCTTCCCGAGTACCTGCCGTTAGCGCTAAGAGACGTCCCTGAGCTCCGACGTACCCGCCAAGTTCATTCTCCGTGCTTACCACGAATTTGATTTTTTTTAAACTCGGGAGAGCTCTTGGAATGAACTCGTACCGTGGGACAGGGCTTTTAGTGTTACAATACGTGTAATTTCTGATGTGTTAGTGTTACAAATCCCAAATATTGGCACAAAATCCCACAGAAAATATGCTTTAGCAGCAAAGTTGAGATAAAAGATTCAACGCTGTTGGATGATCTCTCTCCATAGGGTGGCACAGGGGTAAAGCTGCTGCTGAATGTTGAACATCATCTACCTGTGGTATCCAAAGATGGAAATAGTGTTAACACAGCAAAACTGAACTGGTCAACCATCACAAAGGAAGACATCTTAGCCTATTATGCTCATACAGATAAATCCTTAAGCACTATTTATCTACCTAAAGATACAATTAGGTGTAGTAATGTTAATTGTAAGAATGTGAAGCATAGGAGAGCTATTTGCTCCATGTATAATGATATAGTAAGCACTTTATATATAGGCAGTAAGCCCTACTGCAAGCATAAAAATAAGACACATAACATCAGGCCTGGCTGGAATAAGTATGTAGCTGAGTAGCATGCTGAAGCCTGTGAAGCCACTAAGTCATGGGTTATGGCAGTTAGACCCAGACAAGGGCCTGTGCTTGAGTACAAGAAGCTCCCTAATGCAAGATATAAGTATGCTGTTTGCTTCATCTGTAAAAATGAGCAAGCCATGAGGACTGATTCCATGGCTAAGAAGCTGCTAAGTAACAATGCTACTGATTTTTGGAAAGAAGTGAGAGTTCTTAACGACTGCAAAACATCTCTACCATGCACTGTAGATAGAATCTCCGGAACAGCTAATATCGCGGAGTTATGGCGACAGCATTATAGTACTTTATTTAACTGTGTCCAGTGATTTGTATAGGGTGGACAATATTGAGAGTAATGATCCAATGGAGATTATGTCACATGACATGTATCAAGCTATGAACAAGCTGTCCGACATCAAAGCAAGTGGCTTAGTTCATATTTCTGCTGAACATCTTAGTATGCCAGTATGAGGATAGCTCCTCTCCTTGCTATTTGTTTTACTAGCTTTATGATTCCTGCCTCGTTACCTGACTCACTGTTGTCTATTCTGTTAGTGCCAGTCATTAAGGACAAAGCTGGGAAAGTAGGCAGCCTAAATAATTACAGGCCCATAGCTTTAGCCAGCATACTGTCAAAAGTCCTAGAAAGAATTCTGCTGGATAGATTAAATGAGTT
The DNA here is from genome assembly GCA_038087875.1 of Malacoraja senta. NCBI lineage: Eukaryota > Metazoa > Chordata > Chondrichthyes > Rajiformes > Rajidae > Malacoraja > Malacoraja senta. The sequence goes on along the minus strand of CM075981.1, from coordinate 29,959,452 downwards.
CATTAACTCCACAGATAACCAGTTTGGTTTTAAAGCTAAACATGGCACTGACTTGTGTATATATGCCTTAACGGAAATTGTAAACAAATATAGAGGTAAAAACTCATCAATTCTTATATGCTTTATTGATGCTTCCAAAGCCTTTGATAGTGTTAAACATATTATGGGGTTATTATGGGGTTATTATGGATTCAGATTTACATTTCGACAGTCACATCAAATCAGTAACAAAATCGGCCTACTATCACCTCAAAAACGTAGCAAGACTAAGAGGACTCATGTCAGCTCAAGACTTAGAAAAACTTGTACATGCATTTATTACTAGTAGGCTAGATTATTGTAACGGTCTCCTTGCAGGTCTTCCGAAAAAAACTGTCAGGCAGCTACAGCTTGTTCAGAACGCTGTTGCTAGAGTTCTAACAAAGACCAAAAAATTTGAACACATTACACCAATTCTTAAATCCTTACATTGGCTCCCTCTATGTCAGAGAATTGATTTCAAAATCCTGCTGCTCACCTATAAATCACTACATGGTTTAGGGCCAAAGTATATCACTGACATGCTTCCACTATATAAGCCTTCTAAGATCTTCTGAGACCAATCTGTTAATGATTCCCAGAGTAAATACAAAACATGGGAAAGCAGGATTTAGTTACTATGCAACAAATAGCTGGAATAAACTTCCTGAAGATTTCTGACTTGCCCCTACTTTCACCACTTTTAAAACAAGACTAAAAACTTTTATGTTTACTTTAGCTTTCAGCTAAATCATAAATACATTGCACTTCTAACTTTTGCTCTTTTCTATTATGCGTTTATAACTTTGCTTTTATTTTCTTTTAATCCTATTTTATTTCATTTTATTATTTCATTTTATTGTATGACATGTTTTTATGTGAAGCACTTTGAGTCTGCCTCGTGTATGAAATGTGCTATATATTTTTTAATTTTTTTATTTATTAGCAGTACATTACATTACAACCACATACATTAGTACTCGTCACTTATATCTTCTTACAATTAATGTACTCTGTTTGTTTTTTACACTAGAAAAGGGAAAGGATGAGATTGAGAGAAAGAAGAAAGTGAAGGAAAAAGTGAAAGTGTAGAAAATGTGACAACAAGAAAGAACGAAGACCCTATAAGAACAAAATTAAAAACAAAAGAAAAAGAGTTAAGAAATAGACCCTAGAAAAGAAGGAGAAAGAGAAAGAGGGAAAAGAGAAAAACAAATAGTTTTTATGAGCATTACGCAAATGGGACATACCAACTCTCCAACTTTCATCCCCCCTTACCTGACCTCAGTTTTTTTTTTTAAGGTACCTTTGCACCCTATATTTGTAATAATTCTATAAATGCAGACCACGTCAGGTGGAAGTGATCTGGTTTACCTGCTAGGTGTAATGTTTCGAACATATTTGAAATCCACATGTTTATAGTTGGTATTGGAGCCTTCTTCCAAAATTTTAGGATTAGCTTTTTTCCAATTATTAACCCGTAGTCTATTAGTTTCTTTTGAAACACATTTAGTTCTGGACCATCTTCCGTTATTCCAAAGATAATCCATTCTGCTTTGGGTATCAGTTTTATTTTAAATAATTTTGTAAAGATTTTGAAAATTTCAATCCAAAATTTTTGAATTTTTGGACAGAAAACAAATGAGTGCGCTATAGTAGCTTCTTGGGATTGACATTTATCACAAATGGATGATACATTTGGGAAAATTTTATGGATTTTAGTTTTGGAATAATATAATCCATGTAAAATTTTAAATTGTATTAAAGTGTGTCTTACATTAATCGAACATTTGTGCACGTTTAATAAGTGTTCATTCCACCTTTCCTTTGAAATTTTGAATTGTGCTATATAAATAAAGTTGCTATTGCTATTGCTATTGCTAATCATAGAAAGTTGTTTGTTAGATTGAGTCAGAGAGATGCCTAAATACATTAGCAATTTTTAAGAACACACAACATAACAGTAAATTGGTACAGTAAATTAGTCCCGGGTGAGACAAGAGTTTAAGTCCTAATGGCCTGTGGGAAGAAACTCCGTCTCAACCTCTCTGTTTTCACAGCATGATAGCGGAGGCGTTTGCCTGACCGTAGCAGCTGGAACAGTCCGTTGCTGGTGTGTGTGGTAGGGGTCTCCCATAATGTTGCTGGCTCTGGATCTGCACCTTCTGATGTATAGGTCCTGCAGGGGGGCGAGTGTAGTTCCTATAGTGCGTTCTGCCGAACACACTACTCTCTGCAAAGCCTTCTTGGCCTGGGCAGAGCAGTTCCCAAACCAGATTGTGATGTTGCCGGACAAGATGCTTTTTACAGCCGCTGAGTAGAAGCACTGAAGGATCCTCAAAGAGACTCTGAATTTCCTCAGCTGCCTGAGGTGGTAAAGGCGCTGCCTTGCCTTACTTACCAGTGCGGCAGCGTGTGATGTCCATGTCAGATCCTCTGTGATGAGGACTCCCAGTTATTTAAAGCAGCTCACCCTGTCCACAGTAGCCGCATTTATCTTCAGTGGCGTATACGTCCTCGGACGTTGTGCCTTCCTAAAGTCCACGATCAGCTCCTTAGTTTTTTGACATTCAAGAGGAGGCTGTTGTCCTGACACCAGAGTGTTATGTTCTGTAGAACCAAAGAGGATAAATGTCTAAAGTTTCCTGATTTTAAATTGTCGGATAATAATCTTAGTGTCTGTACTAAGGTAAAATATCTTGGACATTTTATTACAGAACAAATGACAGGTTTTGAGGATATTTATAGGCAAAGCCATATGATGTATGCATAAGCAAACATTCTCTTATGCATTTAGTGCATGTACAGATGGAGTGAAGTTCTCTCTGTTCAGAGCATATTGTACACCACTCTATACTGCACAGCTGTGGCCAAACTACAGAAAAACAAACTTACAGAGACTTAAAGTAGCTTATAATGATGCCATGAGAATATTATTTAAGAAACCTAGATGGTGTAGTGCAAGTGAAATGTTTGTGGCTGCAGGAGTCAATACTTTACAAACTGTCTTAAGAAATCTTATGTATAAATTTATTTGTCGGATTAATGACTCTGAAAATGAAATCATCTTGGCTTTATTAAACATAAGGTTTAGCACTACACGCTACCAATCACAGCTGTGGAGACATTGGTATAGTTGTCTCGTTGTAGAACACTGATTTTTTTAAAATTCTTGATCTTAATCCATGTATTGTGCTTTTGTATGTAATTTATTGTGCTGTTGAAAGTAATTTATTGTGCTTTTGCATGCAATTTATCCTATGTAATGTCTTGTCTTTTATCTGGACCTTGAGTCTGTAATAAAAATTAAGTAAGTAAGTAAGTAAATGGTCGGCATGGTGAGCCGAAGGGCATGTTTCCACACTGTATCTCCAAAACTAAAACTAAACTAATGCTGGCCTATCTGTACGCAGCAATTCCAAATGGGAAACACTGGTTCAAATAATATGGACTGTTTGCCACAGAATTGCCTTGAGGTGGTGAGTTAGTGATTGGAACATACACCGAATGTCTTTAACAGCCCATGACTCATTGTGCCATTGAACTTTAGACTTTAGAGATACAGCATGGAAGCAGGCCCTTTGGCCCACCGAGTCAGTGCGAACCAACGAATACCCCGTACACTAGCATCATCCTACACCCTAGGGACAATTTGCAATTTACAGAAACCAATTAACCTGCAATCCTGTACATCATTGGAGTGTGGGAGGAAACTAGAGCACCCAAAGAAAACCCACGCTGTCACAGGCAGAACGTACAAACCCCATACCAACAGCACCCGTAATCTGGATTGAACAAACAGGTCTTTGGCGCTGTAAGGCAGAAATTCTTCCGCTGCACCACTGTGCCGCGCTAGGGACAAGGATCATCGTAGTGATACGGATCAATTATTAGTGGCATCTAACACTGAAGAACTAAGGACTTGTTTTATGGAAGCACAATCTTTTACTCCATCCTTTCAGCATTGGAGAAGGTGAAGAGCCTTGCCTTGTGCTCATAGCTTTAGTCAATAAGATGCATGTAGTCATCCCTTAAGGTCGCAAAGAGAATGTCAATTGCCATCTCTCACTGATTAAACCCACTTCTGAGTGTTCTGTTTAAGTGTACATTATGCAAAGAAGGTCACAATGAACCTTCCTGAAATGACCTTGTGCATACAGAGTTTCTGATTGCAGTTAGCAACTGGTTTTCATGTGAAATGTATCAGCTAGCCCATAAAAATAACTGTTGCTGTGCAGTAGAATTTACAGCCCAGCATATTCAAAATACTATCAGGCAATCATAAATAATATTGCTTGCAACTGCTTAATCCATAGGCAATCTGATCTTTAACGAATGGAGTTTGCATGTAAATCACATTGAATGGAGTTTAATCCAGGCATGGAGTTAATTCCAAGCAAATATGAGATGTTACACTTTGGGAGGTCAGGTGTAAGGGGAAAGAATATAGATAATAGCAGAACACTCAATAAAGCATGAATGTCCAGAGGGATCTTGGGGTCAAGTCCAAAGCACCTTCAAAGTAGCCGCACAAGTAATCATCTTCTTGCGTATGGCGTGCACAGCCTAAAGTTGTAGGGCAACTTGTTCTATTTGATCTTATTTGATTGTGCACACCAGGTTAATTGCATTCGTTGAAACAGGGCGGACCACGTGAAGGTTGCAATCTCCCACCTCCGCACAAGTAATAAAGTGGCAAGGAAGGCATGTGGTAAACTTTCCTTCAGCAGTAGGGGCATTTAGGACAAGGTCAGAGCAGGAAAGGTTAAAGGAGATGTGCAGGGCAAGTTTTTTATACAGAGAGTGGCAGGTGCCTGAAACAAACTGGGGTGATGGTAAATATGATAATGGTGATTCATGGGATTAAGGGCCTGTTCCTGTGCTGTACCATTCTATGCCCCATGTAAACATTTTAAGAACATACCAGGGATATATTACGATATAGGATATAGATTGACTGAGAAAGTGGGCAAGGGAATATCTGGTGGAATGTAACTCAGTCAAGCGCGAGGTGATGCATTTTGGAAAGTTAACTCAAGTTCATGATATATGTATTTTTACTTCTATTTATTTTTTACTGCACACACCGAAATGGACACTGGTTGAGGAACGTTTTTTTGTTTCCTCTGGGTATGCGAATACTCAGGAAATAACAATAAAGATATACAAGACAAGATACAAGACAAGTTAGGATATGGCAGGGCCATAATTAGAGAATATTATTAAACAGAGAGTCCTTGGGGTCCAAGTACATAGTGCGCTGAACATGGCAACAACGTGCAGTAAAAAAGGCTAATGAAATGCTTGCCTTCAACGGACAAGATATTGAGTGCAAGAGTTGGGACGTCATGTCACTGTTGAACATAATGCATGAGTGTGCATTTCTCGCAGCCACATACAGGAAGGATATGAGTAAACCACAGAGATTGCAGAAAACACGAGGTCACAAGGATATTGGTCACGAGGAGATCATGAGGATATTGCCTGAATTGGACATCTCCTGTCCCTATGAGACTTTGGAAAGAGAGCGTCTGTCTTCCCTGGAACGAAGGCGGCTGAGAGGTGACATGATAGAAATATATAAGATTTTGAAGGGCATTGATAGGATAGATTTTAAAGGCCATTGATACCATGGTGTGCATTCCATGGCAGGGATATCTAAAATTAGAGGGCATTGGGTGAAGGAGGACATTTAAAGGGGATCTAAGGAGTAAACCTTTTATACAAAGAATAGTTGGTATCTGGAATGAGCTGCCAGAAACGATGGTAGAGGCAGTAATAGAAATAGTACTTAAAAGATACCTGGAAGGTACTTGAATATGCAAGGCATAGAGGGATACATGATTAATGAAAGTAACTGGGCTTAGTATAGATTTGGCACGGACACAGTGGACCATAAAGTAATAGAGATATGGAAACAGGTCCATCGGCCCAACTCATCTATGCCTTCCTGAGTCTGTTCCATTTTCTTGTATTTGGCTCATATCTCTCTAAACCTTTCCTCTCCATGTACCTGTCCAAATGTCCTTTAAAAGTTGCAGTTATACTTGCCTCAGCAACTTCTTCTGGCACCTAGTTCCACATACCCAGTGTGAAATGATTGCCCCTTCAGCCTGCTTTAAATCTTTCCCCTCTCACCCTAAACCTATGCTCCCTAGTTTTATATTTCCCAACCCAAGGAAAAGACTGTGACCATCGAGCTTAGCTCTTGATCTTATAAATTACTGGAGGGTCACCCTTGCAATCTCTTTTACTCTAAGGAAAACAGTTATAGCCTATCCATTCTCTCCTTATAACTCAAGCCCTCTGCTCTAGGCAACATCCTTGTGAATCCTTGTTCACCCTCTCCATCTTAATCACATCCTTCTTATAACATGGTGACCAGACCCACACACAATATTCCAACGTCCTATACATTAACTTCTTTAGAAATCTTAACAAACTTCTTTCAAAAGGTTTGTTCATAAGGATAACAGTGTGAAAAATATAAAATGATTAACCAACCTGAAGAAATGTACCCAATGCTAATATGACAATAATTTGCAAAATGACTTAGATTCAAAGTATTATCAATTTGTTCTCAGTAATCGATTGATCGCTGGAGTAACTCAGCGGGTCAGGCAGCATCTCTGGAGAAAAAGGAATAGGTGACGTTTCCGGTCGGGACCCTTCTTCAGACTGAAAGTAGGGGGTTGGTTGGGTGGTGAGAAGAGCTGGAGGTGAGAAGTGACCAGGACAAATCAGGGCTGGCAGCAGATGACCTCAGGCAGGGTGGTGCCCTGATAGGCCAACTGATGGCTGGGGAAGGTGTTATCTCAAGAGGGATATATTGTGGCGAACTGTGGAACTGGTTAAATGACAAGGGTGGAGGAAGTTTGGAATAAGAAAGTAGGGTGGCGGAAGGTGGGTGAACAACCCAACCTAGTCACAGCTCGCCACCTTTTGAGATCGCACCTTCCCTGAATATTTATTAATATTATATTTATGAACCAATGCAAGAGGAATATGATATCAGCCTGGCTTTTGAGCATAGCTGAAGATTGAAGAGCTATCACATTCATCCTTTTTTGGGAAATAGCATTAAAAGTTCATTCAAAAATGTATTATTAGGATTAGCTTTTTTCCAGTTATTAACCCATAGTCTACTAGTTTCTTTTGGAACACATTTAGTTCTGGACCATCTTCGGTTATTCCGAAGATAATCCATTCTGCTTTGGGTATCAGTTTTATTTTAAATAATTTTGTAAAGATTTCAAAAATTTCAATCCAAAATGTTTGAATTTTTGTACAGAAAACAAATGAGTGCGCTATAGTAGCTTCTTGGGATTGACATTTATCACAAATGGATGATACATTTGGGAAAATTTTATGGATTTTAGTTTTGGAATAATATAATCTATGTAGAATTTTAAATTGTATTAAAGTGTGTCTTACATTATTCGAACATTTATACACGTTTAATAAGTATTCATTCCACCTTTCCTTTGAAATTTTAATAGCTAATTCTTGTTCCCAGTCTCTTCTGATACCCTCCGTAGATGGTATTTCTACATTTAAGATAATATTATACAAATATGATATTAAGTTTGCTGATTCAGCTTTTATCTGCATTGCATCATCCAATACATCTAACTGGAAAAAAGCTAATCCTAAAATTTTGGAAAAAGGCTCCAATACCAACTATAAACATGTGGATTTCAAATATGTTCGAAACATTACACCTAGAAGAGATAAGACTCCTCCTGGCGGGTAAACCAGATCACTTCCACCTGACGTGGTCTGCATTTATAGAACTATTACAAATATAGGGTGCAAAAGTACCTTAAAAAAAAACTGAGATCAGGTAAGGGGGGATGAAAGTTGGAGAGTTGGTATGTCCCATTTGCGTGATGCTTACAAAAACTATTTGTTTTTCTCTTTTCCCTCTTTCTCTTTCTTCTTCTTTTCTAGGGTCTATTTCTTAACTATTTTTCTTTTGTTTTTAATTTTGTTCTTATAGGGTCTTCGTTCTTTCTTGTTGTCACGTTTTTTACACTTTCACCTTTTCCTTCACTTTCTTCTTTCTCTCAATCTCATCCTTTCCCTTTATTAGTGTAAAAAACAAACGGAGTACATTAATTGTAAGAAGATATATGTGACGAGTACTAATGTATGTGGTTGTAATGTAATGTACTTCTAATAAATTAAAAAAATATATATATATATATTAGTTCAGTCTGAAGCAGGATTCCGACCTGAAATGTCAACTTCGCAGCATTTTGAAACCGTCTTATTCTGCATTTGGAACTAATAATTGTGGGGAATGACTAGATGCCTGCCTGACTCATTAAGTTCCTCCAGCAATTGTGTTTTGCGCAAGATTCCAGCATCTCCACTTCCCTATGCCTCCATCAATAGTTTATTGATTGATCACATCTAGTCATTCCCCACAATTATTAGTTCCAAATGCAGAATAAGACAGTTTCAAAATGCTAGGAAATACAAAAAAAAGTGTAAAAAATCAAAAATCATCTCCTGATACCATGAAATGAATTCCATCTCATCTAAGCATACTTCCTTTTCTGAAATTTAAAAATCTTTTTTTTTATATTTTGGTTTTGTGCACATATTATTTATTATCCAGTTTAAAAAAACCTGATGGAATAATGGCATGGCTTCAGTATAACTCATGACAAGCTTACATCCCACAAGTTGTTACAAGGTCTTTAAGAGGTTATTGTTTTTTTTAATGTTACAGAAAAATGAAACTGAGGAATATTATCTACTCATACTAAAGGGCCTGTCCCACTTTCACGACCTAATTCACGACCTCTGCCGAGTTTGCCCTTGACTCATACCCGCAGCATTGTCGTCACGAGGTCGTAGGAGGTCGTGGGTAGGTCGTAGCAGGCCGTGATGCTAGTCGTAGGTACTCGTGGCATCAAGTAGGTCGAGGCGTTTTTTCTAGCATGATGAAAAATGTCCACGAGTAAAAAAGGTTGTGAATTAGGTCATGAAAGTTGGACAGGCCCTTAACAAGAACCCATTTGCTAAAGTGGAATACACCTTTGAACAAGTGGTTAATGGTTATGGGGGGGTTTCCGAGTTTATTTCTTTTTTTTTGGTTTGTTGTTCATTTATTTGAAGTATTGGTCAGGTTTCCTGAATGTTATAGCTGCGTAGATGGAAACATTTTACAATGTAAAATATTGCATTCCAAAATTGTGTCAATCTTTTGCCATGTACTTCAAATTTCTGTGCTGGTTCATTTCCAGATGAGAAGGTCAACCGAATTAAAAACAATTAAGCCTTTCATAGAGTCCAGGATAGAGTGAATGTGGAGAGGATGTTTCCACGAATGGAAGATTCTAGGAACAGAGGCATAGCCTCAGAATAAATGGACATACATTTAGAAAGGAGATGGCGATGAATTTCTTTAGTCAGAAGGTGGTGAATCTGTGGAATTCATTGCCACAGATGGCTGAGGAAGCCAAGTCAATGGATATTTTTAGGGCAGAGATTGACAGATTCTCGATTTGTATGGGTGACAGGTAGGGTTGCCAACTATCTCACTCCCAAATAAGGGGCAAAAGGTCAAAATAAGGGACAAATTCCCGACGGCAATTCGTTGACCGACTCGGCAGTGGCTAGGTGAATGATGAGTAGGCCCAGGGCGACGTCGCGTGCAATGTCCGGCACAACATCCAACTCATGAACCGATGGTCGGCCATGAGAAGGAGGGGTGGTGGTGTTGGCGGTAAGCGAAGGTCCAAAGGTCGGACAGCTGGCCGGGCTGCCGATCGACCTGGCCACGGGCAAGGAGCTGCTGCTGCACTCCATGGACTGCACTATGTTGGGACAGGTGAGGCAGGGCCGGATGCGGTGCTCCGACCCGGCAATCCCCTCGAACCGAGGAGTAGCAGTCAAATACGGGACAAGGGCAGTCCCATATGGGACAAACTAATTTAGCTCAATATACGGGATGTCCCGGCTAATACGGAACAGATGGCAACCCTAGTGACAGGGGTTTTGGGGAGAAGGCAGGAGAATGGGGTTGAGAGGGAATGATAGAACAACCATGATTTAATGGTGGAGTAAACTTGATGGGCCGAATGGCCTAATTCTACTCCTATAACCTATGAACTTATGAACTGATACATAGGTCCCAATCATCCAGACTAGCCACTGACCAATGCCTCCATCTCCCTTCACCTTCCAGAAGGATCTCATTGAAGGGCATCTGCATTTTCAGTTGAGTTCCCTGACCTGCAGTCATATCTCACACAGGTTGTTAATTGTTAACCAGAACAGAAACTGATACTCCCATGGATTGTCAAATGTGTTCAGAAAGCCTTGATTCCCATTAACAGCCATTAATGATTAACTTGTTGTTTGTCACTTGCTCTCAAGTCTATAGCGTTGCAATCAGCTGAAATGATCAATGAAAATGATGAAGTTGAAGTGTAGAGGAGGTATCCCTGTTTGTGATGGTGTGTCACCGACTAAAATAAATTATAACAAAATGTGATTTTTTAAAGACTTCGGTTGCTTGATTTTTTAAAGACTTCAGAGATTATTTTAAAGTCAGTCGCTCACAAATCTACTAATTGTACCTGTTGGCCAGACAGATTGACCACTGCAAATTGCCACTGATGTGTGTAGAAGGTGGATGTGAATGTGAGATAACATGGAACCAGTACAAACAGGTGGAGTCGGTGAGTTGAAAGATCTGTTTCCGCGTTGTATCATTATGGGGTGGCTCAGCGGTAGAGCTGCTGCCTTATAGCGCCAGAGACCCGGGTTTGATCCTGACTACAGATGCTGTCTGTACAGAGTTTGTACATTCACTCTGTGACCGTGTGGGCTTTCTCTGGCTGCATCAGTTTCCTCCCCCATTCCAAAGACATGTAGGAGGGAACTGCAGAAATTGGTTTAAACCGAAGATGGACCCAAAAGGCTGCAGTAACTCAGTGGGACATGCAGCATCTCTGGAGAGAAGGAATTGGTGATATTTCGGCTTGAGTCTGAAGAAGGGTCTCGACCCAAAACGTCACCCATTATTTCTCTCCAGAGATACTCTCTGTCCTGCTGAGTTACTCCAGCATCTTGTGTCTATCTCAGGTTTGTAGGCTAATTGGCTTCTGTAAATTGTGCAGGATAGAACTAGTGTACAGGTGATTTTGGTCGGCGCGGACTCGGTGGGCCAAAGAGCCTTTTTCCACGCTGTATCTCTAAACTAAATGAAATGAGTTTGAATCCCATTAAAACAGTTGGGGAATTTAAATTCAAGTAATTCAATAAAAAACCTGACATGAAGAACAAATCACAGTAGTGATAACGGTGGAATTATTGGATTGTCGTGAACCTCTCCAATTCATTAATATCAAACGGAAGAAAACCAGCTGGGTTTATGCCTTCTAGTCCAAATGTAATTTCACGCTCGTTATTTCAGGGACCATTAGCATTGACAATAAACACAGGTTATCTTGCACCACCTACATTCTAGGAATGAATTAACTGATTAAAATATCAGAAACCTGTTTGTACATTCTTTATGTGCAAGAAGGAACTGTAGATGCTGGTTTTAACCGAAAATAGACACAAAAAGCTGGAGTAACGCAAAAGTGGCACATTGGTGCCGTTGTAGAGCTGCTGCCTTACAGCACAGAGACTCGGGTTCGATATTGGTGCTGTCAGTACAGAGTTTGTACATTCTCTCTGTGACATTCTCTTGTGTGGGTTTTCCCCAGGTGCTCCAGTTTCCACCCACACCCCAAAGACGTACAGGTTTGTAGGTTAATTGGCTTTGGTTAAAAACTGCAAATTGTCCCTAGTGTGTAGGATTGTGCACGTGTACGGGGATTGTTGGTCGGAGCGGACTCAGTGGGCCGAAGGGCCTGTTTCCACACGGTATCTCTAAACTAAACTCAACTGATTTCCAGGATAGAGCAAACGTGACAGAAATTCTCCCAGGAATTTAATTTGCTTGAAAATAAGCCCAACATTCCACATTAGCAGCTTTGTCCTGCGGTGATCAATCAATAACTGGCCCAATTATTTGAAACTGCTACAAAGAGCATAAATCAGGAGCAAATTCCTACTTAAGGGCCTGTCCCACGGGCATGCGACTCCGTGCGGCAAGCGCGACCTAACAGCAAACGGGGGCCGTGCGGAGATCGAGTGATCCCCGTACAGGGCCGGTCCCACCAGCATGCGGCTGCATGCGGCAAGCGCTACCAAATCGGAAGCGGGGGCCGCGCAGAGGTCGAGTGACGTCAAGATGGTGCGTACGGCGTCGAGGCGGTGCGCACGGCCTCGATGCGGCTGCGTCCGGCGTCGAGGCAGTGCGCGCGGCCTCGAGGCGGTTGCGTCCGGCGTCGAGGCGGTGCGCACGGCCGTCGATGCGGCGCGCACGGCCTCGATGCGGCTGCGGGGCGGCAGGCCGTTGCCGCACAGAATTGTTGAACAGTATCAGTTTTTCGGAGCCCCGCGCGATGTCGGGACCAGCTCCGCACAGCTCCGCACAACTCCACACGGCTCCGGCGATCGAAGTGGGACCGGCCCCGCGACCTCCACACGGCCCCCGCTTGCGGTTAGGTCGCGCTTGCCGCATGGAGTCACATGCCCGTGGGACAGGCCCTTTAGTCTTACACCTTTTAACAAAAAGGCAAGTAATAGATGAAGAGGAGGACAAATATCTAACGAGTCTGACAAAAATGTAGACAAAATCTCTAAAGGTTTTAGGTTGCAAGATTATTGGCAGTTGACTGTAAATGGAGGAAGAGCAAAGAATGAACTGAGAGAGAAAGAAAAAAAACACAGAAAACAGGCAAAAGCTACAGATTCTAAAAAGTAAGGTTTCAGATTTTTTAAAATTCATAATCATTACTTACTTAAGTTTCAAACATTATTACAAAGATAACATTTTCTGCTTTGCTACCTTGATTTATTCTCATAGGTCCGTCCGAGTGAAGGATTCTAACATTTGGCATATTTACAATACAAAAAATAGTTTCATAATTACCATCAAAATGTTTTATTTAAGAGTCACAAATGTTTATTTCTCCTATGTACTGACAATGGAACAATTATATTCTTACCTGTAGCAGCATAACAGCCCAGTAACACAATACATATAAATAGTGTATAATATACAACAATTCAATAAATGAATAACCCCAATACTGGTGCAAAAAAAGCCCAAAGTCCCTCGTACAATCAAAGGCAGTCCATAGTTCACCAGTTGGTGTGTAATGATCTAGAACCTGGTGGTTGTTGGGGAGAAGCTATTCTTGAAGCTGGTGCTCACAGATTTTAGATTCCTATACCTTCTTTCTAAAGTTAGGAGTGAAGTTAGAGAGTGACCAGGGCCTGAGGGTCTTTGATCAAACTGACTGCCTTTTTGCGACAGTAACTCCTATGGATTATTTCTTGGTGGTTCAATGGTTCAATCAATGGTACTTTATACCGAGGTATAGTGAAATTCATTTTTGTATACAGTTCAGTATAAGTATCACTGTAAATGAGCACTTAGATACATCTTAGATAAGCATCTCAGATAAAGTACAAGTCCATAGCAGTAGTACACTGAGACAGTATACAGAGTCACCAGATTGGCGCCATTTTCAAGTCCCAGTTGTCGAAAGTGCAGGGTTCTTGACCTGACCATGAAGGGCCATTGTCCTGGCAGCGTTGCAGGTTCGGCTTGGCCAAGTGTGGCCATTGGTGTCCTCTACACATGTCCACCCCTGTAGGCCACGTCCGATCCACATGCTTGGCCTCTTGTAACTGAGCCTGGTCCAGGTGAGCCCCAGGCTTTTGCTGGGCCTACAGCGGCCTGCTCCACGGTTGAGCCACTTCTCACTCACTTACCGCCGGTCTGCTTACTGGCCCTCCTTCCAACGACTTCCACTTTGGGTGGGTGAGCCGGACATTCCGGGCGAGTTCTCGGTCCACAGTGGGCGAGCCGGATCTTCCAGGCGGGTCCTCCATCCATGGTTCGTGGTGAGCAAGCTGTGTCTACCGGGTGGGTCCCCAGTCTTTGGTGAGGGAGTCCTCGGTCCATGGGCCGGGCCTACCGGGCGGGTCATAAGGTCATAAGGAATAGGAGTAGAATTAGGCCATTTGATCCATCAAGTCACCTCCGCCATTCAATCATGGCTGATCTATCTCTCCCTCCTAACCCCATTCTCCTGCCTTTTTCCCCATAACCTCTGACACCTGAGGTCCGTCTTCAGTCCATGGCAAGCATGTTATCAGTTCGCAGTGGGCAAGCTGGTCTACTGAGCGATTCTTGGTCCTCTGACCATGGCGTGCAGGTCTCTAAAATATTCTTATTCTTCACATTTGGATTATGCTCTATTTTGTCTAATTACTGTTCTCTCCCTTCTCAAGAGCAAATCCTATGTGTCTGTGTGAAGCGAATGTCCCTGCAATCCCAGTGTAACTATTGATATGACAACTGCTAATGCACTCAAGTATTTCAAATCTGGAAATGTCTGGGAACTGCAAGTGGGAGTATTATTTTGAGTTGTGGTTGGGTGTCCAGATGTTTTGTAAACAACTATATTTATCTAGCAAATTAAGTCGTAGCATTTAACAATGCAGACACAGGTCCTTCAGTTGGCATTTTTGCCCATATACCCCAATCCCATTTGCCTGCATGTGAAAAGAAAGATTCCTAATTCTTTAAGATACTCACAAACTGATGGAGTAACTCAGTGGGACAGGCAGCATCTCCAGAGAGAAGGAATTGGTGATGTTTCGGGTCGAGACTGAAAAAGGGTCACAACCCGAAATGACACCCATTCCTTCTCTCTGCCCGTCCCGCTGAGTTACTCCAGCAGTTTGTGTCTATGTTTGGTGTAAACCAGCATCTGCAGTCCCTTCCAAATTCTTCAGACAATTTGATTTTGAATTCATAGGGCAGCAATTTTGGGCAGTGGTAGAGTTGCTGCCTTACGGCACCAGTGACCCAGGTTCGATCCTGACTACGGGTGCTGTCTGTACTGCATTTGTACGTTCTACTTGTGACAGTGTGGATTTTCTCCGGGTTCTTCGGTTTCTTCCCACATTCCAAAGACGTGCAGGTTTGTAGGTTAAATGGTTTCTGTAAATTGTTCCCAGTGTGTAGAGTAGAACAAGTGTATGGGTGATATCTGGTCAGCGTGGTCTCGGTGGGCCGAAAGGCCTGTTTCTACGCTGTATCTCTACAACTAAAATTAAATTATCTGATGGGTCTCACTACTGTGAAAGTATGGATGTTCAATTATCTGTCTCGAACAGAAAGAAGGATCTTGGATTTAATTGGATCCTCAGATTGCACCAAAATATAAAATAGAATATTAAATTCACTCACAATGTGTTTGGGAAATATGGCAGACAATGTAAGCATGACAAGATTAACAAAGAGAATTGGTAGATTTACAAGAAAATCTGCTTTGGTGACATTGGTTGAAAGGTAGATATTATCCAGGATTCATTGCAAACCGATTTATTCCTTGCTTTAAATAATTTACATCCATCTAAGAGAGCAAATTGTGCTTTGTTTCATAATTTCACCTGAACAGTGATATTTCCAACAAGACAATTACTGAATGGAGGCACAAATGACTGCAGACTTTAATGCAACGTCAGCATTCAGATCTAGGAACAGCTTTCAGGGCTAGGAGCATGTCCAGAGCTCGGATCAGCCTTCAGGAAGTGCACAGTTACAGAGATACCATTGCAATGTTTGAGCACTTACAATCTTCTGAGCTGATCCTATACTGAAATCTGACTAACCATTTTACATTTCCTTATTATCATCTGCTTTAATCTCTCAATTTCACACCTTACCCTTCCACATATCTCTAGATTCCCTCTCCGCTGACTCTCAGTCTGAAGAAAAGTCTTGACCCGAAACGTCACCCATTTCGTCTCTCCAGAGATGCTGCCTGTCCCGCTGAGTTACTCTAGCAATTTGTGTCTTTCTTCGGTGTCAAAACTGACTATTCAGCCTATAGAGCATGGTCCATCATGGACACTGCTCTCCCCAACATCTAATCTACACAAGGTGTTACCCCAAGGTGTGGCATCTATCATCAAGGATTTCCACCACCCGGGCCATACGGTCCTCGCTGCTTGTGAGTTCTGTTGACACTTTATTCAATGAGGAGTGCATTCTTTCACACTCTTTAGATGCTTTCTAGATGACAGAAGGCTTCTTAGATGGTAACTCATTGGCCAACAATCTTAGTGCCTTCGGGTTTTTGGCTGATCGGGTTAAGTTTCTGGTTAACAGCAATCGCCTGGCCCACCCAATCAGGGCCGGCCTTAGGAGGTGCGGGGCCCAATTGGGAACAATTTTGGTGAGCCCCAGGTTCTCAGCCAAGGTCTGTAGTTTCATAGAAATATAATTAAAGTCTATTATAGACTTTATATCTCTATGGTAGAATGGAAAGTAATCAAAATGTGCACTTAAAATGTGCATGCGACAATGGACCAAGCAGATCTAAGCTACATTTTAATATAAAATTGCATACATGTAAGTCTACAAGTAACAAACAAAATGTGTAGATCACCTCTGAAAAGTACATAGTTACAATACCATTTGTTTTAGTGACTGTGAAATGAAATTATAAAGTAATTTAATTAAATAGATCCTGGAAAACCAATAACCATTGATGAAAAAACAGTCCAGGCATTAAATTTTGGGCTTCAGCCCCATCCTACCCTTTGGGCTTCTACCCCATCCTAACTTAGTTGTGTGTGTTAGTTGTCTGTGCATGATGTATGTGTGGGAGGGAAGGAGAGAAGGGAGGGAGGGAGGGAGGGAGGGAGGGAGAGAAGGGAGGGAAGGAGAGAAGGGAGGGAGGGAAGAAGGGAAGGAGAGAAGGGAGGGAGAGGGCCGGCGGCGGGAGCGGATGCCGGGGTCCGGGTGGACGGGTGTGAGCTGAGGCCGATGTTTGTAAACGTCCGGGTTTTTTTTAACCCATGGCCCGGCCCGGCCCTCCGTGTATTGTTCACCCACCTCCCCCTCTGCCACTTCTCCATTCCCCCTCACACCCCCTCCCCGTCTACCCCTTTCTTCCCCCTCCACCCCTCCACTCTCTCTCCGCCCCTCTCTCCCCCCTCCACCCGGGGTAGATCTACCCAAGCCGAGAGTAGATAACTCTGGCGCGGGGCTCCCTTACTCGCGGGGCCCAATTGGGGGCAATTGGTCCAATCGGCTTAAGGCCGGCCCTGCACCCAACACCCCCAACCCCAGGGTATTGATGATGGGGATTTAATGATGGTGAATGCCAGATAGGACTGCTTCTTTTCAGAAATGGTTATGGTTGTCACTTGTACAGCACTAATATTACTTACCATTAATCAGCACTCACCTGAAAGTTGACCAGGTGTGATACTGTATTTTATTATCTTAGAATTTATGAATGTATCTGAACATTAGCAATCATCAAAAAACATCACACCACTGTCTGTTGTAATAGAAGGAATGCCATTTTTGAAGAAGCTGAAGGTGGTTAGACTTTAGACATTGAATTGGTTGTGGATGGGATTCAGTTATGGTGGGAATCTCAGCAGGAAGCCACATGGAGTTTTAAATATATTGGAATTGTTCTGAACTTCAATGCTGTGGCTCTAATACCATTGAGAAGGATTAGCCTTTCATATCCTCTGATTAATTGTTTAATTCCAACTTGATGTGGAGGGATTATAGAGCTCTGATCGGTTTTGTTGTTTGGGGCAGCACAGTGGTGCCAGGTGGAGTTGCTGCCTTGCAGAGCCAGAGACCCAGGTTTGATCCAGACTATGGATGCTGTATGTATGAAGTTTGTACGTTCTCCCTATGACTGCATGAATTTTCTCCAGGTGCTCCAGTTTTCTCTCACACTCCGGTTTGTAGGTTAATTTGCTTCGGTAAAATTGTAAATTGTCCCTAGTGTGTAGGATAGTGTTAGTGTATGGGGTAATCGCTGGTCGGTGTCGACCAATGAGCCTGTTTACACACTGTACCTCTGAAGTAAAGTAAAATAAAGGAATTTTCTTAGGTCTGTTTGCAATTAACTTTTCACACAGTTTCAGACACATAATCCTGTGTCGCAGCTTTATCAGATTGACTTCTCATTTATGGTGCAGTGGATATGCTCTCCTCCTACAGTAGCTGTTAAATAGGTGTCGTGTATTGACTTGATGGTACCATTAGAGATGATATATGTCACAGGTAATTTGGTCCACCTGTCTTCAATGCCATGGGATAGTACTTGGTCATATACAGAACTGTCTGTTTGGAGATCAAGAGCTCAAGATGTTTTCAAAAGACAGTTAGATTTAGCTCTTAGGGCTAAAGGAATTAAGGGATATGGGGAAAAAGCAGGAATGGGGTACTGATTTAAGATGATCAGCCATGATCATATTGAATGGGGGTGCTGGCTCGAATGGTCAAATGGCCTACTCCTGCACTTATTTTTCTATGTTTCTATGTTCTATGTTTCATATTCTACTGGGCAGCAATGATTGCTGCATGGCTATATGGTTCTGAACAATGGATTTCTTACAGTAGATACATCAGAGCATATTGGAGGGGTACCACCATTGCAACGATCTCTAATCCACCAGCACAAGAAATCTTCCAACTTCAGGATCCCCTCCCAGTCTAACCTTCCCAGCATTATGGCCAAATGTACACTCAGCTGGGTCCAATGGGCAGGCCATGTCATTTGTATGCCTACTCCAGACTCCTGAAACAGACAAAAAGTGAAGCACTGGAGGAACAGCAGGTGGGAGTGTCTGTGAAAGGAATGGACAGAAGTCATTTTGGGTCAGGGTCCTTTTTCAGTTCCATAGTCTGCCACGGCAAGAAATTAACAGTTGAATAGAGGAGATGATTTAAGAATATTCTCTCAGTCTTTTTGTAAAGTGTAGCCTTTCCTTTGACTCATCTGAATACCTAGCTCACGACCGCTGGAAGTAGAGAAGGAATTTCAGAATAGCATTGAGCACCTTGTCCATTTGTCGGGTGTGTACAGATACCCAGTAAAAGAATCACATCATCTCCCAAATGATCCACCCACCCACCATGAGAAGCTCCTTCTGTGGCACAGTTTGCGGGTCCCACATTAGCCTCAGAAGATGTCTCAGAACCCACAGAACTACAATAGAAGAAAATCAACCTGCAGCTTAAGAAGTGAGGATACAAGTGAAGAATTTGCTGGGCTACTTGTGAGGGAAGTTAGGGTAAAACCAAACTGCTGTGAGTTTTTTAAATCATCTGCAGACCAAATCAAGAAGGATTGGGATTTTTCCACCTTAAAATATGTCAGTGATAAATGGTGTTTCATCTGATGGGTTGGGTTAATAACAATCTGAAAGCAATAATCAGTCACCAGATGACTGCATGTTTACTTTTTTTAATTTTTGGAATAACAGAGACAACTGTAATTACAGGGAGACAGTGTTGATCTTCCTTTAATTTTAACTCTGAGGAAAACACCATTTACGTCAGGCACCATTTATCCTGCCCTCTGAGAGAGGATTCACTGCCCTGTGTATTCATGCGAGTTGCACCAACTTCTAAAATCAATGTGGAAACGGGTTCTCAAACACCTTTACTTTTATCCTTCAACAAGTCATTGCCAGAAACTGTTACAATTAGGATAGTGAATTCTATCCTCATTATTTAGTTAAGTGGTTGTTATTTTGCATGTTACAAATTTACACAGAAGATTGTTAAGGGCTTGGACACGCTAGAGGCAGGAAACATGTTCCCGATGTTGGGGGAGTCCAGAACCAGGGGCCACAGTTTAAGAATAAGAAGTAAGCCATTTAGAATGGAGACGAGGAAACACTTTTTCTCACAGGGAGAGGTGAGTCTGTGGGATTCTCTGCCTCAGAGGGCGGTGGAGGCAGGTTCTCTGGATGCTTTCAAGAGAGAGCAAGATAGGGCTCTTAAAAATAGCGGAGTCAGGGGGATATGGGGAGAAGGCAGGAACAGGGTACTGATTGGGGATGATCAGCCTGGATCACATTGAATGGCGGTGCTGGATCGAAGGGCCAAATGGCCTACTCCTGCACCTATTGTCTAAGATAGAAATAAAATGCTGGAGTAACTCAGTGGGTCAGAGAGCATCACAGGAGAAAAGAAATAGGTGATATTTTGGGTTGAGACCCTTCTTTAGACTCAGAGTCAAGGGAGAGGGAAACTAGAGATATTAAAAGGTACAAAGAACAAACAAAGGAAAGACATGTAAAGAACAAATCAAAGCCATCATGATGATCAAGGAAAGGCGAGCCCACAATGGTGCATTGTTGGCAGTGGAGAAGGTGATAACGAGCGGATACAAACAGTGAAACTAAGCAGGACGACAATGAAACTAGTAGGATGACTAGGGTGGGGGAGGGAGTGAGTGAGAGGGAATGCAAGGATTACTTGAAGTTAGAGAAATCAATAGTCATACTGCTGGGTTGTAAGCTGCCAAAGCAAAATATGAGGTGCGGTTCCCCCAATTTGCGTTTAGCTTCACTTTGACAGTAGCGGAGGCTCAGGCAGAAAGGTCAGTGTGGGATGGGGAGGGGGGAGCTAAAGCATTTGACAACCGGGAGATCACGTAAGCTAAGGTGGACTGAGTGAAGGTGTTCAACGAAACAATCGCCCAGTCTGTGCTTGGCCTCGCCAATATATAGGAATCCACACCTGGAACAGCACATGTAGTAGGTGAGGATGGAGGAGGTGCAAGTGAACCTCTGCCTCACCTGAAAGGACTGTCGGGGTCCCTGGACGGAGTCGAGAGTCGAGTGAGGAGGAATAGAGACAGGCGTTGCATCTCTGTGGTTGCAGGGGAACATACGTGGGGAGGGGGTGGGAAGGGATGAGTTAACCAGGGAGTTGCGGAGGGAACATTCACTGCGAAATGTGGAAAAGGGTGGAGATGGGAAGATGTGATTACTGGTGGGATCCCGATGTAGGTGGTGAAAATATTGGTCGATAACTTGGTTAGCAAGAAAGAAGGGGAGCCAAGGGGGTTGTTTGAGAGCTGTACGGGCCTCATTTGTTGAAACACATCATCAATCTCTATGTGCTAACTCAGTAACAATTATTTGCTGAATTTTGCTTGTACAGTTCGGACAGATTTTAGTTCCAGTTTGAAGGTTCTGTTCATATTTCTTTGCACCACAGAGACAGTGTAACAAATGGGAGATACTGAAAACATTGGAAATAAATCACCTTAATCAGTGTACATAAAAAGGCCAGTTGTTTTACTTCAGGAACATGCCCTTCATCACAGCATGGGTGAGGAAATGGTAAGCCAGCATTACAATAAGACTGAAGATAATACAGAGAAAGGTAGTGTGAGGAGATTTAAGCAATTAATTAATCCTACAGATATTAATGAGTTTAATGATTTGCACATTTTTGATACATTAAAAAAAATATTTAAAAATACCATGGGATGATGGGTAGACAAACGATGACAGAATGCACATATAGTAGAGGGTATATCTAATAACAGGCCCTTGGTATCTCACTGAGGGAGTTGATTATTTCTCAAGTGATTATTTCAGTGTAAACCAGCATCTGCAGTTCCTTTCTATACAAGTGGCAGATGGATATAGGTGAGGACGATTGATTCATAGATGGGTGGAGATAAGAACAAATACCGGAGGTGAAATAAGGTCCCGCATAGGTGATTAGTGGGCAAAATTAGGGCACATGGTATTGAGGGTAGAGTGCTGACATGAATAGAAAATTGGTTGGCAGACAGGAAACAAAGGGTACGGATTAACGGGTCCCTTTCAGAATGGCAGGCAGTGACTAGTGGGGTACCGCAAGGCTCGGAGCTGGGACCGCAGCTATTTACAATATATATTAATGATTTAGATGAAGGGATTTTACAAGTAACATTAACAAATTTGCAGATGAAACAAAGCTGGGTGGCAGTGTGAACTGTGAGGAGGATGCCATGAGAATGCAGGGTGACTTGGACAGGTTGGGTGAGTGGGCAGATGCATGGCAGATTCAGTTTAATGTAGATAAATGTGAGGTTATCCACTTTGGTAGCAAAAATAGGAAGGAAGATTATTATCTAAATGGTGTCAGATTAGGAAAAGGAGAGGTGCAATGACACCTGGGGGTCCTTGTTCATCAGTCAATGAAAGTAAGCATGCAGGTACAGCTGGCAGTGAAGAAAGCGAATGGCATGTTGGTCTTCATAACAAGAGGAGTTGAGTATAGGAGCAAGGAGGTCCTTCTGCAGTTGTACAGGGCCCTAGTGAGACCACACCTGGAGTATTGTGTGCAGTTTTGGTCTCCAAGTTTGAGGAAGGACATTCTTGCTGTTGAGGGAGTGCAGCATAGGTTCACAAGGTTAATTCCCGGGATGGCGGGACTATCATATGCTGAGAGAATGGAGCGGCTGAACTTGTATACTCTGGAATTTAGGATGAGAGGGAATCTTATTGAAACATATAAGATTATTTAGGGTCTGGACACACTAGAGGCAGGAAACATGTTCCCGATGTTGGGGGAGTCCAGAACCAGGGGCCACAGTTTAAGAATAAGGGGTAAACCATTTAGAACAGAGATGAGGAAACACATTTTCACACAGAGAGTTGTGAATCTGTGGAATTCTCTGCCTCAGAGGGCGGTGGAGGCCGGTTCTCCGGATACTTTCAAGAGAGAGCTTGATAGGGCTCTTGAAGATAGCGGTCAGGGGATATGGGGAGAAGGCAGGAACGGGGTACTGATTGTGGATGATCAGCCAAGATCACATTGAATGGTGGTGCTGGCTTGAAGGGCCGAATAGCCTACTTCTGCACCTATTGTCTATTGTCTAATATCCATTGAAATGGAGAGAAAAGTGTGCCTGATAGGCAAAGGAAGAGGAGAGAGTGAAATGTAAAGCCAAAAGGGAAATGGTGGATGGAAGACGTTGGCGGGAGGGGAAAGGGGGAATAAAGGTAGAATGATAAATTCTGACTGGGAGTTTGGAGATGAGTGGAAGGAGGAGGGGAAAGGAACAGGGAAATGGGGCATGTAGGAAGGAACTGCAGATGCTGTTTTAACCGAAGATAGAGACAAAATGCTGGAGTAACTGCGGGACAGGCAACATCTCTGAAGAGAAGGAATGGTGAAGTTTTGGGTCGAGACCCTTCTTCAGACTAGCCAGTGGAAAAGGTAAACGAGAGATACAGATAGTGATGTAGAGAGATATAGACCAAATAAATGAAAGATATGCAAAAAAGTAACAATGATAAAGGAAACAGGAAACATTGTTAGCTGTATGATAGGTGAGAACGAGAAGCTGGTGCGACGGGTGGGGGAGGGATGGAGAGAGAAGGAATGCAGGGGTTACTTGAAGTTAGAGAAATCAATATTCATACCAATGGGTTGTAAGCTGATGGAGTAGTGGGAAAAAGATGTGCACACTTGGAGGGGCCTGGGGTTAAATAAGGGCGGAAGAGAAGAGAGAGGATTGGGAGGGGGGGGTCCTTTAAATTGGTGAATTTAATGCCCATCCTGTCAGTATGGAGGATATCTTGTCCCACAAAAAGTGTCACAAGATCAAATCAACATTCAAAGCGTCCAAATGACAGGTGCCTGCACATAATATTGCATGTGAACAGTCTTTGATTCGTGAGGCAGAATGCAATCTTGGGCATTAACTCCATCACCCTCCCTGGTTACTGTCAATCCATGTCAGCCTGCTCAGCATTTAACCCCAAGATAAGTTTCTGAACACATATTTCAGCCATCATCACTCTGCCTCAACTCATCCAAGATAATGAACATGCTAGATTTAGTTCTCACTTATCTTTAGTGCAACACTAAATGTTGGTCATAGACAGAACACTCAGGCAGAAATGGACAAAACTACATAGAAATGACAGGTAACTGAAAGGTCACTTTTGAAGATTATCTTAAATAAAGAAATGATGGGAAAGTCAATGAAAGACATTCTGTGGGAATTCCAGCATTTATGATGTCTGCCAGTGAAGTTGGAGCAGTTAAAATCAGCAATGGCCAAGTCTACGACTAGATAGGATGCAGATGCCAGATATATGTGGTGCTGAAGGAGCCTGCAGTGGTAGAGTGAGGGGAAACACCAAAGAAGTTTTAATGAATGGTTGAGAATTATAATACTGAGTTGTTGCTTAGTTGGAAACTGGTTTAGAAACAAAGAACTGCAGATGCTGGTTAATACACAAAAGGACACAAACTGCTGGACTAACTCAGCTGGTCAGGCAGCATCTCTGGAAACTAAGGATAGGTGATGTTCTTGGTCGAGACCCATCTTCAGACTGGAACCCAGTCTGGAACCCAGTCTGAAGAAGGGTCTCGATCCAAGACATGACCTATCCATATTCTCCAAGGAAGCTGCCCGACCAGCTGAGTTACTCCAGCACTTTGTGCCCTTTGTGTGTTAACCAGCATCTGCAGTTCTTGGTGTCCTTTTGTGGATACTAGTTTAGGTTGACACACATGGCATGATGGTAAAGCAGGCTCAGTGTCATATTTTGACTCAAGCACAAAAGTTTCTTTGTTCAACAGAAGCCAGAGAATCCATGGAATTATAGATTAGTGGACCTCACGTCAGTGGGAGGGGAGATATTGGGGAGGATTCTTTAGAATAAGATTTAGTCCTATTTGGAAGGGAATAGGCAAATAAAGGACTGAGAGTATGGCTTTGTACATGACAGGTCATCATAACAATCAAGTTGGTTGAGGAGATGATTGATGAAGGTATGGATGTTTTTTGCATGGATTTTAGTAAAGTATTTGGCGAAGCCCCCCATGGTAGGCTGGTCCAGAAAATTAAGATGCATGCATTCATAATAATTTGCTTGTATAGCTTCAGAAATGGTATATTAATAGAAGACAGAGGGTTGTGGTTGAAGGGCATTATTCCTTCTGAATGTCTGTGACCAGTGGAGTTCTGCAAGGATCTGTGCTGGGACCTCTGCTCTTTGAAATATATATAAACGATTTGGAGCGCTAGCATGGTATTGTGGGCCAAAGGGACTGATTTCCAGAGGGCTAGTATGGACATTGTGGGCCGAATGGATTCTTGGGCTGGCAGCTCAGTCACTGAGACCAATCCACACTCACACTCTCACACTCACTCACACACACACACTCACACATACACACACTCACAAACACGCACTCACAAACACACATACACAGACACTCATACACACACACGCACACACACACACTCACTGACTCACACACCATATATATGGCAGTAAACATTCTTGAATACTCACATGGCTGAGCGCGGCCTCTCTACGTTGGGGCTTCCGCAGTCAGCGGCACTTCCGCAATCAGCGTGACCTCTGCACTTACCGGAAATTACGCAATCAGCGTGACTTCTGCACTCACTGGACATTACACAATCAACGCGACCTGTCCAATATGCGGAAGTCACGAAATGAGCGGGACTTTTGAACCAAACACAGTCGGACCTATTAAAGCATTTATTCCTTCCAAACACAGTCGGTCCTAATAAGGCATTGCAGTTTCAAGCACAGGCAGGGCAGTAGGCCAAACAACTCATGGCATTGTCATTAAGGGCTAACAAATCATTTATTGCAAGTACATTGCAGACTCACAGTTCAGTTGATTCACATCTTAGAATGAGAGTCGTGGCCTCTCCCTCGCGATCTTGCAGAGTGACTGAGTCACGTCCAGGTATCCGGGGTTTCATAGTCCTGCCCCACCCGGAAGGGGCATTGCCTTCATCACGGTGATTGACAGGCGAGAGGATCTCAAGTTTTTTTACACACTCAGAACTTTTTTATTTTTCATCGGTGGGAAAAATCCTCCGGTCCTGCTTAGTGGAGGTGGACTGTGAGTAAGATGGACAAAAATCATAGCGATATATGGTAGCGTTTTTTCTAAAATCAATATACAGCGCAGACAGGAAGTGGTCAAGATGAGACTTTTAATTATATAGATGATGATGCATGAAAGAGATTGGTATCTGTATTATTTATATTCCGCAAAGTAATAGTCATCTGGTGGAAAGATCATGGATTTTCAAAATTAATTGAGTTTTTTAATACTGATCTACTAATGGCAGAGAACTACTTCACTGCCAATATACTGCAAAACGTGGAGTAACTCAGCGGGACAGGAAGCATCTCTGGAGAGAAACAATCGGTGACGTTTCAGGTCAAGACCCTTCTAAACTGAAGTTATCTGAAGAAGGGTCTCGACCCGAAACGTCACCCATTCCTTCTCTCCAGAGATGTTGCCTGTCCCGCTGAGTTACTCCAGCTTTTTCTGTCTACCTTCAGTTTAAACCAGCATCTGCAGTTCTTTCCTGCACACACAGCAAAACCTGTCGTTCTGTTGGAACATATTTAGAGTGATGGCCATAGTCACATTACATGGAAACAGGCCCTTCAGTCCGACTTGTCCATGCTGACTGAGATGCCCGCCTGTGCTTGTTTCACTTGTCCATGTTTAACCCAATATCCTACCAAACATTCCCTGTCCAAATATTTGTCTAAATATCTTTTAAATGTTGCTGTTGAACCCGCCTCAACCACTTTCTCCTGCAGCACGTTCGATGCATGTGCATCCTTCTGTCTCTCGTGTCTTTCGTGATTTAATGTACCTCGAGATGATCACCCCATCAGTTGCCTACGCTCCAAAGAATAGTGTTAGTCTGCCCAATCCCTCCCTCTAACTTAGTCCCCTGAATCGTGGCTTCATCTTCATAAATCTTTCTTGCACTCTTTCCAGCTTAATAACATTTTTTCTGAAGATGGGTGATCAAAACTGAATGCAATATTCCAAGTGTGGCTTTGCCAACACCATGAACAACAGCAACATAATGTTCTAACTGCTATACTCACTGCTCTTACTGATAGCATGCTAAATGCCTTCTTCACCACCCTGTCCATTGACGCCACTTTCGTGGAATTATATGCTTGCACTCCGAGTTCTCTGTGTTCTGCAACTTTAACCAGGGCCTTATTATTCACTGTGAAATCCAGCTTTTACTTCCCAAAATGCAACACGTCGCACTTATCTGAATTAAACTCCATTTGCCATTCCTTAGCCTACTTACCCAACTAATCAAGATCCATCTGCAATTCCTGATAACCACTATGTTACACCTATTTCAGTGTATCTGCAAAGTTACTAATCATGCCAGGTGCATTCACATCCAAATTGTTAATATGGATGAAAAATACAATGGGCCCAGCACCAACTGAAGGCACATTACTAGTCGCAGGCCACCAGTCAGAAAAAACCCTTCCACCATCACCTTCTGCTTCCAACTGTCAAGGCAATCACTTAGTTCACTCTCGCTGGAACCCATTCGGTCTAACTTTCCTGAGTAATCTACCTTGTGGAACCTTATCATAGGCCTTGCTGAAGTCTGTATAGACTACATCTACCATCTACCCTTATAGACCTTCTTGATCTCCCATGTACAAAGCCTATCCCTAATCAATGCCTGTCTTTTCAAATGCATGGGTATCTTATCCCTCAGGATCCCCTCCAGTAATTTACCTATTGCAGATGTTAAACATACTGTTCGACAGTTCCCAGTCTTTTCTTTGCAGCCCTTCTTAAATAAAGGCACAACATAAGCCATCCTCCAGTCTTCCAGGAACTTACCCATGTCTAGTGATGATATCCATAGTGATGATATCAGTCTAGTGGTGATACCCATGTCTCAGTGAGGGCTCCCATATTTTCTTCTCTAGTTTCCCAGTGTTCTTGAATATACCCAATTAGGCCTGGTAGATTTATCTGCTTTCATATGCTTTAGGATGTTCAGCACCTCCTCTGCAGTAATGTCGATAATCCCAAAACATCCCCATTAACCTTCCCAAGTTCCCTAGTCTTCATCTTTCCCCTTGGTGAAAACAGAGAATAAATATTTAGTGTGGACCTTGCCTATCTCCTGTGATTCCGCACATAATATCCACTTTGGTCTTCAGTATCCTTGTAAAGTCGCTTTGGATTCTTCTTAATCTTCTCTGACAAAGTTATCTCATGCTCCCTATTTGCTGTATCCCCTACACTTCTTCAGGGATGTACCGGATCCCAGCCTCGTTCTTGTCTCTGACAACAGCCTCAATACCTTTTGTAATTCAAGGTGAAATCCTAAAATAGAATAAACACCTAAATGGAATAAAGGTTATGCAGGAAGATATTCATAATTGATTGCTGCATGAAACCTATCTATGAATATCACATCACATCAGTCTGAAGAAAGGTCCAGACCCGAAACGTTGCCTATTTCCTTAACTCCATAGGTGCTGCATCACCCGGTGAGTTTCTCCAGCATTTTTGTCTACCTATGAATATCAGTCAGTATATTTTCCTTTCTCCAATTGAACATTGTTTAGGATACAGCTAGTTCAGGTTGGATTTTAGTGGTGGTATTATTAGGCAAACATATTTGTGCAATTTGTTTTATGCCAGAGGGTAGATTGTACTAATCCAGGTGAAATGTTGAAATGAACAGATTATTTTGTGAGTATGAGCGCTTTAAAGCTGGGGGGATGCAAGAGTCGTGATATTACTTGTATACCAGAGAACAAATTTTCTATAAATAGTTAAAATTGAAGTTAAGGTTGAAGTAACTGATTGTGTCGGAAGGAACTGCAGATGCTGGTTTACACCGAAGATAGATACAAAATGCTGGAGTAACTCAGGGGGTAAGGCAATATCTCTGGAGAAAAGGATAGGTGACGTCTTGACCCAAAACAACACCTACTCCTTTTCTCCAGAGATGCTGTGTTACTCCAGCATTTTGTGTCTATCTTTTGAAATAACTCATTGTTGGGTTTGATATCTTTCTAAACATCTTTCTTTTTACCTCATGCTTTTTGCTTTTTGGTTTCATCCCTCCATATCAATGTGACTTACAGGTTAATATTCCTGCAACTCCAGTTGTTAGTGCACCCACTATCCTTCTCCAATACCAATTGAGGACTTGCCTTCTGTCTTCAGGGAACTGACTCCTTTAACCTCCCGCCATCTCGCCCTGTCAAGAGTTTGATACTGTTCCTGTCTCCAAGTTCCTCTCACCCTGCATGTTTGACTGCATCTCTCTGAAACTCCTTGTGACATTTCCCTATACAGATGCTTCCCGATTTACGATGCTTCGACTTGCGATATTCCGACTTTACGATGGTGCAAACGCGGGGCAACGGCAGCGAGCCGCAGCTCACGTGATTAAATGGTATTAAATGTGTTTTCCACTTACGATATTTTCGATTTACGATGGGTTTATCGGAACGTAACCCCGTTGTAGGTCGAGGAGCAGATGTATTAAAGGTGAGGTTGGTGCTGCTGAAAGTAGGTATGTTACAAAACTTACCTTCAGTCGCGCTGTAATTCTGCCACTGGCCGTGTGCGCGATTTTGGCGCCTTTAAGG
>CM075981.1:29797564-29925064 GCA_038087875.1 Malacoraja senta | reverse complement strand
TCCGCGATGTTGGAGCAGTGGGCCCAACACTCCAGAGCTCCAAACAGCGATCCAGGTAGGTATCGCCCGCTCTGCAGTGAATCCAGTGCCGCGCCGCCGCTGCCGAAGCTCTGGTCCGGTCCCCGGTATGAAAGGCCGTTCCAATCCAGTGGTAGGCCGCGAGGAGGGGGGGCGAGGACGCAACTCAGAGAAATAGTCACATCCTCGCCAGGAAGCGACTGGGAAACGGTTCCCCCCTTACCCTACCCCCATCCCCCACATAGAAAAACGAAAGAATCCCCAAAACAAACTGTTTAGACAAACTAAAATTTAAAAAAAAGGAAAAAACGGACAGGCTGCAGACAGAGGCAGCTAGCAGTGCAGCGCCCCCTTCTGCTGTGGGTTTGCACGTTAATTGGCTTCTGTAAATTGTCCCTTAGGATAGAACACGTATATCGGTGATCATTGGTTGGCGTGGACTTGGTGGGCCAAATGGCCTCTTTCCACACTATATCTCTAACTTAAACTAATATTGTAAATCACAGTGGATCAGGCTTATATCGTCTAATTGAGTTTTCAAGGCATGTCCCTGATATAGAGAGAAAGTACCAGAATTTGCTGACAATACAAAATATGAAATGCTTATAAACAGAAGAACAATTATATCCAGATAAATTAGGTAATTAGATGAATAACTCTGAGATTATTCAACAAAGGCAAATGAGAAATGATGAATCTAGAGAAGGGAAGTGGCAAGAGAATTTAAAAAATCAATCGAAGAGATTGCAACAAATCCTGCTAATTATCATGATTTAATTGACCTTTGCACTAATCACACTGGTGATTGCCTGAGAACATGAGCAGTGGCCCATTTGAGTGGTTGTCATCAGTTCAGGCCAGCCTGTAATGTGCAAAGCTAGCCTGCAATGATTAACAATAAGGTGCATAGTGGCTGTAGCAGACAACGGGAGTGATTTGGGACAAGACTGCAATTCTATAGAAGACCTGGCACAAAATAAGTGAAATCAGAAGGTATAATTTTAAGAAATTGCATGAGAGGCTACATATAACAAAACACGAGAAAAACTCCCAGGCATATAATGATAGGCATTGGAAGGCAACAATTTGGATGTGAAAGCCAGAAGTCTGGGCCTAAGGATCCAATAATAAAACAACAACCTTATGGCCCTGGCCCACTGTACGAGTACATTCAAGAGCTTTCCCAAGTTTAAAAAAAAATCAAACTCGTGGTAAGCACGTAGAATGAACGTAGCGGGTACGTCGGAGCTCAGGGACGTCTCTTAGCGGCTCGTAACGCTAACGGCAGGTACTCAGGAAACGTGGTAAGCTCGGGAAGACTCGTGAAGATTTTCCAACAAGTTGAAAAATGGCCACGAGAGCCCCGAGTACCAACGAGCGGCCATTACCGTAAATCTCCGAGTTCGAATCAGGGCAAACTCGGGGGAACTCTTTGAATGAACTCGTACAGTGGAACGGGGCATTTACATGGAAGATTACCAATAGTGGATGACTCTTCAATTACTAACTGCACTATATTACCCAAACAATACGTGACAAGCTGACACATGGGGGATTTTTACCAGCGTATGATACAACTCCCTGGTAAACCATATGATTACCAATATATTAAAATCATAATATTATTGTAGCATTTGAGTATTGGAATCAGGCCTCCAAAAATGTTTAGTTTCGAGATACAGAGTGGAAAGAGGCCCTTCTGCCCACCGAGTCTGCACTGACCAGTTATCCCCTGCACATTAACACTATCCTACACACACTAGGGACAATGTTACATTTATACCAAGCCAATTAACCAGCAAATCTGTATGTCTTCGGGGTGTGGGACGATACCGAAGATCTTGGAGAAAACCTACGCAGGTCACGGGGAGAACACACAAATTCCATACAGACCGCACCCGTGGTCAGGATCGAACCCGGGTCTCTGGCGCTGTAAGGTGTAAATTGCTCGTTCTAAGCTTCAACCAGTCTCGTTTCAGTCAAAAACCACTGAATCAAGCACTTGATGAAATAATCTTTATTTTGACAAAACACAATTACAGTTCCCACTACTGTACCTAACCACCGCGGGTCTGATCCTCATATCTACCTGTTCAAGCCCTCTTGGCCTCGCTCAAACAGAGACACTCCAGAAGGTCACACAGTCCTAAGTGCTCTCCCACGCAGGACCTTGTGGCAGTGGACTTTTATAGGTCCCCGGACCTTGAGGGGTTGAACCACATGGGGGTGGTCTCTTTACAATCCAATTACAGATATCGATTAACCCCATATATAACAGACATTTCCCTAACCCAATAATACAGCAGCTAATACATTGTATTCAAACAGGGCTTCTCAGGGAAGCAAACATAGCAACATTTACCCTGATCTGCAAGAAAACCAGACAAGGCTCAATACCTCATCCTATCAACATTCGGCAAAGTGAAACTCTGCAACATTATTTACAATTATTTACAAGGTGTATGTCTGGTTTGCAGTCATCTAATCCATTCTCTGCATTTTGCACCTAATTGACAGGGTCTGCAGAAGTTCCCAATCCCTTCCTGCAGCTTGGATCTAGGCTCTAGACAAACTGGCACGACTCTGCAGCTTGTCCCAATTCCACAGAGAGCGCTTTCAAATTGACCAAATCTCCAAGCAGCCCTGAAGCTTTTACCCAATTTTAAAGTCCTAGCCCCTCCAACCTGGCCAGGATTAACAGAGGTAGATCTACTGCCACACCACTGTGATTGGGATCTATCTCAGGCTGGTAGACCAAATCTTCCTCTATTGTGCAGTTGGAAGGGTTACGTAGTGAAATAAGTTTGGATGGTTTCCAAAATGTAGTGAGATAAACAGGTCAAAAGAGCATAACTGATTTTAGCTGGCAGTAATGAATGGTATATTGGTACTTTGCTCAGGTAAGCTATAGGTTGGGTGGTGATCAAAATGGATTCTTAGTTCTTGGGCAATAAGCAATGCTTTGTACACCTGACTTGACGGGGTGACTCAGGGTGAGTCTGAAGAAGGGTCTCGACCCGAAATGGCACCCATTCTTTCTATCCAGAGATGCTGCCTGTCCTGCTGAGTTACTCCAGCATTTTGTGCTACCTTTGACAGGGTGACTAAAGGGCCTGTCCCACGGGCATGCGACTCCATGCGGCAAGCGCGACCTAACCGCAAGCGGGGGCCGCACGGAGGTCGAGTGATCCCTGTACAGGGCCGGTCCCGCCAGCATGCAGCTGCATGCGGCAAGCGCTACCAAATCGGAAGCGGGGGGCCGCGCGGAGGTCGTGTGACGTCAAGACGGTGCGTATGGCGGCGAGGCGGTGCGCACGGCCATTGAGGTGGTGCGCACGGCCTCGATGCGGCTGCGTCCGGCGTCGAGGCGGTGCGCAGGGCCTCGAGGCAGTTGCGTCTGGTGTCGATGCGGCGCGCACGGCCTCGATGCGGCTGCGGGGCGGCAGGCCGTTGCCGCATGGAATTTTTGAACAGTGTCAGTTTTTTGGAGCCCCGCGCGGTCGGGACAAGCTCCGCACAACTCCATATGGCTCCGGCGATCGAAGTGGGACCGGCCCCGTGACCTCCGTGCGCCCCCCGCACGGTCCCCGCTTGCGGTTAGGTCGCGCTTGCCGCATTGAGTCGCATGCCCGTGGGACAGGCCCTTTATGAGTAGCAAAAAAAATAATTAATTTCTGTATTAAAATATATCAGCTATATGAATATGAAGAGTTTAAAAGATGCTGCAAATGCATATTTTTCATTGAATGAGAACAACCTTATCACATTAACTGTTATAACTCATTATTCACTGCCTGAGTTGCTTTCCTCTCAAGTGAAAATTTTATAGTTTCATTTACAGTATCGGAATCTCATCTTTATATGGGTTCCTTGTGCTTTAGTTTAGTTTAGAGATCCAGCAAGGGAACAGGCTCTTCGGTTCACCAAGTCCACGCTGACAATCGATCATCTGTTCACACAAGTTCAATGTTATCCCACACATCTTCCACTGCTTCTGATGGGATTCAGCTCAAAAGTGAGAAGACCACAAAGAAAAAATGAAACATGCTTTTTATTCCTTCACAGGATGTGGGCATTGATGGCTTTTATCACCTCTGCCTAATTGCATTTGAACTGAATGGCTTTGGCAGAGGGCAGTTAAGGTTCAATAACATTACTGTGACTCTGGCATCACATACAAGCCAGGTAATGCAAGGAGAAATAACTTTCCTCCTCTAAACACTCTAAACAAATTAAATGTCAATCTAGTCATTTCAAAGTCACAACTACAAACTACATATTTTTCCAGATTTATTGAGAGACATAGCGTAATACAGTGTAGAAACAAAAAACATATACTGAAAACACCATTAGTCCACATACTCCTGATCCCCTGTGATATACAATATTAGTTTAATTTAGAGATATAGCATGGAAGCAGGCCATTCGGACAACCGAGTCCACGCCCACCAACGATCACCCCTATACGAGCTCTAACCTACACACTAGGGGCAATTTACAGAAGCCAATTAACCTTCAAATCTGCACGTCTTTGGAATATGGGTGGAAACCCAAGCACCCGGAGAAAACCCACACAGTTCCACGTAGACAGTATAAACTTCTGACATGTCCCAACGACACTAGTCCCACCTATCCCACCTTTGGTTTACATCCCTGCAAACCTGTCCTATCTATGTACCCGTCTATCTGTTTCTTAAATGTTGGGAGAGTCCCTGCCTCAACTACCCAATCTGGCAGCTAGTTCCATACACCCACCATGTGTGAAAAAGATACCCCTCAAATCTTTTCCCCTTCATCTTAAACCTATGTCCTCTGGTCCTCAATTCATCTACTCTGAGCAAGGGACTCCGTACATCTACCTGAGCTATTCCTTTCAAGATTTTATGCACCTCTATAAGATCACCCCTCATCCTCCTGCACTCCCAGGAATAAAGTCCCAGCTTACTCAACCTCTCCCTGTAGCTCAGACCCTCTAGTCCTGGCAACATCCTCGTTGTTTCAATTCCAAATTTATTTATATTGTAGATTTTAACTTAAACGTCTAAATTATTTGTATTAGATTTCTGGATATCTAGTCTGGAAGTCAGCCTGGTATGCTAATTATCAATGTTTTTAAAAGAAAATATAGGTCCAAGGTTAACTTATTTCCTGTCAATTACTTTTGGAAACCATTCAATCCTTTCATTTAATTCTTATCAGCTATGCATATTTAAAATGGTTTAAAAGATGAACTTTGAGCTCCAGCAGTGAAAAATAAACTAGTAACTGGATTTATATATTCAGAGCATGATATTTTATTTCAGAGATTAAAAAGACAGCAATTTCTGGTCCCTGGAACAATTTACAGAAGATTGGGGTACTTAAGGAGATTACATTAAAAGGAGTAAATGTATGAAATTCCAGGATTTGTAATATTTTCGTGTTCTGACTAAACATTTCCACAAGATCACTTCATCTATATATTCACCACTTTTTTTTCTTCACTTCAAGATTTAAATTAATTTTTCTTTCTCATTCAAGTTGAACAGTTTGGCGTATGTGCACCATATTCCTTGACAGATCAAAAAGGCTTTCTCATAATTATTAAATATAACATTTCAGCACAGGAACAGGCCCTTCGGCCTGCAATGTTTGTGCTGAAAATGACGGATTTTTCCATCCTGGGATAAAGACTCTGACTGTCCACCCTATCTTTGCCTCTCTTGATTTCATGTACTTCTGTCAGGTCTCTCCTCACGATCTCTAGCATTCCAGAGAAACTAATCCCTGTCTGTCAAACCCTTTAGCTAATTCCTCCCTAATCCAGGCATCATTCTGGTAAACCTCTGCACCCTTTCCAAAGCCTCCACATCCTTCCTATAATGGGGCGACCACAACTACTCACAATAATCTGAATATGACCTGTAGCATCGGTGATGACGCCAGGTTCGGCAGTGACCACACCGCCACTCGCAGTAGGGTGACTAGGGTGAATAGGCGGCCGTGGTGGCGCAGCGGTAGAGTTGCTGCCTTACAGCGCTCGCGATGCTGGAGACCCGGGTTCGATCCCGACTGTGGGCATTGTCTGTACGGAGTTTGTTCATTCTCCCCCTGACTGCGTGGGTTATCTCTGAGATAATCGGTTTCCTCCCACACTCCAAAGACGTACAGGTTTGTAGGGTAATTGGCTTGGTATAAGTGTAAATTGTCCTTAGTGTGTGTAGGGTAGCATTATTGTGCAGGGATCGCTGGTCGGCACGGACTCGGTGGGCCAAAGGGCCTGTTTCCACCCTGTATCTCTAAACTAAACTAAACTCAAGTGATCCATTTTATTTACAGAGGGAAAGAAGCCCAGGACCACATGGCAGCACTGTACCTCACCATCAGGGTGCACGTGTGGTGGCATTAATCTGAGGCTTGTCTTGCAGCTCTGTCTTGGTCTTCAAAGGGGGAGGCCTGCCAATCTCAGGCTTCTTGCAATTCATCCTTGACTTGAGACGCACAGGCAGTCTCAGGTTGATCCTGGAGGCTCAGCTTTGGGGGTTGAAGAGGTGATGCGGGTGGTCTCTGGATTATCCTGGCAGCTCAGTGGCCTCAGTGTGTGAATGTGGGCAGAGTCCCTCATTGACTGTGGGCCAAAAGTGGCACTGGCATCTCAGGCTTGCCCCGGCCACTTAGTCGTAGCCTCAGTTTGGGCACTGTTGGTCTGCAGATTCCCATCTGCTCAATCTTTACCACACAGTGGCGTTGGTGGTCTCAGGCTTGACCCAGACTTCCTTGAATCTGCAGGCAGAGAACACAGCTAGCTGAGGGGCTAGAGTGTGTGGGTTTTATGGGCAGAAGGCTGACGAGGTTCAGGTGGACAAACAAATATCAACTAATTGGACCTAGCTGTTACCAATGATGCTAGGGATTGGCACCTCCTACCAAATTCCTATAGAGCTGCATCATGACTTCCTGACTCCCATTAATGCCCCGACCTATGAAAGCATACCATATGTGTCTTCTTTACCACTCTATTTACCTGTGTTTCCACTTTCGGGGAGTTATGGACTTGCACCCCAAGATCCCTGTGTACATCAATGCTGTTAAGGGTCATGCCATCA
This sequence comes from Malacoraja senta, assembly GCA_038087875.1. NCBI lineage: Eukaryota > Metazoa > Chordata > Chondrichthyes > Rajiformes > Rajidae > Malacoraja > Malacoraja senta. Next base: position 29,917,961 of record CM075981.1, on the reverse strand, counting down.
ATTATATAATTCCCCTTACATTTTACCCCCCAAAGTGCAAAACCTCACATTTGCTTGGATTCAACTGAATTTGCCATTTCACCGCCCATTTCTGTAGCTGATCCATATCCCTCCGTATATTTTGACGGCCTTCCTCACAGTTCACGACCCCAGCAATCCTGGTGTCATCTGCAAACTTACTGACCAACCCGTGCATATTTATATCCATTTCAACAGTCCCAGCACAGATTCATGCAGAACCTCTGGACACAGGCATCCAGCATCCATATTGTCCTTCTCTCATTCCCATTCCAAGAATGAATTGGCTACATCACTCCCCAGCATTTACACCTGCAACATGCTGGCAATGTTGCTTTAAGTAAGAAGACAAAAGAGACTGCAGATACTGGAATCCGGAAGAAAACACAACTGAACACTGTATATATTCACTGGGTCAGGCAGCATCTGTGGAGGCAAAAGGTTCAAATCAATGCTAGTAGGTCGGATGAAGTCATCGTCAAATTATATTCCACACCATGAAACACTCATCTTTGGAATACTGAACAAAGGAGAGTTAAAGTAAATATAATATTTATTTTATTTTAAATAAATACGATATTATAAAATAAATATAATATTAAATAAATATGATATTATAAAATAAATAGTTGCAAACAGGAATGAATACATTTTGAACTAATATTCTAATGTTATAATAACAAAATATTTAAGGATTCGATCTTTAAAATTTCTGAAGCAAGTATTAAAGAATAAAAAAATTCCTTTTACTCTTCAAAGTAATTTAAGATGAATTCTTCATTAGCAGACGTCATAAACACACTGTGGGTTGACTGGAAATGTTCCTCTAGTACGGTCACATTCTGGAAGATGTCCAACTTTCTGATAGCAAAGTATCCATTTCACTTATTATTCAAATAGTTACATGCCCTGATTGCACATGCACCAGGATGTACCAGTGTCCTGATTTTATTGTTGATTTATGTGCAGGCTATTACCAGGCTCGCTCAGAATCCCTCTCCTTCAGGTCACCGAGTAAACTGCTGAACTATGCAGGAGAACATTAATAACCTCTGCAGTATTATTATACATTTCTACAACCTAAATATGTTCATCATTTTCCCACTACTAACCTCATCCTCAACTTTCCTTTAAACATATTCACACGCACATACACACTTCTCATGATATAAACTGCCCACATAAATATATTATATCTTGAGTGATGGGTGATACATATATTTATATATACACACACACACAAACACACACTCACACACTCACACACACACACACACACACACACACACACACACACACACACACACACACACACACACACACACACACACACACACACACACACACACACACACACATATATGAAGGTATGTATATACGTGTGTGTATAAATCACCCATCGTTTGTGGGGTCAGTATATTAATTGTTAAAAAATATATATTTAACATTAAATGTTAATATTTATATAATATATATACATTAATATTAAATGTTAGTCCATTTTTAAATCTGGGAACAACGCAGCATACAAATCTGTCCCGGGGGATCAGGAAAGCGAAGAGGCGGTAAACTAAACAGCCACTTCACAAACGACAAAAACACACGTCGCTTGTGGCAGGGATTTCATACCATCACTGACTACAAGACCCCCCCCCCCTGCGGATATGCCAAAATGACCCCTCTCTACCAGAAGAACTAAACGGTTTTTATGTACGTTTTGAGGCTAAAAATACCACTCAGACACAAGCACTCCTGCCATCGTCCAGCGACCAGTCACTCAGGCTGTCCACAGCTGGAGTCAAAAAGGCCTTCGCCAGCGTCAATCCACGCAAAGCTGCAGGGCCGGACAACATCCCTGGACGCATTTTAAAGGACTGCGCAGAGCAACTGAAAGATGTTTTTGCAGACATTTTTAACATCTCACTCAGCCAGGCAGTAGTGCCCAACTGTCTCAAAAGTGCCATCATCGTTCCTGTCCCGAAGAAGCCCAACCCAGCCTGTCTCAATGACATTCGCCCTGTGGCTCTCACACCCATATTAATGAAGTGTTTTGAGCGGCTGGTCATGCAGCACATCAAAAACTGTCTCCCTGTCAACCTGGACCCACTACAGTTCGCTTACAGAACCACAGAGGACGCAGCCTCCACTACTCTCAACCTCGCGCTGTCACACCTCAAGCAGAAGAACACCTATGCCAGGATCCTCTTCATAGATTTCAGCTCAGCTTTTAACACAATCATTCCACAGCAGCTGGTGGAAAAGCTGAAGCTGTTGAAGGTGGACACTGGCACCTGCAATTGGGTCCTTAACTTTTTGACGAAGTCAGGGTGGGCAGCCGTATATCAAGAACCATCGCAGTGAGCACTGGCTCACCCCAAGACTGTGTCCTGAGCCCCCTGCTGTTCAGTCTGCTTACCCATGACTGCACTGCCAGACTCAGTAAAGAGCCTGTCCCACCAGCATGCGATTGCATGTGTCTAGCGTGACCAAACGTGGTCGCTTGAGGCGTACGGCCGCGCGGGGCCGGTCCCACTTCGAACCGCGGAGGCGTATGGAGTTGTGCGGGGCTGGTCCCGACAGCATACTCACCAATCAGCTGGGCAGGAGGTGGGCCGACTGAATTTGGACGTCGCACGGCGTCGGGCGGTGACGTCATCACGCAACGGCACGCCGGGCGGTGACGTCATCGCGCAACGCCATGCGCTAGGCATACGCCGTCAAGACGCTGCGTACAACGTCAAGATGCTGCGTACGCCGTCAAGATGCTGCGTACACCCTCAATGCGCCTGCGGGCCGACAGGCCGTTGGCGCGCGGAATTTTCGGACAGTGCAGGATTTTCGGAGCCCCGCGCGATGTCGGGACCAAGCCCGCACAACTCCATACGCCTCCGCGGTTCGAAGTGGGACCGGCCCCGTACGCCTCAAGCAACCACGTTTGGTCACGCTAGACGCATGCAATCGCATGCTGGTGGGACAGGCCCTTTACAATTACATCAACAAGTTTGCTGACGACACAACAGCGGTGGGTCTCATCAGTGATAATAATGAGTCGGCATACAGGATGGAGGTGGAGCTGCTTACAGAGTGGTGCAGATCTCACAACCTCACCCTCAACGTGGACAAGACGAAGGAGATGGTGATTGATTTCAGGAGGGCTGGCAAACACCATCATACACCGCTGCGCATTGATGGTGCTGCTGTGGAGAGAGAAGTTCCTGGGAGTTCACCTGGCGGACGACTTGACCTCAACGACCAACACCACAGCAGTCATCAAAAGAGCAACACCTTGACAACCACCTGTCAAGGTAAAGCCACTGAACAGCACCTTAAATTGTTCCTATGTTAGGGATCGATTGTTCTGTCTGAATGTCTGTTTTCGTTCTATTTTAGTTCTATTTTATAGATGATAATTTGTAACTTGTAAGTATTTATTTCTGTTTTTATTAATTGCACTGATGACAAAACTGATGAGAAACAATTTTTTGTTTCTTCTGTGTATGCAAGTACTCGGTGAAATGACAATAAAGTGAATACTGAATACTGAATACTGAGTTGCTACTAAAATAATACGAATGTGACAATTTAGACCAAAGATATGGGAAATGTAAAGACATCATTGAACGATGGGACTAATGCTGGTGAACTGAATATTTACTTCCCTGAGTCTGTTTTAAGGAACATGGAGCAGTATAATCTCTGTAGTATTTTCACATTGCAAGATAATGTCAATTTGGTAAGTCAATTGTATATTTTCTGAGATCTCCCAAAATATTGTACTCTCGCTGTATAAAGTAGACTGTGAATTACAATCTAGATATGGGTACTTGCTATCTATGGTGTCTTTGGGATAGGAAGTGAGGGGCAAGCTAGACTGTACTCCACAAGTTTCCAGGTGATACTCATGTCATGACCAGTTTCTTGCATGTTACGCTGCCTGAAGAGATTTAGGAATACTAATTCCTAAATGGAGCTCACACTCAACTCTGTATTTTCTTCGAAGATTAGTCCTGCAAATGACACCTATATATTACAAGCACTTTTTATTTTTAGCTCAAATTTAAGATGTTTCAATCGTACTCCTAACCTTCAGTACTTAATTATATGAATTAGGAAATGATACATTGGTTCCAGGGGTCAGGGTTTAACTTGTTAATATGCCTAGCAACCAACAGCAACAAAAAATATTTCCAGACCATACTAAGCACATTTGAACTTAAGATAGTAGAAGTTGGTCATTCTGTCCTTTGACTCGACTATTTAATCTTTCCTAGCCGACAATACTGTTATGTTAAAGTGTAGAGCCAAAGAACGCCAGATGCTGGTTTATACCAAAGATAGACACAAAATGCTGGAGTAACTTAATGTGTCAGTCAGCATCTCCCGAGGAAAAGGATAGTTGCCATGTCAGGTCAAAACCCTTCCTCAGAATGATGGAATTCATTAAATTCACCATTCACTTCCGCCCTGCCCCCAAATTCACCCTGACTGTTTCGAACACCTCTCTCCCCTTTCTCGATCTCTCTGTCTCCATCACAGGAGCAGATTATCGACAGCTGTCTATTGCAAACCAAGAGACTCCGACAGTTATCTGGACAACACCTCTCCCACCCTGCCTATTGCAAAGATGCTATTCCCTACTCTCAATTCCTCCATAGCCTCAGCTCCTAAGATGAGGTGTTCCATGCTAGGACATCCAAAATATCCTCATTCTTCAGAGAATGTGGGTTCCCCCCTTCTGTCATAGATTGGGCCCTCACTTGTGTGTCTAAAGAAGGGTCCTGACCCAAAACGTCACCTATCCTTTGCCTACAGAGATACTGCTTGACCCGTTGAGTTACTCCAGCACTTTGTGTCCGAACTGTTATGTCACTTAATTACATTCCCCACAGATGCTATTTGATCTCCAGGATATTTCCAATGCTTTATTTTTCCCATCATTGCTTTCTAGGTTCAGCTTTGAACTTACATAGCATTCTTCGCAAGGAAAGTATTGAAAAGCATTGCAGGGGATGTTTGTTTTATAATCATTGAAAGATTGCAAGTATTACAGAGTCTCATGTGGATTAATTGAAGTCCCATTCCAATAATTTAATTGAGACCATTGCAGAGTTATGTTGGCTTCTTAGCATAACTTTAATCTTGATGTTTGGGAAGCTGTTGATGCTTACTTAACTTTATCTGGTGGCTTTACAGGGGAAACAAATTGCGATTGTATATGATTAAAGTTTTGGTTCAGAACATAGAACTAGAAAAATACAGCACAGGCACAGGCCCTTCAGCCCACAATGTCTGTGCTGAACATGTTGTCATGCTAAACCTTCTTCTTCTTGCGTATGGCGTGCACAGCCTAAAATTGTAAGACAACTTGTTCTGTTTGATCCATGCTAAACTGATGTTCCATCTCTCTCCATTCCCTACATATCCATGTGCCTATTTAAAAGTTTCTTACACTTTGCTTTTCTTTAATACCAGGGTTAAATGTGTTCATGCAGAATGCGTTTTGCCTGACATTTTGGTGAAATGTTTCCAGAATCACGTGTATAGACTTGTGTATCCTCAGTTGTTTTCACAGTCACATTACAAAACAGTTAGCTAAGTGGCAGGACGCCAGAAGACCATGGCTCCTGGCATCTGTTATTTTGAAGACAATACGTCTTCTGGAGTGTAATTTTCACTGCAACAATAATAATTGTTACGCCCTAATTACTTGGCACAGACAGAGATATGACAAATATGAGGTGAGAATCTTAAGCTTTTATTAGACAAGTTATAGAGGAAGCCAAGGAACAAAATTTGACTTTCATGGATCCCCTATTGATTACAATACATTCCTGAGATTACGCGTGACAACTCTAAAGTGAATCATGGTGCACTATAAATGTGAAAGTCCACATCTTCAATTATGAAAGTCCACATCTTTATGAAAATGTGTCCTCACTCTGCAGGGAAATAAATGCAGTCACCTCTCTTTGATTAGAGAGCAACTCTGACCTTTCTAGGGCATTAGTTTCTATCACTCCATCAAGCTTTATCATGGGACAAGCACCATGTGTATACCATGCATTTGCAGAGCAGATCCCAACCAACATTATGGTGGAGTTGGACCTGGGATTAATGAGAATGTACTTACTGATCACAAATTCTATATGCTTTGTTCTTCAATGTTGTTATTCCCTAAAAACTCCCTTTGTTCTTCAATGAGTTGTTATTCCCTAAGACGTTAGTGGATACGGTTTCTCGCAAGAAACCATTCCGCCTCTCCTCCTCCTCCCTCTTGAAGCAGACTGCTTTTCTCTGTACCTTGCAGTCTTTTTCCTCATGCTGCTTTCTAAAGTAAGATGCAAGGAAGCAGAGAATATCCTTTTCCACTATTAAAATAAGTGAATGGGTTGCATCTATTCTGTCAACAATTAATATACAGTAAAATGCACTCACTTTCATTCAAAACCCCAAACCACTGTAGAAATCGCAAATGCAGTTTGAATACTTTCTAAATTCATATACGATATGAAAATGTGTGGGAAGGAAATGCAGATGCTGGTTTATACCAAAGATAGACACAAAGTTTGGGTGTAAGTCACCGGGTCAGGCAGCATCTCTGGGGAAAAGGAATAGATGATGATATGGGTTGAGACCCTTCTTCTGATCTTCAATATGATCTCAAATCTCTGAAAATGACGCACAATGCATTATGTCAATCAGGAGGCATGGAGCCAAATGAAAGAAACTATAAAAGCAATGAAATTCATTTGAAGAACAAAAGATTATACCCAGCAATGTAAAAAACCATCCTTCCATTAAAAAAAATAGACAATGTTCAGTAGAAAAGTATCAACTGTTTTGGAACTGCTTTGGTGCATTTGACGACACTGGGACTGTACTCGCTGGTGTTTAGAAGGATGAGGGAGGATCTCATTGAAACTTATGGAATAGAGAAAAGTTTGGATAGAGTGGATGTGGAGAGGATGTTTGTGCTAGTAGGAGACTCCAAGACGAAAGGTGATAGCCTCAGAATTAAGGGATGTTCCTTTAGGACAGAGATGAGGAGGGATTTCTTTAGTCAGAGGGTGGAGAATCTGTGGAATTATTTGCCGCAGAAGGCTATGGAGGCCAAGTCAATGGAGATTTTTAAGGCAGAGATAGATAGTTTCTTGATTCGTACACGTGTCAAGGGTTATGGGGAGAAGCCAGGAGAATGGGGTCAGGAGAGAGAGATAGATCAACCATGATTGAATGGCAGAGTAGACTTGATGGGCCAAATGGCCTAATTCTGTTCCTATCACTTATGACCTTATGACCTTATGAACCACAATTTGGGATTTATTGATAGAACCCAAGAGACTTTTCTAATCAGGTTACAGAATACAATAACATTTACATTGGAGATGACCTCCTTGTATTTGTAGTGTACACAGAAAACAATATTCAGAGCTTAAGATTAACTGGAGATTATATTCTGAGTGCATCTGATCCCTTGTGTTTCCTCTGCACATTTCTGTGTTTGTAATAATTTTGAATTGCTTCTGCAATTAGTAAGAAATTACAATGGAATTAACTGAACTGCAGGTCGCACAAATCGTTCTCTGGATAAGACATTTATTTTACATTTGAAACAATTAGAAGCAGTTGATATTCTTTGTCAATATCCTTTTAGTCACTGGCTTCTCATATAATGTTAAATTAATAATGAACATAGCCGTAATGTTTGTAGGGCTCCGTTAGTAGAATTTTGCATGAAAAGTATCGTTATTGTCATGCAGATATGTAAGGGACTCAGAGAGTTGTACAGCGTAGATGGGATGGAAATCCAAGATGGCGCCCAAGCCAGGACACTCTGTGTGCAAGTGAAATTTCTTTTTTTCCAGATTTTTTTAAGTTCATGAAAGTATGCCATTTATTCCATCAAGTCCATGGCAGCTTTTGGAGAAATTCCTTTTTGCCACTTATTTCCCCATGACATTATCTGTCACTTGTTCATCATCTCCACACTGATTCGCCTACCACCCATCTGTAATCATAATAAATTACAGTGACCCACCATTCAGCACATCTTCGGGATGTGGGTGGAAACTGGAGCACCCAAGGGGAAACCCACATAATCCCAGCAAAAAGATGCAAACACCAAGTAGATAGCGCTAGAGATAAACACAGTTAAGCAATCTGTTAACCAACCGATTACTAAGCACTAGAATAACTGCTTCACAAAAGTGGCAATAGAGCCACCAAGAATCATCGAATTTTGGAAAAAGAATTACAGCACAAAAGGAGGCCATTTGGTCCATCTGTTAGCCCAAAATGTACATTAGATTATTCCCACTTCCCAGCTCCTGGTCCATTGCTTTGTAAACTCAACAAATATCTGCGACTGTGGAGTAGGCATTAAGAAAATTAATCAAAAGTCTTCAGGAAACATGGGAAGGAAAAATAAGTCATTATGATGTTTCAAGTCTTCATTCCTCTCCATGAAAGACATGTAGTTTCTCAGGACAACATTCACCTTTTCATCACTGACTGTGCCTGTCCGCAAGGCAGCTCAGATTGTCTGTGGTGAAGTGGCATCATACATTGCTGATTATTTTTACTCCACATCTCTTTGAGGTCATCTTCTGGACTCTCCTCCATTGAAAGGCAGCAGCTTGCCATCAACCACTTGCACTCACTGGCTAGGTTACAAGTACTGTCATTTTTCCAGCTGTTGAAAAATAATTTATCAACCTGCGCAAGAAGAGGCTTTAGCAGTTAAAAACAAACTGCTGGAGGAACTCAGCGGGTCAGGTAGCATCTGTGGAAGGAATGGACAGACAATGTGGCAGGTTGGGAACCTTTTTCAGAGCTAAGAGGTTTAGAGGTTGTGACTCTGGACTTTAGAGGTTGCCTATTTTTTCATCTTCTTCCATTTATTCCTTCTTATCTTTCTCATAATGCTCCAGCACCAGCTTTTCATTTGGCCTTGAATTAGATGGTAAGGATTGAGTAGACTGTAAGCTATTCCTTGTTAATGAGCAGAGGATGGTTGATAGAGTGCATACTGTCAATTAGCACTGAAATGTTTGCAATACTCCCTGACTATTTCACAGTGGTGCAGCAGTACAGTAGCTGCCTTACAGCACCAGAGACCCGGATTCAATCCTGATTACAGTTGCTGTCTGTATGAAGTTTGTACATTCACCCTGTGACCGCGTGGATTTTCTCCAGGTGCTCCGGTTTCCTCCCACACTCCAAAGATGTACAGGTTTGCAGGTTAATTGGCTTTGGTAAGTTGTAAAATTGTCCTTAAAATTGTGACCTAGCTGGTCAGCGTGGACTTGGTGGGCCGAATGACCTGTTTCCACGCTGTATCTCTAAAGTCTATAAAAACAAAACTTTGACAATGAGGACTGAAAAAACGAATTGCCATAAAAATATCCATATGCTCCATCTCTTGGAAGGCTTAATCCGGTAATAATCAGGTAGAGAAACTCCTGAGGAAAGTGCACTGTGTTTTTAATTTGCCTTAACCTGCTGTGAGATTCTAACCAATTGTGGATGTTAATTCCCGGACTTGTCTGGTCTACAAGGTCTAGCTTTTTGCTTACTACTTGAGCTAATACTTTGGCGGTCAGAACCTTTTTCCCAGGGTGGAAATGCCCAACACTAGAGAAGGAATGGCTATATAGTGAGAGGGGGGAAAGTTTAATGAAGATGCGCAGGGCAAGATCTTACACAGAGTAGGGGCAAGGATCACATTGCCAGGGGTGGTGGTGGAGGCAGATACGAAAGTGGGGTTTGAGGCTTCTAGATAGGCACATGGAAGTGCAGGGAATAGAGGGATATGGATCATGTACAGGCAGATGAGATCAGTTAAACTTGGCATCGAGTTTGGCACGAACATGGTGGGCTGATAGGCCTGTTCTATGTTCTATGTTCCATTGCTAATGGTATTTTAACCAATTGGAAGGCAACTTAGGAACTGAGATGCCACTACTATTACTTTAACCTTGTGGCATGGAGAATATTGAACGTTTGAATGAAGCATCTGTGGTTACCTATAACTGTGAACCATGCACCTGGGAGAGTGTTTGTGTTTACAGTGGATATGGAGAGGGGAGAAAGATGTTGATTTAAAAAAAAAATCATGATCCACTTCCACTAAGATTGAAATGTTAACATTATTATCGCAAAGGCCACAACATCTCTAATAATGTACAGGTTCCAAGGACGTACAGGTTTGTAGGTTAATTGGCCTGGCATAAGTGTAAATTGTCCTTAGTGTGTGTTACTGTGCGGGGATCGCTGATCGGTGAGGACTCAGTGGACTGAAGGGCCAGTTTCCGCTCTGTATCTCTAAACTAAACTAAACGTCTCCAATTTTTTTCAGGGATATGCTGAGCAATTCCACAAATAACTGCCGGAATTTCACACATACGTTCCAGCAAGTTCATGATTTCTGCTGAGGTGTCTGTTACTGCAAGAGCTCCGAGCTTGCTGATTAGTTTAGTTTAGAGATACAGTATGGAAAGAGGTCCTTTGACCCACTGAGTCCACACCAACCATTGATCACCCGCTTACACTATTCCTATGTTATCTCAATTTCTCATCCACTCCCGACACATTATGGGTAATTTACAGAGGCTAATTAGCCTCCAAACCCCCACCTTTTTGTGATGTGGGAGGAAACCAAAGAATCAGGAGAAAACACAGGTATGCACAGGGAGAACATGCAGCACCCAATGTCAGGATCTAATCCAGGTCTCTGTGAGGCGGCAGCTCTACTAGCTGCGCCACTGCGCTGATGGATGTTTGCCGATGTTATGTGAAGTTTAGCATGAATTGTGAATATTTTCCCACTACTTGAGTAACTTACGTGAGATTTACACTGGCACAGAGAATTCTTCTCCATTGGTATCAGTAGGGCGGGAAAGAATGGAAGGGAAGAATGATATCTTTAGATAGACACAAGATGCTGGAGTAGCTCAGCGGGTCAGGAAGCATCTTAGGAGTAAACCACCTGCGGTCAAGACCGAATCCAGGTCTCTAGAGTTGTGAGGCAACCAGTCTGAAGTCCCCACCCGAAATATCACCTACTCAGTTTTTCCAGAGATGCTGCCTGACCCGCTGAGTTACCCCAGCATTTTGAATCTATCCTCGGAGTAAATCAGCATCTGCAATTCCTTCCTACACTATGATCTCTTCAGGTTTTGTTTGATTATTTTAGTTTCTTTAAATGTTTTAAGTTATATTTATCTTTTACCAGCTTTGTTTTTTTGATAGCTTCATTAATTTTTAATAGTAATAATAATTTTCATGGTATCACTTCCAGCATTTCCGTGTGTTAAATTTACACCTGGTGATTAATCATTGTGCAACATTTATCTGATGCCATCCCAATGTCACTTGGAACCCCCAAGTTCAGAAAATAATTGTCATTTGCAGTTATAAATAAATGAGGATTGCAAACTGTTGAGTTTAAGTTCACATGTCATTTACAGGGCGTTTTGTTCTCAAATGGCAGTTCCACAATACATTAAAGACCACTCAAATTTCACACAAGATGCATAGAATGCATTCAAACTAGTAAAGAGTGCTTTTTGGAGAATATATCCATTGAACAAACCACTTAATGCTCTCTCTGTCTATGATGAGAAAGACCCTTACATAACATCCCATCCAGACTTGGTCTCCTTACTATTTTCTAGAGTTTCTGTCTCAAAGGAGGATATTAAGCAAACCATCATATGTAGCCATAGAGTGATACAGTGTGGAAACAGGCCGATTGTTCCGTACACCCACCACCCTTTGTGTGAAATTGTTATCCCTCAGATTCCTATAAATCTTTTCCCCTTCACCTTAAAACTATGTCCTCTGGTCCTCGATTCACCTAGTCTGAGCAAGAGACTCCGTGCATCTACCCAGTATATTTCTCTCATGATTTTATGCACCTATATGTGATTTTATATTTTGCAACTTATTTTTATGTGAAATATTGGGGTAATGAGGGCACGGATGAAGATTTTAGTAGTGGATAGAATGCGGCAGCTTGGAATCTGGGTAATGTTACAAGGGTGATAATAAATGGATTCAATAACTATGAATATGAGGTCAGAAGATCACCATTGGGTGAAAAAATGTCAGCATGGTTCCATTTCTAAGCATTGCCAGGAGACTATTAAAGTATGCAAGAAAGAACTGCAGGTGCTGATATAACTCGAAGGTAGACACAAAATGCTGGAGTAACAGCGGGTGAGGCAGCATCTCTGGAGAAAAGGAATAGGTGACGTTTCAAGGCGAGACCCTTTTACAGATGATTAAAGTAGGTGGTTTTTTAATTGCGTTTTGCGACACTATTAAATTGTTTCTGATCAGAGATCCTTTTCCTGAAATGTTAGCTCTGTTTATCACTCTATCAGTGCTGCCTGTTCAGCTGAGTATTTCCAACAGATGACAGGTAGGAATGAGTAAAGTACACATTCTTTGAAGTCATTTGATCTGACTCCTTAAGATTGTAAAATAAAAAAGCAACATGGTGATTTTCTGGTCTTACTTCAATGGATGAGAGTGAGACACAGAATACTTCAGATGCTGGAATCTTGAACAAAACACAAATTGCTGGAGGATCTCAGCGGGTCAGGCAGCATTTGTAGAAGGACTGACAAAGTTTTGGGTTTGCAATCCGAAAGGTGGTCTGTGCATTCCCTCCACAAATGCTACATTTTTAGACTATAGACTTTAGAGATACAACGTGGGAACAGGCCCTTCGGCCCACCAAATCCACACTGACCAGTGATCACCCCATATACTAGCACACTAGCACAATCCTACACACTAGGGACAATTTACAATTTTACAGAAGCCAAGTAACCTACAACTCTGTACGTCTCTGGAGTGTGGGGGGTAACCACAGCACCTGGAGAAAACTCACGTGGTCACAGGGAGAACGTACAAACTCCGCGCAGACAGCAGCCTTAGTCAGGATTGAACCTGGGTCTCTGGTGCTGTAAAGCAGGTACTCTATTGCTGTCCCACTGTGCTGCCCACCTGACCCCCAAATTTCCTCCAGCGCTTTTGTGTTTTGGATGACAGTGTGAATTTTTTGCTTAACTACAAGCAAATGTTGAGCAAAGGCAGATGGGTGAACAGGACAGACCACTGTAGTTGATTTTTGAATGAGCTCCGCCATCATGTGAAAGGATGCAGACAAGACAGGAAGAATGAAGAGAAATAGATTTATTTTATCAGTCTTTTTATTCCATTTAAATTGAACGCTATTAAGAGCTGGAATATTGAAAGTTGAACGGTTATGTACACAAAAGGACATAAAGTGCTGGAGTAGCTCTGTAGGTCAGGCAGCATCTCCGGAGAACATGGATAGGTGTCTCAAAACGTCTAACATACAGCCTCACTTGCTGAGTTACTACAGCCCTTTGTGTCCTGAAACTTTACTTAGTTCCTTTAAAAACCCAGAGATATATTTGTGAAAGAGCAAATAACATAATTGCAGTATCTTTCCCATGAATAATGAATAAGGTACACTGCTCACAGTTACTCCATGTCCAGTCCAATTTTTACCTTTTGTTTGGCTTGGACAAACTGGTGTACTTCAGACATCAGCATCCTGGAAGATTCGAGACTGGTGAATTTATGTTCAAACATGGACTAACTCCAAAGTACAGTTTGGAGTTGGGCGAATTTACACAAAGTAGGGCGGCACGGTGGTGCAGTGGTAGAGTGGGGAGAAGGCAGGCACGGGTTATTGATTGGGGACAATCAGCCATGATCACAATGAATGGCAGTGCTGGCTCGAAGGGCCGAATGGCCTCCTCCTGCACCTATTTTCTATGTTTCTATGTTTCTAAGTTGCTGCCTTACAGCACCAGAGACCCGGGTTCGATTCTGACCACGGGTGCTGTCTGCATGGAGTTTGTACGTTCTCACCGTGACCGCATGCGTTTTTTTCCGATATCTCCGCTTTTCTCCACCACACCAAAGTTGTACAGGTTTGTAAGTTAATTGGCTTGGTAAAATTGCAGATCGTCCCTAGTGTAGGGTAATGTTAATGTGTGGGGATCGCTGGTCGGGGCGGACTCGGTGGGCCAAAGGGGCTGTTTCCGCGCTGTATCTCAAAACTAAACTAATCTAAACTACACCACAGTTGTAAATTAAATAGAACAGTTGAAGTAAATAGATTGGATAGGGTGTATCCAACATAGTGTAAAACAGCTTCTGAATTCAGCATCAACGCTGTCTGACTAAGAGAGCAATGTTTGCTGGAAAGTGACTTACTGCAGATGAGAATTCAACTCCGGAGTTTCCTTTTACTAATCAAATTGGTGTCACAGTGGGTTGACAGTGTCTGAGCTATGCTCGCAATATGCTGTGAGATTTTACGCCACCATGCACTCCACTTCCAGGGACCTGAAGCAATGAGGTTGGTGAATGTGTCACAGTCACAGTTATACAGCACTGAAAGAGGCTCTTCCCAGGCCAATCTGCCCACCTCGTCCATACCAACCAAAATGCCACATCTAAGCTAGACCAATTTGCTCGCACGATAATGCTGATTGTGCGATTTTAACCTTAAAGAATCAATTAACTAATTATAATTTAAATATTCATTTCCTGCTGAATTGAGAACAATTCTTTTTTTCCCTGCTAGGTAAATATTTAGCAATAATGGCAAGCTACTCTGAGTGACCAATCATTCTCTATAGAGCAGGCAAGTTTTTCATGGGCTCTTTTACTTGGTTCTCTGTGCTTTGCCTTCTATTTAAAATGATTTGAATATCAATCAATGTATGCCTGTGCATGTCAAGTTTTGGTTATATGTAACTCCAAATGAAGGTTTATGCTGTGAGTTACACCCTAGACACTATATTTCCACGTTCCTTTATCAGAGATTATCTTGAAGATACCTAACATATATGAGAACTGCAGATGCTGGTTTCCAAAACTGCAGATGTTGGTTTCAAAAAAACCCCACACAAAGTGCTGGGGTACCTCAGTGGGTCAGGCTGCTTCCCCGAGAACATGGATAGGTGATGCTTTTAGTTGGGAACTTCTTCAACTGATTTTTGAGTGGGGTTGGGGAAGATAGCTAGAATAAAGGAGCAGGACAGATTGTGGTAAGTAATAGGTGAACGTAGGCGAGGGGGGTTTGACAGCGACATAGTTGGACAAAGGCCTGAAATGAAAAAAAACGGTATGACACAAAAGGATTGGCGAGTTGCGAATTATGAAGCTAGAGGAAGGAATGTAGGTGAGGGGGGGGTGGTGGGAGAGGGGGTAAATAGGTGTGAGTCCACGTGGGGCCCAGGGGAGGAAGACGTTATCTTAGCATTTCTCCTTATATCGATGGAAAGCTCAGGTTGGCATCTATTGTGATGGAGATATGGTGGGCCTATCAGTCCATGACCGTTTATAACGCAACTCAAGCACTGGGTGCCAAATTAGATATCATACTTAAATCATTCAGAAAATAAATTGACAGAAAAGAAAATAAATAAGCTTATGTGCATTGATGATTTCACTTAGTTCTCTTGTTCTTCCTCTACAGTTACAAGAGTATTGTGACACAGAGACGAGCTGGAACTGCTGTGTTTCTATGCTGGGCCATATCTATAATTGTCGGCATGATTCCCATGTTTGGATGGAACAAGTACACTGAAGCTACCCAAGGTGGAGAGAACTCCAGTCGCATGAACAATATCATTGTGTGCCGGTTTGAGACTGTAATCAGCATGGACTATATGGTCTACTTCAACTTCTTTGGTTGGGTGCTGCTACCTCTTGTACTGATCTTTGTGATCTATGTGGAGATATTTAATCTTATACGGAAACATCTGAACCAAAACATCTCAATCAACAATACTGATCCACGAAGGTACTTCGGGAAGGAGCTAAAACTCGCAAAGTCATTGGCTCTAGTGTTGCTCTTATTTGCAATTTGTTGGCTTCCTCTACATATCATCAATTGCATTACACTCTTTTGTCCTTCATGCGACACACCGAGTATAGTACTGTACATTGCCATCTTTCTAACACACGCAAACTCTGCTGTAAATCCCATTGTGTATGCTTTCAAGATCAACAAGTTTCGAGTGACCTTTCTCCAGATATGGAGCCATTACATTTGCTGTAACAAAGATCACAATTCAAATAACTTAAGCAGAGAACAGTTAAGAGGTAAGAGGGAACAGAGAAGTACTATGTAACTTATATACTGTACTTGAAGTAATTGCCATGGATAATCAATGAGATCATTATTGATGCTGAGTTCATTACATTACTATTGATTTAACTGAAAGAGCATCAGAATATTCTGACGCAAAAATAAACTTGCAAAATGACAACTGTCAATGTCACCTGCTAGCGAGCAAAGAATCTTTTTCAAACATTTAGAACATATCTGGTGAAGCTTTGACAACTCTTTGTTCCTCCTCCGTTTTTCTTTTAATTTGCTTCCCTGTCGAGCTCACAACGTTCTCAGTTTTAGAGAAAGGCACCGAAGCACTAACATGATGATGGATTGCTGGACAACTGAGTGACGAGGGTCAGGGGTACTGCAGCAATTTTACAGAAGAAGGAGACTTTCAGCAACATGGAGCCAATTTAAATCGAAACACTGTGTAGGAAGGAACTGCAGATGCTGGTTTAAACCGAAGATAGACACAAAATGTTGGAGTAACTCAGCGGGACAGGCAGCATCTTTGGAACACATTCCTCCTCTCCAGAGATGCTGCCTGTCCTGCTGAGTTACTCCAGCATTTTGTCTGAATCGAAACACTGATGTATTTAAAAAGATGGCAGAGCTTAAGGCCATAGCTGTGAATCATTTTAAAGAACATAATAGTCTGACAATATACTTTACCAGCAAATGGATTTTTATAAATTATGTACATTTTTGTGACAAAATAATTCACTTTGCCATTTTACACTGTAAGATATAACCAGCAAGCCTTAATTTTAGTTGAAACTATTAAGCTTGTATTTTAAATTGGCATCTTAATCCTTATCAACATGTTAGAAGACAGAAAACATTGTTTTTTACCTTAAATTTGCACTGGCATTGGTGAATATTAGCTGTGTTGATTTTACTGTACCTATGTATATATCTTGCTGCCGAAAACAAAGTTTGTAAAAAACAACATGTATATGATATTCTTCTATATTTAATTTGAGCTCTTACTACATTCTGATGCAGGAGAGCAAAGGCAAACTTGAACTATTTCCATGTATATATTAAATGTTTAGCATTGTATCACCTCATACACATGCTCCCAATATGACCAACTGTTTATTTTCACTCCAAGTGGCTTTTCATTTACTTAATTCATACATTATCTTTGGAAATGACAGTAAAAATAGCATTTGATGCCCATCCTTACTTACTCTTGAGAAAATCGATTTGATGTTTCCAGTGATGGGGGAGTGTAGACTCAGAGGGCGCAGTGTCAGAATAAAAGGACACACCTCCAAAATGAAGATGAGGAGGAATCTCTTTAGCCAGAGGGCGGTGAATCTGTGGAATTCGTTGCCATAGATGGCTGTGGAGGCCAAGACATTGGGGATTTTTGAAGGTGGAGATTGAGAAGTTCTTGTTCCAGAAATGTGTCAACGATTATGATGAGAAGGCAGTAGAATGGGGTTGAGGGGGGGAAATAGATCAGCTATGATTGAATGGTGGAGTAGACACTTTGGGCTGAATAGCCTAATTCTACTCCATGGTGTTCAAGGGAAAGAGATAAAGGGATAGTTAATGACCCCAGAATTAACGGGAAAGAAAGCTCACAACGGGATAGGAGAGTATGGCCAAATGTAATAGGGATCGATGTGAAAGGTGAGATGCGTAAGGAATTAAAAGTATTGTATATGAATGCGCGAAGTATAAGAAGTAAAGTAGATGAGCTTGAGGCTCAGTTAGAGGTTGGTAGATATGACATTGTGGGGATTACTGAGACGTGGCTGCAGGAGGATCGGGCCTGGGAACTTAATATTCAGGGTTATACATCCTATAGAAAGGACAGGCAGGTGGGCAGATGATGGGGGGTAGCTCTGCTGGTGAGGGATGGAATTCAGTTCCTTGCAAAGGAAGACATAGGGACCGATGAGGTAGAGTCACTGTGGATTGAGTTGAGGAATTGTAAAGGCAAGAAGACACTAATTGGTGTTATCTACAGACCCCCAAATAGTAGCCTGGATGTAGGGTGTAAGTTGCAGCAGGAGTTAAAACTGACATGTAACAAAGGTAATGCCACTGTGGTCATCGGGGATTTCAATATGCAGGTAGACTAGGAAAATCAGGTTGGTTCAGGACCCCAAGAAAGAGAGTTTGTAGAGTGCCTCCGAGATAGATTCTTAGAGCAGCTTGTCATGGAGCCGACCGGAGAAAAGGCAATTCTGGATTTAGTGTTGTCTAATGAACCAGATTTGATAAGAGAACTTGAGGTAAAGGAACCGCTTGGAGGTAGTGATCATAATATGATTAGTTTTAATCTGCAATTTGAGAAGGAGAAGGGTAAATCGGAAATGGCAGTGATGTAGTTGAACAAAGGGGTATGAAGGCATGAGAGAGGAGCTGGCCAAGATAGATTGGAAAGGGATCCTAGCAGGAATGACGGTGGACAGCAATGGCAGAAATTTCTGGGCATAATCCGGAAGACGCAGGATCATTTCATTCCAAAAAGGAAGAAAGATTCCAAGTGGAGTAGGAGGCAACTGTGCCTGACAAGAGAAATTAGGGAGAGAATAAAACTAACAGAAAAGATGTATAACACAGCAAAGAGTAACCGGAAGCCAGAGGATTGGGAAACTTTCATAGGACAACAGAAGGAAACAAAACGGGCAGAAAAGATGAAGTATGAGGGGAAGCTGGCCAGGAATATAAAGAAGGACAGTAAAAGTTTATTTAGATATGTTAAGGGAAAAAGAGTAGCAAAGTCAAATCTGGGTCCCTTGAAGGCAGACACGGGTGAAATTATTATGGGTAACAAGGAAATGGCAGAAGAGTTGAACAGGTACTTCGGATCTGTCTTCACTAAGGAAGGCACAAACAATCTCCCAGATATACTGGAGGACAGAGGATCTAAGGCGGTAGAGGAACTGGAAGAAATTAGGCGAGAAATAGTATTGGGTAGGCTAATGGGACTGAAGGATGATAAATTCCCAGGGCCGGATGGTCTGCATCCCAGGGTCCTACGGGAGGTGGCTCTAGAAATAGTGGACGCATTGGTGATCATTTTCCAGTGTTCAATAGATTCAGGATCAGTTCCTGTGGATTGGAGGATAGCTAATGTTATCCCACTTTTCAAGAAAGGAGCGAGAGATAAAACGGGGAATTACAGACCAATTAGCCTGACTTCGGTGGTCGGAAAGATGCTGGAGTCAATTATTAAAGAGGTAATAATGGGGCATTTGGATAGCAGTAAAAGGATTAGTCCAAGTCAACATGGATTTATGAACGGGGATCTTCTGGAATTTTTTGAGGATGAATCATGTAAAATGGATGAAGGGGAGCCAGTGCATGTAGTGTATCTAGACTTTCAGGAAGCCTTTGATAAGGTCCCACACGGGAGACTGGTGACTAAAATTAGAGCACATTGTATTGGGAGTAGGGTGTTGACATGGATAGAAAATTGGTTGGCAAACAGGAAGCAAAGAGTAGGAGGGAACGGGTCCTTTTCATAATGACAGGCAGTGGCGAGTGGAGTGCCGCAAGGCTCGGTGTTGGGGCCAGTTTGCGGAAGACACAAAGCTGGGTGGCAGTGTGAACTGTGAAGAGGGTGTTAGGAGGTTGCAGGGTGACCGACAGGTTGAGTGAGTGGGCAGGTGCGTGGCAGATGCAGTATAATATGGATGAATGTGAGGTTATCCACTTTGGCGGCAAAAACAAGGGGGCAGATTATTATCTCAATGGGGTTAGGTTAGGTAAGGGGGGGGGGGTGTCCTTTTACACCAGTCACTGAAAGTTGGCATGCAGGTACAGCAGGCAGTGAAGAAAGCTAATGGAATGTTAGCCTTCATAACAAGAGGATTTCAGTATAGGAGTAAAGAGGTTCTTCTGCAGTTGTATAGGGCTCTGGTAAGACCACATCTGGAGTATTGTGTACAGTTTTCGTCTCCTAATTTGAGGAAGGACATCCTTGTGATTGAGACAGTGCAGCGTAGGTTCGCGAGATTGATCCCTGGGATGGCGGAACTGTCATATGAGGAAAGATTGAAAAGATTAGGCTTGTATTCACTGGAGTTTAGAAGGATGAGGGGGGATCTTATAGAAACATATAAAATTATAAAAGGACTGGGCAAGCTAGATGCAGGAAAAATGTTCCCAATGTTGGACGAGTCCAGAACCAGGGGCCACAGTCTTAGAATAAAGGGGGGGGGGTCATTTAAGACTGAGGTGAGAAACAAATGTTCACCCAGAGAGTTGTGAATTTGTGGAATTCCCTGCCACAGAGGGCAGTGGAGGCCAAATCACTGGATGGATTTAAGAGAGAGTTATATAGAGCTCTAGGGGTTAGTGGGATCAAGGGATATTGGGAGAAGGCAGGGACGGGTTATTGATAGGGGACGATCAGCCATGATCACAATGAATGGCGGTGCTGGCTCAAAGGGCCAAATGGCCTCCTCCTGCATCTATTTTCTATTTTTCTATGTTACTCCTAAGTCTTTGGCTTTATCTTTCAATTTTTGTGATGAAGGTACTTATTGACATATTTTCTGTGGACACTGCTGCAACACTTGGTATCAATTATTAATATTGTTCATTCTGATTGTACTATTGAAAATATTTTCATCTGCAATGCTTTTCCAAAAATCATTACCATCTCTCTTTGAAATAATTATTTCTCTTTGAGTTTCAGTTCCTCCATTGCTGGCATTATAACTGGAGTGAACGCAACAGGGTAAAACTGCCCAGTAGAAGCCTTCAATAGAAGCTACATAATCAGTCACATCAATGTTATTGGCATTTGGCACTCCATGGATATTTAGAATATTCAGAATATTTAGGGACCCTAAATAGTAAGTTAAATGAAGGAATGAAAGTACTGTGGATGCTTGGAATCTGAAATATAATCAAAAAATTGCAAAGAAAGCAAATGAAACAGCATTGGACAATGTAGCATGGAGAGGGCCCTTCAGCCCACCGTGATCATGCTGTCCAACGATCGCACGTCCACACTAGTTCCATGTTATCTCATTTCGCATCGACTTCCTGCACACTAGGGGCAATTTACAGACTCCAATTAACCTACAAACATGCTCATCTTTGGGATGTGGAAACTGGAACCCCCAGAGGAAACTCATGCAGTCACAGGGAGAATGTGTAGACTTCACACAGACAGCACCTGAGGTCAGGATCGAACCCGGGTCTCTGGTGCTGTGAGGCAGCAGCTCTACCAGCCGCGCTACTTAGCAAAGCTGGTCTAACGTAAGAAACATAGAAATATAGAAAATAGGTGCAGGAGTAGGCCATTCGGCTCTTCGAGCCAGCACCACCATTCAATATGATCATGGCTGATCATCCAAAATCAGTACCCCGTTCCGGCTTTTTCCCCATATCCCTTGATTCCCTTAGCCCTAAGAGCTAAATCTAACTCTCTTGAAGAGACGCAGTTAATGAATTATATTGCAAAAATGATAAGTGCCTTCCTCTTCACCAATGCCACCGGTTCAGTAAAGGTATATATTACCCGCAAAATGATTCAGTGGAATCTGTTGAATATTAGATATGGGAATGACTGACCTTAAGTTCTCTCCACTCCAACTCACTGGTTAATATAGAGACGTCAATAGCCACTGTCATAATATGAATTACTTTCATCCCTCATTACCTGATGATAATTATATTTCATGTAATATTTTCTCCCCCTTTATATATTTGGGTTTGAGCCTCACTTTGTTACAGATCAAACTAAAAAATGTCTGGCATCAATTCATTGACAGTCAAATGCATCTCCTTAAAAATTCAAACGGAGAGTATCCTATGCAGAAGGTTTTAGTTTTGATTCAGAACTTGTGTTATGTTGGCTGATTTCAACCTGAGCAGCATAAAGGTGTTCCAATTAACTTTGGTATCCGTCTGTAAAAGAGGTTTAAAAATCAGACACGTATCAGTTTAGTTTAGCTTAGCTTTTTGTCACCTGTACCAAGGTACAGTGAAAAGCTTTTTGTTGTGTGCTATCCAGTCAGTGGAAAGACTATACACGATTACAATCAAGCCGTCCACAGTGTACAGATACAGAATAAAGGAAATAACATTTAGTGCAAGATAGCCTGAGGGTCTCCAATGAGGTAGATGGTAGCTCTGGTCCACTCTCTAGTTGGTGATAGGATGGTTCAGTTGCCTGAGAACAGCTGGGAAAAAACTGTCCCTGAATCTGGAGGTGTGCATTTTCACACTTCTGTATCTCTTGCCTGATGGGAGAGGGGGGAAAAGGGAGTGACCAGGGTGAGACTCATCCTTGATTATGCTGGTGGCCTTGACGAGGCAGCATGGTGTAGATGGAGTCAATGGAAGAGAGGTTGGTTTGCGCGATGGTCCGGGCTGCGACCAAAATTCTTTGGAATTTCTTGTGGACTTGAATAGAGCTGTTCCCAAACCATGCAGTGATGAATCCCGATAAAATGATAGTCTCTATTTCTGCTTATTATCTAATGACTCATGTTGAACCACCGTCATGTGGTTAATGGGTGAGAGAAACACTGGGTTTAGCTGTGATGCTTTCCTAGTGAGATAATGCCCCTTTATTTGCAGTCTAGTCTCCAATTGTGAAATATGTCCATTTATGTGAAATACCAGATCATTGTTGGTTCCTGCAGAATAATATGTCAAGAATCTGTTCCAGGAATGAAACCTAGCTTTCTGCAATTTAGCACTATGCCTCCATCCTTAACAGGATAATGGATTTCCTTTAAAAATAAATTCTTCTTTTAGAGAGAAATCGTGATCTGCAAATGTAGAGGTTAGGCTTCACGAGAGAATGTTCTAAAGAACTACACATTCTAACGCACTGTCTTTAACAATTCAATTTTTAAAAATCTGGTTATTTAAAGATTTTTCAAATCAATAAATTGTTGGTCTCTGCAATTTTGAAATAAAATCTGCGCACAATATATATTCTAGGGAAGATGGGAATCTATTTTATGTGTCAATAACCTCGCAAAAATACTTTATTGACCAGAGGAATCTCTTTTATTTTTCTATTGCTGCAGTTGCAGCTTTACGAGGAAGAAAGTCAGAGTGAGAAGCAAAGTGATGGTTTGACATTCCTCAATGTTCCCCATAAATCTAGATGTGAATTCAGGGTATCCCTTTTGTGACATAGACAACTGTGAATAAGTTCCACTGCATTAAATTAATTTTAACGATGGCAACTTGAGAAATGAATGAATATGCTTGAATTTTGCAATTTAGCAGATATCAATGCCATGATATCAAAACTGGCCATAAATAGGCTTTATAACATCTGAAATACTTGTGAATATTAAGGGTTCTTATTAACCTGTTTTCCTTTTCAATCATTTTCTAAAATTAAATGGATGTGATACTGGCTGTAGTGTTTCATGCTATTTCATGTCCATAAAACTGACAGTTTTTATTGGGGCAATATACAGTAGAACTGACCTTGTTGAGAAATTATCACTAGATAGTGGCTGTTTAACAGTGAAATTCCTGCAAAGCAGGAAATACAGGAAACATTTCTACAATAGTGCAGTCATGTTGCTGGAAAATCGAGTCATTTTTTGGATGGAACGTGCATTCTTATTGTTAATGTTGTTGTTGATCAATACAAAATAAAATGCATTATTGGCTATTCTTGGACCAAGAGTCAAGAGAGAGTCAAGAGTGGACACAAGGAGCTGAAGGTTTACTAAATCGACACAAAGTGCTGCAGTAACTCTGCAGGTCAAACATCATCTCTGAAGCACATGGATAGGTGACATATCGAGTTGGGACCCTTCTTTATAAGGGTCAGGACCCTTCCTCAGATTGGCACGTCTGATAAAAGCTGGTCTGAAGAAAGGTCCCGACCCGAAACGTCACCTATCCACATGTTCTCCAGCCAATTATGCCGCACCCACTGAGTTACTCCAGCACTTTGTGTCTTTTTTTGAGAGTCATGAGTGTTTAATTGTCATAGGTACCAATAATGCAACCATAAAATTCTTACTTGCAGCAGCATAGAAGGCCTGTAAAAACACAATACACAAAGATAATATGTAATAAAGAAAAATTCAATAAATTAATAACTCTAATAATTGTGCAAAAATGCCCCGTCTTTAGTGCAACCAGAGATAGTCTATAGTTCATAGTTGAGGTTAGTGTTGTGTAATGTTCAAGAGCCTGATGTTGTTCAAGAAGCTATTCTTGAACATGGCGTTCACATTTTTCATACCTCCACAGTGCATTCAGAAAGTATTCACTTTTTCCACATTTTGTTACGCAACTGCCTTATTTTAAAATGGATTAAATCTATTTTTTTTATCATCAATCTGCACACAATACCGCAGAATGAAGAAGCGAAAACAGGTATTTAGAAAATTTTGCAGTAATTAAAAAGAAATAACTGATATATCACATTTACTTAAGTATTCAGACCCTTTGCTATGACACTCAAAATTGAGCTTAGGTTCATCCTGTTTCCATTGATTATCCTTGAGATGTTTCTACAACTTGATTGGAGTCCACCAGTGGTAAATTAAATTGATTGGACATGATTTGGAAAGGCACACACCTATCTGTATAAGGTCCCACAGTTGACAGTGCATGTCGGAGCAAAAACCAAGCCATGAAGATGAAGGAATTGTCCGTAGACCTCGGAGACAGGATTGTGTCGAGACACAGATCTGGGGAAGGGTATAAAACAATTTTTCCAGAATTGTTGGTCCCAAAGAGCACAGTGGCCTCCGTTATTCTTAAATGTAAAAACTTTGGAATCACCAGGACTTCATAGAGCTGGCCGCCCGACCAAACCGAGCAATCGGGGGAGAAGGGCCTTGGTCTGGGAGGTGACCAAGAACCCAATGGTCACTCTGAGAGAGCCCCAGAGTTCCTCTGTGGAGATGGGAGAACCTTCCAGAAGCCAACTATATCTGCAGCACTTCACCAATCAGGCCTTTATGGTAGAGTGGCCAGACAGAAGCCACTCCTCAGTAAAAGGCACATGACAGCCCGCTTGGAGTTTGCCAAAAGGCATGAGAAACAAGATTCTCTGGTCTGATGAAACCAAGATTGAACTCTTTGGCCTGAATGCCAAGCGTCAGGTCTGGAGGAAACCAAGCACCGCTCATCACCTGGCCAATACCATACCCACAGTGAAGCATGGTGGTGGCAGCATCATGCTGTGGGGATGTTTTTCAGCGACAGGAACTGGGAGACTAGTCATGGTCGAGGGAAAGATGAACGGAGCAAAGCACAGAGAGATCCTTGATGAAGACCTGCTCCAGAGCATTCTGGACCTCAGACTGGGGCGGAGGTTCACCTTCCAACAGGACAACGACCCTAAGCACACAGCCAAGACAATGCAGGAGTGGCTTCGTGACAAGTCTGTGAATGTCTTTGATTAGCCCAGCCAGAGCCCGGACTTGAATCCGATCGAACATCTCAGGAGGTATCTGAAAATAGCTGTGCATCGATGCTCCCCATCCAACCTGACAGAGCTTGTGAGGATCTGCAGAGAAGAATGGAAGAAATTACCCAAATACAGGTGTGCCAAGCTTGTAGCGTCATATCCAAGAAGACTTGAGGCTGCAATCGCTGCCAAAGGTGCCTCAACAAAGTACTGAGTAAAGGGTCTGAATACTTATGTAAATGTGATATTTCAGTTATTTATTTTTATTTACATTGCAAAAATTTCTAAACACCTGTTTTTGCTTTATGGGGAATTGTGCGTAGATTGATGATACCAAAAATGAATTGAATTCATTTCAGAATAAGGCTGTAACGTAACAAAATGTCGAAAAGGTGAAGGGGTCTGAATACTTTCTGAATGCACTGTATACCTATTCCTGGTGGTAGGTGAAATGAATGTGTGCCAGGTAGTGTGGGTCTTTGATGAAGCTGGCCGTCTTTTTGGGGCAGCATCTCCTATACATCCCTTTACTGGTGGCGGTCAGTACCAGTAAAGGGATGTATCTGTGTCCACCATTCTTTGTGATTTCTTTTATTCCTGGGCCTTTGAGTTGCATTACAATAGGAATGGACTTATAGCCAGTCCAGCTTTGGAACCCGACCAAATATGGCACCTGTGGTTATTTTCTAACCTACCTGTCATCCTCAGGGTTCCAACTCATACCATCCCACCAAGATGCTGATGCCAAGCATTTTACTCACCCATCCTCCATTCCCTCATCTCCAGACACTCCCCAATCCAAAATATGGCCCTGACATCCATCCCCACACGAATCCCCTTCTCCCCTAGACTGGATCCACAAATAGAGTCCTCTCTGCCTCTCTCCCTCTCTCCCATGGACAAGAATCACTCTGCCCTCACCCCACCTTCACCACCACCAATACCAGGAGGTATCCACGACTTGCACAGCAAAATACTGTGGAGAACACAAATTGCTGGAATAACTCGGCCAGGCGGCATCTGTGGAGAGAATGAACGGACAATATATTGGCTCGAGCCCCTTCAAGTTGGACACCTGCTCATTTCCACTGCTGACTGATCTGCTGAGTTCCTCCAGCACTTTGGGTTTTGCTCAAGATTCCAGCATCTGCAGTTTCTTGTGCGGTGGAGAGATGGCAATGATTAATGGCCAGGCTCTGACGTGAAACACAGTGAATCTTTAGCACACTTTTAATTGTATAGACCAATTTCTAAGCCTCTAGGTTTTCTATTGATTGTTAAGAATGTAGTTGGTGAATTTGTTAAAAATATTCCTTAATCCGTCATACACAAGCCAGCTAAAAACTAACATGCGATGACAAGTTTCCTTTCATCGTGCCTATGAATATCTGAAATAGTCTGATGTATTTGTGCACACTGTGTTAACAGTATCACAGTGGGCTCCATTATCAGGGCTTTATAACACAATGTTTCCTTGCCTTTGTGCAAGCTACTTGAATGACATCTCAACAAATGCACTTCAAAGCTTTTTTTTTATTTTCTTCTGTTACATTATAAGAATAAAGTTTTAATCAAGATGAGAAAAATAATTTACGATCGAGATAAAATGAATGCTGCTGCTTAGTTGATTCTTTGAAGTAGTAATTCTTCAAGCGATAAATGTCTTTTTTTTTGTGACCAGCGACAGTATATCTCATTCAAAGAGAAGAATGAAAAATTCATACGACTATGATGGCCATTAATTACAATAAGAGATAAGATTTAAGAGTGATCCCACACAATGGTAGTATTGAAGAATGAACAAGAAGCAATTACATCCATTATTGTCAAAAATACACTTGGCCCCTCAGCTAGATCATAACACTAAAGCATTGAATTGGATCTCTTTGGCAATATTACCTTGCATTAATTACATCAATTGTGTTTTACCATTAGAATTGAGCATTGTGGTGAAATGCATTGATTCTAAAGTTTAACTATTTCATTCTCTCTTTAAAAAAATGTAATGACCATTAAAAGGTGTTTAAACAATCATTGAGCTGAGCTTTTTCTGCCACTCTTTTGAATATATGTTGTCTTTTCTTCACATTCCACAGCTGAACCACTCATTTCATGTGTTAGGCAATTTGAATGTTCCTGTACTGTATACAATATTTTCCATTTGATACTGTTTATTTAATAAAAATGTAATTCCCACAAAGCACAAAGGGAAAAGTATCTGTACAAATAAAATATTATTCAAATTATTTGGTGAATGCAAACTTCAAGACTTCAATGTAATGTTCATACAATGGGTAAACATGTAAATGAAATATATATTTACAGTTGTGACCAGTTGTATTAGAATAAATAAGATGACAAACACCAATACCTGAACACTTTGTTGCATCTATTCTCATATTACAGATTTACAAGTTATTGGCGTAGAATTAGGAAATTCGGTCCATCGAGTTCACCGCGCCATTCAATCATGGCTAATCTTATTTAATATGTATTTAATGTATTTAATATCCTGACCTGTTTTTCCACGTGCAATATATCACTATAGGTAGAAATATGGAACTGCAAATGCTGGTTTGCACCAAAGAACACAAAATGCCAGAGTAACTCAATGGCAGTTGATAGTCTGTCCGCTGTGATGGAGTCAAAGAAAGGGGAGAGAGTGTCAAAAATAGACCTGATTAATTTGAGGGCATGGTGGAAGTTAATGAAATTTGAAGTCTGACCCAAAACACCTTAATCTATGTCCTCTAGTTTAAGATAGTGCTACCCTTGGGAAAGATTGTGACCATGTACCCTTTCTATGCCTCAATAATGTTATTATCCTCAGCCTACCCTGTCATTCTCTACTCCCATTTAATCTTGGCTGATCTATCTTCCCCTAACCCCATTCCTCTAGCCTTCTTTCCATTATCCATGACACCAGTACTAATTGAGAATCTATCTATCTATCTATGCTTTAAAAATATCCATTGACTTGGCCTCCACACCCTTCTGTGGGAGAATGTTGCAGGCTACATTGACCCACACTTGGAGTACTGAGTGCAGTTCTGGTCTGCCAGTTATAGGAGGGTATCATTGAATTGGAAAGGGTGCAGAAAGGATTCACCAGGATGTTACCAAGACTTGTAAGTTCATAAAACATAGGAACAGAATTAAACTATTCGACCATTGAATCTGTTCCACCATTCGATCATGGCTGATCTATTTTTCCCTCTCAACCCCATTCTCTTGCATTCTCTCCATAACCTTTTAATGCCCTTACTAATCAAGAATGCATTGCAGGCTTGAGTCATAGGGAGACGGTGGATAAGGTGGGATTTATTTATCTACTTTTTGAGAGGACTCAAAAATTAAAGGCATAGGCCCAAGGTGAAAGGGGAGAGATTTAAGAGGGACCTCAGGGCAACTTTTTCTCTCATAGAGTATTTGGTATTTGGAACGAGCTGCCCGAAGAAACAGTAGAAGCGGATAATTTATGACTTTCAAAAGAGTTTTGGACAGATATATGGATAGGAAGGGTTTAGAGAGATATGGGCCGAATGCAGGCAAATGAGACCAGGCCAAAATGCTAACTTGGTCTGCATGGACAATTTGGGCTGAAGAGCCTGTTTCCATGTTTCATAGCACTGTGACTCTTCAATAATGTGGTGTAGCCAGACTGGAAAAGACAACCACAAAATATCTGCAGGAAGATAAAGGATGATGCTCTAAGATACATACAAACTAAAGGGGAAGAAACTAATTTTAAATAAACAAGTTCAAGTTAAAATTTGAAAAGAGTTTGGAATCTCATTCTGCATATTAGTATTTGCATGAATTAATACATATGTGTAGAATTATTTCTAATAATTATTCTGTGTGCTTATGTTCATTAATTTGAAGTGTTTCTTCTTTGAATCGTAATGAGGATATTAACTCAGTTACTGTCCAAATGAGTTTCATACAAATTCCTTTTGCATGATATTATTGTACTCCAAAAAACCTTACAAGCCATATTTGGTTACACAAATAAGAGCACTACATTTAATGTTGATTATCATTTAGGGAACTTTGCCCTTCAAATAAATAGTAAACATGAGGAAAATGTATCTTTAAAAGAAAATTGTTTGGAGTGTTGCTGCATTAAAACGTGTGCCACACAGTTAATTTGCCAGCTGCCTTCGAGACTACAGCTGCTGGAATCATGGGAAGTGAGGCACAACCTCTCAGTCTCAAAGGAATCTTGTCATGGATGCCACAATAGTGTAGCTTAAAAGGCGGCCATGCAGGCGAGGGCAGACTCAAGGGGAATATGTGTCATCATTTTCAGATAAAAGAGTCCTTCATTTAAAAAAAAATGTCTATGTATTTGTCTTGTACAGTAATTCCACTTTGGGAGGGAGTAGTGAGTTTGTGGGAAAGTATTTGTTTGTATAAGTGCAACATTTGAGTCAGTGTAAAAATATAATTAATTATCAAGTTACTTTAGTGGTCCTGTACAATTTCCCTGGGGAGTTGCAGCCTTCTCTCTGATATCAGAAAACATGAACTTTAGATGAAACTGTGGATAGCCATTAGATCACAGCCAGTTAATCATCTTGGATAGAATGGTCAGGACACAGACAAGAAACAGTCCCATATATAGCTGTTCTTATTTGGAATTCTGTAGTGTACATGATTATATTATTCATATAAAAACTCCTTGTACTGAATGTAGAGTATAAACAACGAGTAATTCTTCCAAGAACAAGCATTCTCTGTGCTGTCTGCTATATTATCATAGACTGGCATCATATCCTAGACTGCTATGTTATCAAAATGCTAAGCTTTTGTTTCAAGTGACTATCAATTATACGTTGGATCGTGTCATTAACATATTCAACTTAAAGCATCATTTAAGGCATACTGTATAGGAAGGAACTGCAGATTCTGGTTTACACCGAAGATAGTCATAAAATACTGGAGTAACTCAGCCGGTCAGGCAGCATTTCTAGAGAAAATGAATAGGTGACATTTCGTGTCGAGACCCTTCTTCAGACTGAGTCAGGGGGGAGGGAAACCAGGTATGAAAAGGACCTATAGAGATTTCTCCAGAGATGCTGCCTGTCCCACTGAGTTACCCCAGCACTTTGTGCTTTGGGGAGGGTTAGTCTGAAGAAGGGTCTCAACCCAAAACGTCACCATTCCTTCTCTCCAGAGATGCTGCCTGTCCCGCTGAGTTTACTCCAGCTTTTTGTGTCTATAAACGATAGGTGGATCGAGGTGACGACCCATCAGCCACCAACTGTCAGGAGCGAGTCCCCCAACACTGACCTCATCAATCCTCAAGGACAACCTAAGTAGAGGAAGAGAAGATTTGATTTCTTTGAAAGGAAGAAGATATGTTGGAGACTCAGCAAAAAAGATCTAAAGAATTTTGGACAGGTTAAACATTTATAAAAAATAGCTGGAATGGACTGGTAAGATTGTAGCGGGGGTGAATTCAAGTATAGCATTCTAAAGGGAGCTCGATAACCAGAGCATATATTTTTTAGGGCTTTGGAGAGAAGGTGGTGTGTGGGAATTAAAAGTCTTCTGTACCATAACCATTCTGCGGAACGGATTGACCACGTTCCGTTGTAATTTTGATTTATGTGTAAAAGGACACATAAAAATTCCTCAGCAAAGTCCCAGTGAATATTCTTTCCACAATCAGTCACCATGAAATATGATGCATGCATGCAAATGTAAAAAAAATGTCCATAGTGGTTTGCATTATGCTACCAAATAAATTAACAATGCACCCAGCTGTCATCCTCTAACAATGAACAAATGAATAATGGAGAGGAGTGTGATTGGATCCAATCACCAATACATTCCACAAGCCAGATAAACTATAAGCCACTTGTTTGAAAAGTTGAGAAAATATTTATTTCTTTTGAGGACATGCATTTATATGCATATTAGTAAATTATGCAACCAAAGTGTACATTTACTGCACTGCTTTAGGCTGGACTATGTGGACAAGTTGATATTCAGCATCTGCCAAACATCTCAACATCCCTTCCCATTCCCATACTGTCTTGGGCCTCCTCCACTGTCAGAGTGAGGCCTAAGGCAAATTGGAGGTACAGCACTTCATATTCCACTTGGGCAGCTTACAACCCAATGGTATGAAAATTTATTTCTCTAATTTCAAGTAATCCTTGCAATCCCTCTCTTCCGTCACTCCCCCACCCGAGTCGTCTTGCTAGTTTTGCCGTTTAAATCCCTTCATTGTAACCTCTTCCACAGCTAACATTGTGGGTTTCCCCTTTCTTGAGTCATCGGTGCCGACTGTGTTTTGTTCTGTATCATTTCATGCCTCTAGTTTCCCTCTTCCCTGTCTCTTAGTCTGAAGGAGGGTCTCAACCCAAAATGCCACCTATTCCTTTTCTCCAGAGATACAGTCTGACCAGTGGAGTTACTCCGCATTTTGTGTCTATCTTCAGCTGTTCAGCAACATATCTGTTCTACAGAAGGATTCCAGGATGCCGCCAGGACAACAAGCCTTTAAGGGAAGATCAATAAACCTGCATGTACAACAACTGAGACTTGAAAATGGGGCCAAGAACTGGCGACTCAGTATATTGTCTCAGTGTACCACTGCTATACACTTGTACTGCATCCGAGATGCTTATTGAAGATGTATCTAATTGCTTATGTATAATGATACTTGTACTGAACTGTATACAAAAATGAATTTCACTGTACCTGGGTACATGTGACAAATAAACCATAAAAAAACATTGTCTATCAGCTGAAACCACAAGGCAAGCATTGTGGTTTGTCAGCAGTAATTGAGAGACTGACTTTATTTTCACTTAATTTTGTTTACGTTATTTTCTGAAGAACTTTATTTTCAGAAGCAGTTTTCAAGATAACTATAGGCTTAGTTGAGATTTCTTCTTCAAACATAGAGCTGTTTTTAGAGGGATAAACTAGATATTTCAAGGGGGTGTTAAATAGCTTGCGGCTCTATTTTAAAGTTGGTCATGTGGGACTAGCTTGTACATACGTGATACCTCTTCAGATGAGATTGAGATTCAATTTCTGTGTTTTGGCTTAATTTTAATTCTGCAAGTATTTTCTGCTAGTAATTTTGTTAGTATTTTACGATTCAACGTTGTTTTCAAGCTTGCACCAGCAATTTAGTTGCTTAATTCATCTTGAGACAATATTATAAACAACGCATGGAGAATCAAACGGTAACGGAAATGGTCAGAAAGCTAACATGAAACATTTTTGAGTGTATTTCAGAAAAAAATCAAACTGAGAGAAAAAAATCAAACTGACAATAAATAAAAATATCTTGATATCTTCTAAAGTGGAATCTTATTTTATGTGCATCCACTTTGAGAAATTCAACTTATTTCATAGAAACATAGAAAATAGGTGCAGGAGTAGGCCATTTGGCCCTTCGAGCCAGCACCACCAATCAATATGATCATGGGTGATCATCCAAAATCAGTACCTCGTTCCTGCTTTTTCCCCATATCCCTTTATTTCTTTAGCCCTAAGAGCTAAATCTAACTCTCCCTTTTAAGAACAAAATACATTTCCTTTTGATATACGTGTATGTTATTTAAGTTACCCTCTAAGTTATAAGGAAATGCAGTAGATTGCAAGCTGGTTAGGAAGCAACATGGAGGATACTATTTAATTGAGCAGCAAAGCAAAGCAAGCATATCATGAATGTTGGGGCCAAAATTATTAGAGTGTGTACTTGCCACAGTAAAACACAGCTATTTTATCCCCTCCACTTTCACCATTGTGAAACAGACCAGATCTGAAGCATGACCCATTATCCATCTTTGCTTCACATCCCATGGGGCACAAACCAAAACAAAAATATACCATGTCTGAAGAAGGGTCCCAACCCAAAACATCACCTATCGATTTTCTCCAGAGACATTGCCTGACCCACTGTGTTACTCCAACATTTTGTATAAAATATATATCTTTGGTATAAACCAACACCTGCAGTTCCTTTTTATTATAAAAATCTATCAATCTCCTTCATCGAAATGTAATAGACACAGTAATAATTAACATTTGAGATTTGCAATTTCCACTACCATTACGTGTAAATGTGCTTCCTGACTTCAATTCTAAATGATATACTGTACAGCTGACCTTAAGGTTGTGTTCTATTTCTAAATATTCTCAGCAATGGAGAATTACCCACCTTATTGAAAGTCTTTAACAATTTAAGGAACTCAGATCACCTTCTAAACTAATGAAAAATATAAGATGTATGTAACTTTTCTCCACAATTTAACACGGGTATTATTTTGATTCACATTTAATTTTTGACCTCTCAAGGTTAACTGTCCTCTCTTGAAGCTTGGTGTCCAAACCTGAATGGTGTGGTCCAAAGTTGACCAGAATTTGTACAATTGCACAAAAATGTAATCCTGAAAATATTCACTAGATCAATCAGCATCCTTCCATCAGAGAGATAAACAAAACTATTGTCAATGATCCTTCATCAGAAAAATAATTCTGCTTCTCAGTATCTCTCACACTGCATTTTACTCAGACCCTTGCTCAAGCTCTTTGCTCCCAAAACTTCAACAATTTAGTGTTTGTATTCATCCCCTTCCCTTTCCATTCCTCCTCTTCTCTCCATTTATTTTTCCATCCTTCCCTTCCCTTCCCTTCCATTCCATCTGTATAAATTCCTCCAACTCATCCCCAATGTATTTAAACAAGAAACTAGTAGTTTACTTATGCAGCTTAATGTGCAGCTTGAAGTTTTCAAGGTTTCAAAGTTTCAAGGTCAGTTTATTGTCACATGTACCAATTAAGGTACATAAAATTTTAACATAAAAGTTAACATAAACATCCACCACAGTGGATTCCCCACATTCCTCTGTGATGGAAGGCAATAAAGACCAATCTGCTTCCTCTTTTATTCTCCCGCGGTCGGGGCAGTCGAACCATCCGCAGTCGGGGCGATTGAAGCTCTCGCAGCCGGCGGTCGAAGCCTCCGCTTCGGGGAGATCGAAGCTCCTGTGGCTTGGAGTTCCCAAAGTCGGTCTCTGACAAGAGACCGTGGGCTCCCTGATGTTAAAGTCCCGCAGACTCCCGCGGTAGAGCTCAGAGGTGGATCCCTGGCAAAGGGATTGCGAGATCCATGATGTTAAAGTCCGCAGGCACCCGCGGTGGAGCTCTCGAAATCAGTCTCCAGCAAAGGCCGCCAACTCCTCGAAGTTAGGCCGCAGTGCGGACTGAGACACGAAACAGATGTGACAAAGGCTAGTGATGAACAAGAGACAAAAGGGTACCAGATGAGGAGAAAAACGGAGCGAAACGTAAAGCCAGTGTGAGGGATATATATGGAAGGAGATGGGGGGAGGGGAAGGAGGAGGGGAAAAAGTCCATGACTCTTAATGCTGCCTGTTCATTCCACTTAACAGATGCTGCCTGACCCATAGAATTGCTCCAGTGCTTTGTGTTTTGGTCAAGGATCCTGCAAATGCAGTTTCTTGTATCTCAAGCTATGGAGTGAGTTTGGAACTATCTGAAGATAGGAGGTGAAGATTCCATTTCTCTAGCTGTTGGCCTTTTCCCTCGTTTCCACCACTGCCATGTCCTGTCTTCAGTGCTCACTGGTGTGCTGGGGTCCATCAAGAGCAAGGTGGACTGTCGAGAGCGAGGGATCGGTGAGAGCGGGATGGACCTTCGAGAGCCTAGTGCCCGGTAGGGTGCCACCAAGAACAATGGGGGGACCTGCCAGGGGGTCATTGAGAACAAAAGGGGACCCGGCAGGGGGCCAGCCGAGAGTGAAGGGCCCTTATGTATCATGCCCTTTTCATGGCCCTTCAACCCATCCTCTTCCCCCCCCCCCCCACCATCTCCTTCCACATATACTGTATCCCTCCCTCTGGCTTTTGGTTTTGCTCCAATTTTCTCCTCATCTGACATCCTTGTGTACTGCCCAGATGAGGTCTAATGTATGATTTTACCGGGTTGCTTGCAAAACAAGGCAATTCACGGCACCTAGGTACATGTGACAATAAAGTATCAATGACTTATTGAATTGAATCATTGAATTGAATAATTGAACTCTGGCAAAAGACTGGTCCGACTGATGGATCCAAGAAACAAGCAGGGTCTGGGTTCAGGGATCAAACATCCAGGCGGGACTCTAAGTCCAGGACCAAGGAAAAAGACAAAAGACCAGAACATTTTGGATCAAACTGGATAAAAGATCAGCCACATGTAACTGTACACTGCGAATGGCTCGATTGTAATCATGTATTGTCTTTCCACTGTCTGGTTCGCATGCAACAAAAGCCCTTCTCTGTACCTTGGTGCAAATGACAATAAACTGAATTAAACTAAACTAAACTTAACTAAACACCCATGGAACACCCTGAGTGATAAATAGGAAACTCATGGGCTCATTCAAAATGGCTGGATCTTACAGTTGCCCCATAAGATAGTGAAAAGCATACAAAAGTGCGAGTTCACTTAGAGGTTAGTTGAGAAAGCTATTTCTTGGAATTAGAGAGACACGTCTATGGTGCAGTACCTATAATGGAATCAGAGCTGGAAATACGAATACTTATTGCATGTCTGAAAAAAACAATGAAGATGCTAAATGTAGATTGAAAGGCTCACTATAAATATATGTAGGCTAAGGCTATGGTTAGATTGTAATGAAATAAGAAGAAATTCAGGGATATTTCCACTCTATTTCTCTGAGGTAAATGTAAATGGTGTACTCAAGAGATATCTTCAGCGCCATGGGTGAGATTTTGGGGTCTGGCTCTGATGGATGGTTCCAGCTACCATTCAAAGTTATGTGATATAAGGTTGAACCAGCAGCCCTGGGTGTGGACCGGATGACCTGACTTGGATTGTGGAACTGTATTATTGAACGTATTGTGCCCTAGGGCTGTGAAGAGATGCAGAACACACTGGAATAATTGCTTGAAAATCAATACTGCAAGCCTTGAGTTTATATGGAGGATGCATGGACTGTTTGTGCTCACCAACCAATGGCTGATTCCTTCTAGAGTCTCTGCTTGCATGTCTTGTCTATCCAGATGCAAACTTTCATTATGTGCCTGAATCATTAGTAGAATGGATGAATTGTCCGTGGACTTCTTACTGTTTGGAAAACAGGCTCAGCAGAACACAACAGTAGACAGACAGGTAAAGTTTAGCTTTTAGTTTAGAGATGTAGTGCCGAAACAGGCCCTTCGGCCCACCTTGTCCACGCCAACTAACGTTCTCCATACACTGGCACAATCGTACATACAAGGGACAATTTACAACTGAAGCCAATTAATCAACAAACCTGTACATCTTTGCAATGTGAGAGGAAACCGGAGCACCCAGAGAAAACCCACGGGGTCATGGGGAGAAGGTACAAATTCTGTACAGACAGCACCGTTAGTCAGGATCCAACCCGGGTCTCTGGCGATGCAAGGCAGCAACTCTACTGCTGCCCCACCGTGCCATCCAAGTCTCAGAGCCTGTTTGACGCCAACTACTTGTCATCATCATACTTCAGAGAATAGTACTCCAGCAGCCTATTTGTCATATCTGTTGCTGAATCTCTTTCATCAATCCTCAGTGATGCTTCTGATGTATTTACAGTGCATACAGTCTGAAACACTCAGGTGACAATTTCTTAATCTGACGTTCTTTACAAACTATCACAGTGACCATATTCTCAGTATAAAGATTAACAAGTGTCTCTTCCTCATCCCAACTGCTTTCATTAATAGCTAGTGTGAAACTGGTCCCAAGCATGTTCAGTCAGCATCATGTAACAGTGCGCTCGTGTGGGGAAGATGCAGGCAGGCATTTATTGACAACAGCTTTAAACAAGAGTTTGCACACTCCTCTGCTCCTCTCCGCACCTCGTTCCCCATAGGCGTCTCAATCTCTGACTGCACACCTTAACACCAGGAGCTACAACATTGTACGGGCAACACGTTTCAGTCAAAATGGAATCTTAAAATGAATCTTGGCAATTCTACTATGGGCGGTGCTGAGTGAAGTGACGAGGAGTTTCAATATTGTTATGCTTAATATACTAACTCCACCCCTCCCTCCTTCCAAAGTCACAGATTGATGAAGATTCAGTCTTAGCCTGAGTTCCTCCAGCAGTCTGTTCTTTGATTGAATACCAGCGTCCATCTTACTCATGTCAGATTCTTTTGTTCCTAAACATAAAGATAGGATACTTTGAAGGAATGAGACAGGAATTGTCTCCGATATAACAGCGAATGAGACAGCGGATCTCCGATATAACACCAACAGCTGCTTTTTGCAGAAGTTTTCGGATGACACAGCTGTTGTCGGCCTCATTAAAGGGGGCAATGAGGAGGAGTACAGAGACATAATAAGTAACTTTGTGGAGTGGAGTGCACTCAATAACCTCCATCTTAACACCACAAAAACCAAGGAGATAGTTGTGGACTTCAGGAGGGGGAGGAGGAAGACTCAAGCAACACCAATCACCATTAAGGGCACTGAGGTGGAGGTGGTCGCTAACCACAGGTACCTTGGTGTGCAGCTTGACAGGGAGCTGGACTGGAAGTGTCATATGGAGGCGGTGTACAGGAAGGGACAAAGCCGACTGTATCTTTTAAGGAGGTTGAGGGCATTTAACATCTGCCAACCCCTACTGTGCAGTGTCTACCATTCAGTGGTGGCCAGTGCTCTGTTTTTTGCGGTGGCCTGTTGGGGAGATGGCGCTCGCATAGCGGACAAAAACAGACTGGACAAATTGATCAGGAAGGCCGGCTCAGTGGTCGGGGCTGAGCAACGAACGGTCCAGCAGGTGGCAGAGGCCAGATCACTGAAAAAACTGGTTTCTATAATGACCAACCCCACTCACCCACTCCATGCCCTGAAGGTGATCAAGAGCAGCAGCTTCAGTCAGAGATTGATTGCACCAATGTGCAAAACGGAGAGACATAGGAAGTCCTGTTTACCAGCTGCGATAAGATTATACAATGCGCATAAATAACTGCACTTTTTTTAAATTAATTGTATTTTAACTTGTATTTTAACTTGTATTTTAACTTGTTAAGTATGGAAGCTATTTGTGGTGTTATGTATGTCTTGAAGCTGTCGTGGCATTGTAATTTCCTGCAAAGGATTATTAAAGGTATATCTTATCTTATCTTATCTTATTGGCTAGGGTAGACTGACAAATTATACATAGGGTTGATGGTGGAGATGCAATGGCAAAGATTTAAAGACCGCATGGATGAACTACAAAAATAGTTCATCCCTGTCTGGCGAAAAAATAAAAAGGGGAAGGCGGCTCAACTGTGGCCAACGAAGGAAATCAAGGATAGTGTTAAATCCAAGGAAAAGGCATATAAATTGGCCAGGAGCAGCATACCGACTGGAACAGACTGGGAGAAATATCGAACTCAACAGAGGAAGACAAAGGGGTTAATTAAGAGGGGGGGGGGGGAGAGCATGAAAGAAAACTTGCGGGGAATATAAAAAATGACTCTAAAAGCTTCTTTAGATATGTATAAAGGAAAAGATTAGTGAAGACAAATGTAGGTCAATCAGAGACAGGTGAATTTATAATGGGAAACAAGGAATTGGCAGAACAGTTAAACAAGTACTTTGATTCTGTCTTCACTAAGGAAGACACAAACAATCTCCCAGAAATACTAGGGAACCGAGGATCTAGTGGGAGGGAGGAACTGAAAGGAATCCATATTAGTCAGGAAATGGTGTTAGGTAAACTGTTGGGACTGAAGGCAGATAAATCCCCGGGGCCTGATTGTCTGCAGTACTCAAAGAGGTGGCCCGAGAAATCGTGGATTAATTGGTGATCATTTTCCAATGTTCTCTCGACTCTGGATCAGTTCCTGTGGACTGGAGGGTAGCCAATGTAACTCCACTTTTTAAGAAAGGAGGGAGGGAGAAAACAGGGAATTATAGACCAGTTAGCCTTACATCGGTAGTGGGGAAGATGCTTGAGTCGATTATTATATAGCAGTGCATTTGGAAAGCAGTGACAGGATCGGTCAAAGTCAGCATGGATTTATGAAGGGGAAATCATGGTTGACTAACCTTCTGGAATTTTTTGAGGATGTA
This sequence comes from Malacoraja senta, assembly GCA_038087875.1. Classification (NCBI taxonomy): domain Eukaryota; kingdom Metazoa; phylum Chordata; class Chondrichthyes; order Rajiformes; family Rajidae; genus Malacoraja; species Malacoraja senta. The sequence continues at coordinate 29,878,308 of CM075981.1, read as the reverse complement.
ACAAGTAGAGTGGATAGGGGAGAGCCAGTGGAAAGACTTTCAGAAAGCCTTTGACAAGGTCCCATACAAGAGAATAGTGTGCAAATTTAGAGCACATGGTATTGGGGGTAGGGTATTGACATGGATAGAGAACTGGTTGGCAGACAAGAAGCAAAGAGTAGGAATTAACGGGTCCTTTTCATTTTCCAATGTGACGTGCCTCAATGACTATCGACCTGTGGCACTAACGCCTGTGGTGATGAAGTGCTTTGAGAGGTTGATCATGACGCAGATCAACTCCTACCTCGACAAAAACCTGGACCCGCTGCAGTTCGCTTACTGCCACAACAGATCAACGGTGGATGCGATCTCGCTGGCCCTCCAATTCCCCCGTGACCACTTGGACAACAAAAACTCATATGTCAGGCTGTTATTCATCGATTACAGCTCGGCATTTAATACAATAATCCCCTCCAAGCTGGTTACCAAACTCGCAGAACTGGGGGTCCCTCTGCAATTGGATCCTCGACTTCCTCACTCTCAGACCACAGTCTGTTCGTATTGGTGGAAATGTGACAGACTCGATAACAATTAGCACGGGAACACCTCAACGCTGCGTGCTCAGCCCCCTGCTGAACTCACTCTATACTCATGACTGCGTAGCCGGACATAGTGCGAACTCCATCATCAAGTTTGCTGATGACACCACTGTTGTGGGACGTATCACTGATGGGGATGAGTCAGAGTATAGAAGAGAGATCGAGCAACTGTCCATATGGTGCCAGCACAATAACCTGGCCCTCAACACCAGCAAAACCAAGGAACTGATTGTAGACTTTGGAAGGAGTAGGATGGGGACCCACAGTCCTGTTTATATCAACGGGTCGATGGTTGAAAGGGTCAAGAGCTTCAAATTCCTGGGCATGCACATCGCTGAAGATCTTCCTGGTCCGAGAACACTGATGCCATTATTAAGAAAGCACATCAGCGCCTCTACTGCCTGAGAAGATTACGGAGAGTTGGTTTGTCAAGGAGGACTCTCTCTAACTTCTACAGGTGCACGGTAGAGAGCATGCTGACCGGTTGCATCGTGGCTTGGTTCGGCAACTTGAGCGCCCTGGAGAGGAAAAGACTACAAAAAGTAGTAAACACTGCCCAGTCCATCATCGGCTCTGACCTCCCTTCCATCGAGGGGATCTATCACAGTCGCTGCCTCAAAAAGACTGGCAGTATCATCAAGGACCCACACCATCCTGGCCACACACTCATCTCCCTACTACCTTCAGGTAGAAGGTACAGGAGCCTGAAGACTGCAATGACCAGGTTCAGGAATAGCTACTTCCCCACAGCCATCAGGCTATTAAACCTGGCTCGGACATAACACTGAACTTTATTAGCCAATACTGTTATTTGCACTATCAGTATATTGATTCATGTGTGTATATATTTATAGAATGCCTTGTAGTCAATGCCTACTATGTTCTGTTGTGCTGAAGCAAAGCAAGAATTTCATTGTCCTATCAGGGATACATGACAATAAACTCACTTAACTTGACTTGACTTTTCAGAATGGCAGACAGTGACTAGTGGGGTGCCACAAGGCTCGGTGCTGGGACCCCAGTTATTTACAATATATATTAACGATTTAGACGAGGGAATTAAATGTGACATCTCCAAGTTTGTGGATGACACAAAGCTGGGTGGCAGTGTGGACTGCGATGAGGATGGTATAAGGCTGCAGGGTAACTTGGATAGGTTGGGTGAGTGGGCAGATGCATGGCAGATGCAGTACAATGTGGATAAATGTGAGGTTATCCACTTTGGTGGCAAGAACAGGAAGGCAGATTATTATATGAATGGTGTCAGATTAGGAAAAGGGGATGTGCAACAAGACCTGGGTGTGCTTGTACATCAGTCACTGAAAGTAAGCATGCAGGTACAGGTTAAGTCTACTCTACCATTCAATCATGGCTGATCTATCTTCCCCTCTTAATTCCATTCTCCTGCCTTCTCCCAATAAGCCCAGACACCCATACTAATCAATAACTTTCAGTGCAGGAACTATAATCTACTTGGATGCACATGTTTAAACCGCATAAAACATGAGATGGAAATATTTTCTTTATTAGTTTAGATTTGTTTGGTTTAGTTTAGAGATAAAGCGTTGCAACAGGCCCTTCGGCCCATCGTGCCACCACTGACCATCGATCACCCATACACTTGGGACAATTTACAGAAGTTAATGAGCCTACAAACCTGCACGTCTTTGGAATGCAGCATGAAACCAGAGAAAACTCACGCTGTCACAGGGAAAACGGACAAACTCCGCTCAGACAGCACCCGTAGTCAGGATCAAACCCGTGTCTTTGGAGCTGTGAGGCAGCAGCTCTACTGTTGCCTGTTGTGTAAATTGGACTCTCATTATAGTTTGATTATGCTTTGATTTTTGACTTTCAATGTAACTGTTGGTACCTCTTTTTTGACATTATTATTCCAATGGCAGCCATGAGTCCCACTGAGTTACTCCAGCTTTTTATGTCTATCTTTGGTTTAAACCAGCATCTGCAGTTCCTTCCTACACATGAGTCACATTTTTATTTACTTTTCCAATAATGTAGTGGCTCAATGGGAAGCTAACAAGAGACCCAGCATGGGCAGCCTAAGACAACCCAACTTATCTTTGATGTTCATCTTCTTGGTGTTTGAAATGGTGTTACTCTGTATATCTGGGAGCCAGATAACTAATCAAAGGTAGTGATTGCACATGATGACATTCTATCCTGGCCAGTGAACACCAGTTATCATCTGTGTGCTTGATGCCTTGATTCTTATCACCTAGACTTACTTATTTACTAGGCCACAGGAGACTGCAATTTGGTCCATCATGTCAAAGACATTTCCCAGCTAACCAATCTCATTCCCCTTCTCCTTTATCTCCCCTGTTACCCTCTCACACATCTATTAACCTCTACCTAACTGTAGACTTTATACTTTAGAGATACAGTGCAATACAGGCCCTTTGGCCTACCAAGTCCGCACCGAACAGCAATCACCCAGTACACCGACGCTACTCTACACACTACGGACATCTATTTTACAACTTATAGAAGCAAACTAACCAATAAATCCATACATCTTTGGAGGAAACAGCACCACCTGTGGAAAACACGCACGGTCACAGGGAGAATGTACAAACTCCATACAGACAGCACCCGTAGTCAGGATCAAACCAGGGTCTCTGGCGCTGTAAGGCAGCAACTCTACATCTGCGCCACCATGCCGCCCAAATGTTGTATAAGAGAGTGGGCTCAGCGATGGTGAATGTATGGGCGGATGTTGTTTCTGAGAACAATTTGGTTATTTGTGAGATGGTGCACGATCGAAAAGATGAACTGGCCAGTGTGTGAAACATTGCAGATGATGCACAATAGCATCAGAGTACCATAACATGATACAATGCAGAAGAAACCACTTTGGGCTTTGTTCCTGCTCTGTCATATCCACCCAATTAGTCCAACCCCCAGTTTTTTCCCCATATAGTCCAACAAATTTATTTTCCTTCAAGTGTTTTGCCATTTCTCTTTTAAATACTGCCATAGCATATGGTTCCAACAACCTTTGTGCAGGGTTCTTTGTGCAAGAACCCAAGGGAAAAACGTTTTCACAAAAAGTGTGGTGGGTAAATGGAATGAATTGTCAGAGGATGTTACAGAGGCAGGTACAGTGGCAACATTTAAAATACATTTGAACGGGTATGTGGATGGAAAACAGGGGATATGGGTCAATATTAGGCAGATGGGACTAGCTCAGATGAACATATTAGTCGGCATGGATGAGTTGGGCTGAAGGTCTTGTTTCCATGCTACAGTATATGTGTCTATGACGCCATAACTAATACTCTATCAATACACTAAATTATCTTCATCTCTATGTAGGTATGTTACAATACTTGCCTTCAGCGCCACTGCAGTTCTGCCACTGGCCGTGTGCACGACTTTGGCGCCTTTGAGGGGGGGGGGCGGGATTAAAATGCCATTTTCTCCTGCCTGTCCGAGATATATTTTCTCGGGCTGCTAGCTGATGCTGAAATATCGTTCCGACTTCCATTCTCGGAAGTTTTTTTAAAAAATCGTGGGACAATTTAATCCCTGGAGTAAAATAAAAACGCGACTTCTAACGCCGCCAACGCCGACAACGGGACGGATCTCACGTAGGGAACAAAACATAAGGTAAGTCGTTTATTTTACATATAAACTTGCTTCTTAGGATGACTTTAATCCAAATTTCATTGGCGAAAATGTGATTTTGGCCCCATACGAACCGGCAGTGTTTTTCCTGCCGATATGGGGGTTCAAATTTACTGCAACCGCAACGTTCCAATCGATTGCGTTCCACAAAAACCCACTCGCAAGATGATTTAAATGGCCATTAATTTACGGGAATTAAACATTAAATTCCTTCCATTTAGCATATAAATTCATGACAATGATGTTTAAAAATCATGTTATATTGTGAATTCTTGTGTGAATATTATTTGGACACTTAGGCTATTTAAAAAATGTTAATCTTTTCTTAAGAAATGGATAGATGTTTAGATCTAGTAATTGAATTTTGTAATTAGCTACAATTAGGTAACTAACTAATTATATGCTTTAATTTCAGGTCATCCAAGTAAGATTGTTTCATATTTGTTTCAGAATGCTTCAATCTATAATAACTGAAAATTTCTTTCATTTTTTTAATTTTTAAGAAAGTTATGGGCTTTTGACTGTCCTCGATCACAGCATTTGTGTTTAGTCAATGGAAAAGCAATAGGGAACAAGATGCTAATTTCCGAGTATGATAAATGGCCATAACTTTTTTAATACTGAATATATGAAAGTGAATTAGGTGTCAAAATAAACTTCTTTTTATGCTTTATCTGATGGGATAAATTGCAGACTTGATTTTTAACATCTAAAATGTTTGTAACTGTTACTCTATGAACCTTTAACGTAAGCAGTAACCTTTTATGTGGTACCTTATCAATTGCCTTTGAAGATATATATTCACCATACCCACTGACACTCTTCAACCACCTCAATTTACAAAGAAGTGTAGTCTTCTTCTTATCGAGTCCACACACAAGATTAGTTGTTCAGCCAGAGCTGAACACACTTTTCGGCATCTGCATACAATGGTGTCTGTCTTGTCGCTTCTTGTGCTTCTAGTGCGTGGTGGTGGAAAGACTGGTGGAAACAGGGCTGCCATGTGTATGCTCTTTCCTTGACCCCAGAAGCATAGTAAATCTCATTAAATAATATTCTCCTTTCAATGAACCTGTTTAATTATGCTACACTTGTTCTATTGCCATTTCCCCAACTAATTCCAGCATCTGACCGACAATTGATGTTGACAAAGCCTGAAGTTCTTCACTTCTCTCCTCCATGCTTCTTGCCTGAAGATGTTACATTTGCTGTGTTCTAAACCACTGAGGGCTTTCCAATCTTCAGTTGATTGAATCGGTGCCTCTGCATAGCAGCCTCACGCATTCCAGAATCTTCAGTCTTCACTCCCAGTGCCTCCAGAATATCTTCAGTGCCTATGGAGTCTCACGACATCTCCAAATCTGCCACAGAAACGCAGAGACCCCCCTGCCTCCAACAATCCCTCAGTTACAACATGCCCTCAAGAAGACAAAGTCCAGTTACCTTCTTCAACTGTAATTTTGGAAAGCTATATTTGCAGTATTTTTCGAACTTCGCAGGGAAAATCCAGCGGATTTGTCCTTGGTTTAGATCCCACTTTTTTTCTAGTGGGCCAATTCACTCCAGCTGTGTTTGGCAGATGCAAAAGAAACCTCCAGCATTCAGCTGCTCTCATGCCAGTAAGTCCTAGACTTCCAAACATCTGCTATAAATCCTGAGCTCACAGAAGGATAGGTGCTGTTCTCTGGGTTCCCAGTAGTATGCTTAGGAATAGCATCTCCAACCCTACACCATGCCAAATATGCCCTAAGATTGGATGTCCTATTCAAATTAATGGGGAACTTTGGCTTGAAGGAAGGGGTAAATAAGTGACCTTTTAAAAAATATGTTACTTTGATTTTATGTTTGATTTATGTTTAAATATATATATATATATGTGTGTGTGTGTGTGTGTGTGTGTGTGTGTGTGTGTGTGTGTGTGTGTGTGTGTGTGTGTGTGTGTGTGTGTGTGTGTGTGTGTGTGTGTGTGTGTGTGTGTGTGTGTGTGTGTGTGTGTGTGTGTGTGTGTGTGTGTGTGTGTGTGTGTGTGTGTGTGTGTGTGTGTGTGTGTGTGTGTGTGTGTGGTTTATTGTGAACCGAGGTACAGTGAAAAGCATTTGTTGCGTGCTATCCAGTCAGCAGAAAGACAATACACAATTACATTTGAGCCATTTGCAGTGTGTAGTTTCACGATGAAGCAATAACATTCAGTGCAAGGAAAAGCCTGCAAAGTCCGATCAAGGATAGTCCTAGGGTCACCAATGAGGTATATAGTAGTTCAGCACTGCTCTCTGGTTGTGGTAGGGTGATTGAGTTGCCTGATAACAGCTGGGAAGAAACTGTTTCTGAATCTAGAGGTGTGCAACATTAATTTATATACAATTAATGATGTAACTAATTACAAAACAAATATAAATCAATTTAAATACATAAAACAAATATCAGCCTTGATGTTTCTTTTTGCTATTCCCTTCAGTCTTCCATACTTAAAACTTCACTAATAAATTTCATGCCTCAAGAGAATTTTACAAAACTTGAAATTCTGTCACGGAAGAACATTTTTCAGAGGACACTGATTATGAGATTGTTAGTTAATCATTTAATTTTACACCTGGCAAACTCAAATATAGTATGTATCTTGGTTAGAGACATAGCGTGTTATTCAATGAACTAGCCCTCAAGACTACTTTTCCAATTTGATATGTCTGGACTGTATAAAGCTCTGAGTCACTCAGTATTATTGCATTACTCTGTTACAAGATCCTATTATACTTTAGTAGTGTTGGTGGGGGAGTGGGATAGATTATTCCCACCAGTGTTTTCTGCCGCTTGTTACTTCTTACCTCCATTCAGACTTATTTTTCTCATTGAGCCAAGAATCCTTCATTATCATCCTGATATTATCAGAACTATCCTCATCATGTTATTCATTTTGTCTGCCCTATAATGTCGAGCAATCTGTAATATTCGATTCAAAGTATTGGTCAATATGCAACCATGTATTTTTTTACGTTTTGGATCATCACTGTGCCATTAATTCAACTAGCCTCTTATAAATATTTTGTGCATTCAGATGAGGAGCCTTCTGTTTTTTTCCCATGAGGTATCTATCTCCTGCATATAGGATGACCCCATGTTACAAATGCCCAACTTATTGTCACCTATATATACAAACGAGTTCCCATGATATTATTAAATTCAAAAATTGGAAGAGCGTACATCCGTTTATTCCTACAGTTAGATTTTTCTTTCTCTGCATTGTTAGTAAGTGTTCTTTCTTATCAGTTTTACGTGTTTTGGATGCTATTTATTACAATACTGTAGAGGTCTAGTTACCACACAGTGATTATTGTCTATTTTATGAATTACAGTCAAAATCAACTTGTGGACTTGTGGACTTCTGTAAACACGGAATCCGTTCATGTCCCAGGGACAGTCTTTACTGTCCAACCCTGGCAAATGCTGCTTATCATAAGGAATAGTAGAATTAGGCCATTTGGCCCATCAAGTCTAAGCCATTCAATCATGGCTGATCTATCTCTCTCTCCTAACCGCATTCTCCTGCCTTCTCCTCATAACCCCTGACACCTGTACTAATCATTATGTCGATACAGTGCATAATTACCTTGTCATTTCTCATTAATTTTCTACATTTTCCCTCACTTGACTGTCACATTCCTCCACATTGTGTGGTTTAAAGTCTATCTATATTTCTCATTTACATCATTGTTTATATGGTGGCACAATGGTGCAGCTGGTAGAACTGCTGCCCCACAGCTCAAGGGGCTTGCGTTCAATGCTGGCCTCTGGAGATGTCTGTGTGAGACCTTGCATGTTCTCCCTATGATCCTCCCTATGGTGTATGGAACAAGCTGCCGATTGAGGTAGTTGAGGCAGGTATTACCACAATGTTTAAGAAACATTTAGTCAGGTACATGGATAGGATTGGTTTAGAGGGATAATGGCCAAATGCAAGCAGGTGGGACTAGTGTAGATGGGGCATATTGATTGGCATGGGCAAGTTGAGCTGAAGGGCCTGTTTTCGCGCTCTATGACTATGACCTTTATTGATTGGGGTTCTCCAGTTTCCTCCCACCTTTCAAAGATGTTGAGGGTTAGTAAGTTAATTAGCCAGTCTAAAGAGCCTTTAGTATGTAGATAAGTGGAAGAATATGAGGAGATTGGATGGAAATATAGGGAGCATACAAATGAGTAAGGGTAGGATTAGTGTAGAAAAATAGGTTCATGATTGCAGTGCAGACTTGGTGGTCTGAGAGTCTGTTTCAATGCTACTTTTCTCAATGAGTGTGTAACTACTTGATTCTAGGACATGAGTCCCATCCCAACTCCCCACAGAATCAAATACTGCTGTACAGGAACCAGTAGTCAGAGCCTATGAGAGGGGGGTGCAGGGAATGCATCGTACCCGGGCCCGGGGTCCAAAAGGGGGCCCAGGAGCCAAAGAAGGGGGGCCGGGAATTTCCTGAAATCTCAGAAAAAGTTTGCATATATTTTGTGAAGACTAGCATTCACGTTTTGTGCGAGCCTACATAGTTTTATATATCATCATTTGTAGAAATTATGATCCATAATAAAGCGGGGAATTTTAATGAGCGGGTGTGTGGTCGGGGTAACCTGACTAAAAGAGGGAGAGGGGGAAGACCCTCACTACTGATGGGTCTTCCCAGTAGGAGGGGGGGAGCACTAGGACCCAGCAGAGTCAGACCACGTGCTGTCTGCATCATGGAGGTTGTGGGCCTAGTGCTGCGCCTGGAACTCTGGTGAGGTGACAGCTCTGTCCTGCTTGTGGCCAGTGGAGAGGCGAGGGTCGTCAGAGTCGCTGGTGGGGGGGTTGGAGTAGAGATACGGGCAGCAGCATCGGTGGCTTTCCGAAGACAGTGAAGGTCGGCGACAGTGGCCAAAACAATAAATGATGTCCATGGAATTTTATTATATGTGACATCTTTTGCCTGTGTTAATGTCAGCTGAGTGGTACAAAATATTAGCTGGCATAGATATTTGCAACAAGGTCATCCAAGCTAGAGATGCCACACTGAATGTTAAAGCAACAAACATAGAAACTCTCCTCACAGATCTGACAAAACTTTGAAACAACTGGAAATCCATGTGGAATGAAGCTAAATTGGTTGCGTCTAACCTAAAGATAGAAATAAAACTCTCCCTTAGATGTGGTGTAGTTAAGCGCAAGAGGGTAGGGCCACATGATGACAGCACACCTGATGCTAATTTGGAAGAAATGAATGACACAGATGATACACCAGAAGAGTTTTATCCCACGTTTTAAGAAAGGTGGGAGAGAGAAAACAGGAAATTATAGACCAGTTAGCCTGACATCGGAGGTGGGGAAGATGCTGGAATCAATTATAAAAGATTAAATAGTGGCACATTTGGATAGCAGTAACAGGATCGGTCCGAATCAGCATGGATTAACGAATCATGCTTGATTAATCTTCTGAAATTTTTTGAGGATGTAACTAGGAAAATTGGTAAGGGAGAGCCAGTGCATGTAATGTACCTGGACTTTCAGAAAGCATTTGATGAGGTCCCACATAGGAGATTAGTGGGCAAAATTAGGGCACATGGTATTGGGGGTAGAGTGCTGACATGGATAGAAAATTGGCTGGCAGACAGGAAACAAAGAGTAGGAATTAACGGGTCCCTTTCAGAATGGCAGGCAGTGACGAGTGGGGTACCGCAAGGCTCGGTGCTGGGACCGCAGCTATTTATAATATACATCAATGATTTAGATGAAGGGATTCAAAGTAACATTAGCAAATTTGCAGATGTCACAAAGCTGGGTGGCAGTGTATACTCTGGAATTTAGAAGGATGAGAGGGAATCTTATTGAAACATATAAGGTTATTAAGGGTTTGGACACACTAGAGGCAGGAAACATGTTTCTGATGTTGGGGGAGTCCAGAACCAGGGGACTTTTTCTCACAGAGAGTTGTGAGTCTGTGGAATTCTCTGCCTCAGAGGGCAACGGAGGCGGGTTCTCTGGAGTCAGTGGATATGGGGAGCAGGCAGGAACGGGGTACTGATTGGGGATGATCAGCCATGATCACATTGAATGGCGGTGCTGGCTCGAAGGGCCGAATGGCCTACTCCTGCACCTATTGCCTATTGTCTAAGAGGCCTATTTCAGAAGGTGTGTGTTTTACATTTTGGTAGACAATGTTATAGCAGGATTAAATGTCCGCTTCAATGCTGTTAAGCAGTTGGCAGAAAAAATTGATTTCTTTTGGAAATTTCTCTGAAAGTGATGTGGAGAGAAAAGCTTTATCTTTATCAGAGCAATATCCTGCTGACCTTAACGGTGATGATTTTGGAAAAGAAATGCAACATTTACCCTCAGTACATAAAGCAAATTTTGTAAATGCACAGTTAAAGCCATCAGATCTGTTGAACTTGTTAACAGAGTACAGACTTGGTGTCCTGTTTCCAAATATTTGTGTTAGCTTAAGAATACTATTAACAATTCCAGCAACAGAGAGGTCTGCAGAGAGGTCATTTCTGCAATTCTGCAGAGAGCTCATTTAGCAAACTCAAGCTTATTAAGAATTATTTAAGGTCTACAATGTCTCAGGAACGTCTTGAGGATTTGCCAGGCTAAGTATTAAATCAATTGCCAGAACAATAATTTTTTTATGCTGTGATTCAAAAATTTTCACAAAAAAAGGCCAGGAAAGCTCTTTATTTAAAGTAAATACTAAGCCTATATGACTTTTTTTTTACTTTTTACCAATAATTATGTCTTTTGATCTGATCTGCATTGAAATATAAAAGGATGTTTCAATGTGAATTTTACTTCGGAGTCACGTCAGTGACTACGTGAAGAAGACCCCGTCCAGCCGCACACGCGTCATTATCGATCAGACGCATAGCGTTCATGACCGTGTGTGGAGGAGCAGGAGCTCCTCCAGCGGTGAGTAAAGCAAATTTAAAGTAAAAATCGGACAAGGTAAGTGGTTTCGTTTTTACTTACAAGGCGCTTTTCTTCCCGCTCAGACGTGTTGGCAGAGGTCCACACAAACTCAGAATGGAGAAAGAGCGTAGGGGAAGGAGAGGCCAGGGACGCACCGCAGGTAAAACCCCCGATGCTAAGGGTAGCGGGCGTCAGGAAGAGGAGGCAGTGGCATCGAAACCATCAACTCCCGTTACGGTCGAATGTGCCGTTAAACCGCTGGCGGCGGGGCGCAAGGCTGGACAAAAGTCGGCCCGACCTGTAGACTCGGAAGAGTCAGACCCGGAGGTATACCCTCCTGCAGCAGAAAACGTTATGGCTGCAAGGGTCGCCAGTTTAGAGCTCCTGATGGGGATTTACAAAGAACCCCCACAGGAGGAATCTGGTCGGTGTTGGCCAATGGAGGATACAGCACAGGGTGTGCCTTGGTTGGGACAGGCACAAGGGTGGCCTACAGGAGAGCCATCAGAAATGACTGTGCAAAGGTATTACAGTGGTTGGCCTACAGGAGAGCCAGTGCCAGAAATGCCTGAAAAAAGGCAATATATGTGCTGGCCTACTGAAGAGCCAGTACCAGAAATGTCTCAAAAAAGACAGTACAAACGTACTTATGTGCCAGCACCGAAAGTTCCTAAAGGGAAAATTATGAAGCGTTGGCCTAGAGTTGAGCCAGCGCCAGCAGCACCTGAAACAGGGCTGCCTATCCGTGGGCCTATAAGAGAGCCCGCGCAGGGGGAATCTGGCATAGACTTACCTGAAACAGGGGAGCCAGAATTTACCAAACCTGAATAGGAACATCTAGATTCAGAAGATGAATTCTATGAGGATGAGAGCCCATTATCAGAGCTGAAAGTTCCTGGACTGGCACAAAAGTTTGCTGTTCCTAGAATAAAGGGGGAACCTTTGAGGGAAGAAATAGCAATGACTATAAACTATCTACTCTCCCATCAGCTCCAGGAAGTAACTATGGATGAGACTATGAAACAGTACGAGGCCCCAGCAAATTGTGAATTGCTGACAGTTCCAGCAGTAAATAACTTGATTTGGGGTTATTTGAGCATTGGTTTACGCTCACAAGAATTGAAATTGCAACGTGTATTGAAATTGCTGGGGTCAGGCATCACGGCATTTGCCAGAGGTTTGGATGATGATTATGTATCAGATTCACAACAAGATGCTCTAGCACTGATGTGTGGTGCACATTTTTGAAATAAATTATATTCGTAAAAATGCAATAAGACCAAATATTGATCCTAAGTATGCAGGGCTCTGCAAACCAACCAACATACAAATGCCTAAGCTGCTGTTTGGAGAAAATCTAGCAAAGAAGCTAAAAGGACTTGAATGAAGAGTCAAGAACCTTGAGTGGCATGATGATGAAACCACCGATGATGAGCAGAGCGGTGCGAAGGCAGTATCCCTACAGGCGGAATACTGGTGCTGGAGAAGGAACAAGCCGATCATTCTCGTATACTCGTTGGCGTGCTGCACCGGGGATACGTGGAGGTTACAATGTGCCTACCAGAAGCGGACAATTGCCGGTGGCAAACCCCGAGGTTGGGGGTCCTGGTCTGGTAAGGAATACAATAAATGTTTCACATTCACAAGTAGGGGGAAGGTTACGATTCTTCCTAAAAGAATGACAGTTAATAACAAATGATTCATTTATTCTAAATAGCATTGTAGGATTCAAAATTGAGTTTCTATCCACATTTGGATCCTCCAAGGCAAGAAAATTCAAACTGGTCACGAATTTTCTCAAAAGAAGAGAATAAGTTGATCAAAGGAGAATTAGAAACTTTAACCAAAAAGGGGGTAATAGAGAAGTCAGTAGAACAACACCATCAGTTTGTATCAAATATTTTTCCAAGAACAAAAAAGGATGGTGGATGTAGAATCATATTGGATCTGACAAATCTTAACCTTTATGTACAATACAAACATTTCAAAATGGAAACATTTACTAATGCAATTCAGCTAATCACAGAAAATTGCTACATGGCAAGCATAGATCTGCAAGATGCATATTATTCCATGGCAATGCATGGTAATGATCAAAGATATTTGAAATTTAGATGGATGAGTCAGTTATGGCAATTTAAAGCATTGGCCAATGGTCTGACTTCAGCACCAAGATTATTCACTAAATTTCTCAAACCAATTTTAGCTCTGTTAAGAGCTGAGGGCCATGTATTAATGGCTTATTTAGAGGATATCCTCATTATAGGGGACATTTTGGCTGCTGCAAAATTGTCAGTATCCAGCGTCAAATACATTTTTGAGAAATTAGGTTTCATTATTCACCTACAAAAATCTAAATTGTTACCAAGCAAAAAGATTGATTACCTAGGGTTCACAATTAACTCCGAACACATGGTAATCACTTTGCCAAAAGATAAAAGCTGCAGTTAATTGAAGGTTGCATAAAACTCATTAACGACGACACACCTTCAATTAGAGAAGTGGCAAGCTTGCTAGGCAAATTAATTGCAGGGTTTCCAGCGGTCACGTTTGGACCATTGCATTATCAATGTTTACAGAGAGCTAAGGTACAAGCGTTAAAAATAAATAGAGGGCATTTTGACAGGCCCATGAAATTAACAATTTAATCCATTACAGAAATAGAATGGTGGATTAACAATGTTTCTAATGCTTCCAGAAAAGTTCTGGTAGAAACACCTTCCGTCACTCTACAGACTGATGTAAGTGCGCTGGGTTGCGGCGCTACTAACATGATTTCCAGCTGTGGAGGTAGGTGGAATGTGAATGAAGTACCTTTGCTGGAAAATCTGGGAATGAATTACCTAGAGCTATTAGGCGCATTTTACGGCCTTAGAGCTTATTGCACTGATATGGGAAATGTGCATGTTCAGGTACAGGTTGACAATACTACAGCTGTAGCATACATAAATCACATGGGTGGTATAAAATCAGAATCATGTGATAAATTAGCGAATGAAATTTGGACCTGGTGTATTGCCAGGAAAATTTGGCTGTCAGCAATATATTTACCAGGTAAATTTAATACAATTACAGACAAAAGATCACGTAAATTTAATGATAATACAGAATGGATGTTAAATCGGAAAATATTCACACAAATTATCACACAATTTGGAATGCCAGAAATTGATCTGTTTGCATCAAGTTTGAACCACCAGTTGCCTAAGTATGTGTCATGGGAACCTGATCCTGGAGCAGTAGCGGTGGATGCTTTCTCGCTACATTGGGGTGGTATGTTTCTGTATGCGTTTCCGCCATTTTGTTTAATCCACAGATGCATACAGAAAATTAAACAAGATTCAGCCTCAGGGATTTTGGTAGTACCAGATTGGCCTAAACAGCTATGGTACCCACTGGTGTTAAAAATAATCCAAAAAACCCTTATGGTTATTCCAAAGCAGATTAAACTGCTTGTACACCCTGTGACTGATGAACCACATCCTTTACATGATCATATTGGTTTGTTGATTTGCAGATTCTAAGAAGGCCATATCTTGGAAAAGGATTATCAGACCGTACGGTGGATGTTATAACAACAGCCTGGAGGATTAGTACCCAGAAGCAGTACATCTCCTATATAAAGAAATGGGAGGAGTTTTGTTCAGGGAAACATATTGCATATAACCCAGCAGAAATTTCAGATGTAATAGAGTTCCTTTCTACTCTATACTATGAATTAAAATTAAGTTATAGTGCAATTAATACTGCACGAAGTGCACTCTCTGCATATTTAAGCAGTGAATCAGAACAAACTCCAATAGGAGCACATCCTTGGGTCTGTAGGTTTATGAAAGGAATTTTCAACTCTAATCCTCCCAGACCTAGGTATACAGAAATTTGGAATGTAAAAGATGTACTGATGTTGCTAAGGAATTGGAATCCAGTTGAAACTCTGTCATTATCCAAAATCACCATGAAATTGGTTATGCTCATGGCATTAGTTTCAGCTCAGAGAGTTCAAACATTACAGAAGCTCAGAATTGATAGAATGAAAGTAGGGCCAAATGCCGTGACATTCTATGTCTATGATTTACTGAAGCAAAGTAGACCTAGGTTCACAGGATGCAAGTTGGAATTTTTAGCATATCCTACAGATCCACGACTGTGTGTAGTAACATATGTGAAATGTTACATAGAAACAACAAAAGTTTTAAGAGGCACCGAATTGGCATTTTTTATTAGTCATAAAAAGCCTCATAAGAAAGTGTCAACACAAACAATTTCACGATGGTTGAAACAGGTGTTGAGATATTCAGGTATTGATACTGATAAATTTAAATCTCATTCCACCAGGGCGGCATCAACATCAGCGGCCAGGGATTCAGACAATAGACCTTATTCTCGCGGCCGCAGGATGGGCAAGTGAACAGATGTTTCACAAGTATTACCATAAGGAGATTAAAGATCTCAGAGGGTTTGGTGATGCTGTGCTGGATACAGTATTAAATCCCCCATTATAATAAATGGGTCTAATTTTGTTACTTTTATTAAAATAAATAAAACCATTAACTGATTACATTCAAATGTTGTGGTTATGCATTGTTGATTGTGCTTACTCAAATAGAGTCAATCGATGCAGTGAACACCTGGATTTGAATCCACGGTGTGAAATCACAGAGCTTTGAAATCTTCACGTAGTCACTCACGTGACTCCGAAGTAAAATAGTAAGATTAAACGAGAACTTACCAGTTTGAAGTTTGATCTTTATTTTATGAGGAGTAACGTTGAGGGATTACGTGCCCTCCGCTTCCACCCTCATAAAAGGATCAAGCTGGTAGTTCTAAGTCTTTATGCATCTTACTATCATATTTCAGTAATTATCGTCTGTGATTGTCACTCCGCAGCTTTGAAAGATTGACGCGTGTGCGGCTGGACGGGGTCTTCTTCACGTAATCCCTCAACGTTACTCCTCATAAAATAAAGATCAAACTTCAAACTGGTAAGTTCTCATTTAATCTTACTATTCTTTCTCATCTGTATTGTAGCATAAACAAAGATGTTCAAAACAAATGTGCTTTCTTCTCTTTGATCCTTTTTAATTTATATTTATTTATATTTATCATGGAGGGAGTACAGAAGCATAAGGCCTCAAATGCAGAAAATCAACAGTGCTCTATTCCACCCCTCTCATCTTCCATACCCTTTTTGGCCTTACAGGCTACAGCTCTTGGCATATAATTGTAGAGGATAAAAACAGGATAACTAATGGAGAAGGGAAGGGGGCCTGAAAGAAACTTTGTACCCACTGATAAAATTCCTCTCAGAGGCCCTGCCAGTAGTTGTGCCAGTGGCCCGTGAATAAAAACCTCTTTGTTCCACACACTCTTCAAGAACACATTCCACTCTCTGGCCAGTTTAACCCTTCACCAATTTGGATATGGCTCATTGTCACATTCATTGACCCATAGAGTCACACAGTGTGGACACAGACCATTCAGCCCAACTTGTCCACACTGACCAACATGTCCCATCTACACTAGTCCCACCTGCCTGCGTTTGGCCCATATATTTCTAAACCTGTCCTATCCACGTACTTATTCAAATGTTTCATAAACGTTGCGATACTACCTGTCTCATCTACCTCCTCTGGCAGGTCGTCCCATACACCCACTGTGTGAAAAAGTTACCCCTCCGGTTCCTTTAAATTTTTCCCCCCTCACCTTAAATCTATATAATCTGGTTCTCAATTCCCATACTCTGGGCAACAGACTCTGTGCATCGACCCAATCTATTCCTCAACAATATTTGTTTTAAAGCCCTAACAAAATTTTTCATTTATATCAGTTTCTATGGCGGCACAGTGGTAATCCAGATATATTGACCACCACTGCTCAGCGTCTTTAATTTAGACCCATGCTCCTCACATTGACTCAATAGAACTTCCTTAATCTGTAGGAAGGAACTGCAGATGCTGGGTTGAACAGAAGATAGACACAAAAGGATAGACACCAAAAGCTAAAAAAGCAATGAATGAAAGATATGCAAAAAGGTAACAATGGTAAAGAAAACAGGCCATTGGTAGCTGTTTGTTGGGTGAAAATGAGAAGCTAGTGTGACTTGGGTGGGGCAGGGATAGAGAGAGAGGGAATGACGGGGCTACCTGAAGTTAGAGAAATCAATATTCATACCACTGGGCTGTAAGCTGCCAAAGCGAAATATGAGATGTTGTTCCTCCAATTTGCATTTAGCCTCACTCTGACAATGGAGGAAACCTAGGCCAGAAAGGTCTGTGTGGGAATGGGAAGGAGAATTAAAGTGTTTAGCAACCTGGAGATCAGGTAGGTTCAGGCAGACTGAGCGAAGGTGTTCAGTGAAATGATGATGCTGCCTGTCCCGCTGAGGTACTCCAGCTTTTTATGCCTATCTTCCTTCTTAATCTTACTTATATTACAGATTTTTTTGTGCACCACAACAATGAGTTTCCTCCTCCTACCAAGTTCTTCTCCGGGCAGCATAAGACATAGGAGCACAATTAGGGCATTAGGCCCATCAAGCCTGCTCCTCCATTCAATCACTAAAGGATGAAAGTCTTCACAAGAGACTGACTCCCAATCCAACCTAGCATGTAGCTGAACCTTCTCATCGCAGATTACTGGCAAAATCTAAAGTTAGTATAATTTAAAGTTAAATGAGTATGGTTGCCTCCTAATGTCTGGGTAATTGTCTCTTTCTCCAATATAGCACATGAAGTTCTCATGCAACAGATATTTGCAAATGACCTGTTGTTATGATCTTACTGCCACCTTAATCGGAAGAAGGGTCTCGACCCGAAACGTTGCCTATTTCCTTCACTCCATAGATGCTGCCTCACCCGCTGAGTTTCTCCAGAATTTTTGTCTACCTTCGATTTTCCAGCATCTGCAGTTCCTTCTTAAACAAAATATTATTTTTTAAATTTTCCTTTTTGGAATCATCGTTATTAAACCGCCTCTTTATACTTCTACTAACAGTTAATGATCATTTAAGTTAGTTATATTAATTGTTTAGCTGCTACGGTATCTTTATTGCCCACGTCTCAATTGAGGTGAAAGACTGAGATAGTAGGCAAACATCTATGGCATTAAAGTCTCACCATAATCTTGATTTCCTTAAATTCTCTCCTTATTTTCTTGCTGATATAAAACCTTGATGAATGCTGTGGTGGATGTTTGTGTTACATTTTTATTGTGTGTTCTTTCTCATTGTACCGCTGCTGGCAAATTCATTTCACTTGCACTTTATGTGCAATGTGACGAATAAAACCGTATTGTATTGTATTGTATTGTTGTCTTGGTTTCCTTTTGCTTTAATCTCTCTCCTACTGTATCATTCACTCGTTGCTTCAAACTCGCTCCAGCCGTCTTTCTGCTCTCCCACTCCCTGCTGTTGCAATGCCTTGCTGCTTTAATCTCCCTCCTGCCAGCTAGTTCTCTCACCACCTTCATCTCTCATCAGCGTTCTCTGATGTTCACTGATTCCAACACTCACTCACTCACTTAAAACTGTCCTGAAATTCCAAACTTCCCTCTCACTAATTTAAACTCTCCTCACAATCTCCCACAGTTTTTCAATTATGATTTATTTTTATCAGAATTCCATAAATAAACTTCCTTTGATCACTGAGGATTTAGATTAGCTTGCAAATTAAATTCTGGAAGTGAATGGCGCTGAGCATTGCAGTTTGTGATAAATTTTGAAGGTGGCAGTAGATTTTGTGATGCAAGACTTTGCTGTGCACGTTCTCATGTCTCAACTAGTTTGCATTATCAGCACCTCGACAACTGGTGACAACTTGCCTCTGGGTTGCCATGGTTTTCAATGAGATGTCAAATGACATAACCTCCACATGGGTATCTGCCCTGGTTGAGAGTCTGTGTAAGACTACAAGCTTTCTCATATCTTGCACTCGGTTTTAATTTGAGCTGCCTATGAGTCTGATGGGATTTGGCATTACAATAATTTCACAAATTTCTCAAACTAACTCTCCATTGCAGCAAATGTGTCGAGAACAAGTCCTTGTACTGACGAGGCAAATTACCTTTTCATTGTTGCAGATATAATTTTTTATCTATATATAAATGTTGGTTCAATTCCCCATCCTGATGAATCAGGAAAGGGAATATTTTTAGTTTAGTTTAGAGATTCAGCATGGAAACAAATCATTCAGATCACTGAATCCCAAAACGACCATCGACTACCCATTTTACTTCGGAGTCACGTGAGTGACTACGTGAAGAAGACCCGTCAGGGCGCATGCGCGTCATTACGTCTGACGCATTGGCGCCCGGCAGCAGGAAGACGGAGCTCCTCCTGCAGGTGAGTAGTTTAGAGCTCCACCAAAGTCGGGGAGACTTTGGAGGAGTTAGTAAAAAGTAGAACAATTGTTGCTGTATGTTTTTCCCCACAATACAGGAACAAGGAAAAAATCATCAAGGTGCAGGCGTGCTACGGACAAGGGGAGAGAGAGCTGCGGGAGCGCAGTCTCTGAAAGGCAGCCTGTCACCTCAGGGGAGTCGCAAGCCGGTAGCGGTGCGGCGACAGACTTGGCACTCCCAAGTGCCCAGCCGGGTACACAGCCAACACCAGTCGGGCGTTAGGCATAAGCCAAGTCTGTCAGGCCCATTGACTCCGCAGAGTCGGGCCAGGAGAGTCCCGTCCGGGACAGGATACCGTGCCCCAGCGGTTATCCAAAAGGAGCAGCTCATACAGGGGCTGCTCCACAAAGCCACACTCCAGGAGGAGTTGTGTGGGCGGGAGGCCGTGGGGAAGGCTCCGCCGGCAGTGCCTAGTAGAGGCCTGCTTCACAAAGCCACACTCCAGGAGGAGTTGTGTGGGCGGGAGGCCGTGGAGAAGGCTCCGCTGGCAGTGCCTAGTAGAGGCCTGCTTGAAAGCACCCTCTTTGCAAGAGGTGAGTGCAGAAGGGCAGATACGCTCTGACCCTGAGTCCGACGACGACTTCCAAAGGGAGGGAAGGCAGCTGCCAGAGCTGACACCGTGTGCAGCACGGTTTGCAATGTCGTCGGACGCTGGTGAGCCTCTGGGTGAGGAACTTGCCACCAGCATAAATTACCAAGTCTCACATCAGCTACAGGAGCTGACAATGGATGCGACAGTAAGGAAACATGAAGCCCCAATCAACTGTGGCCTGTTAAAGTTCCTGTTGGGAACAGGAAGATTTGGGGCAAGATGGGCATACAAATGAGAGCCCAGGAGGAGGTGAAGCTCCAGCATATTTTAAAGTTGCTGGCATCTGGCATAACGAGCTTTGCCAGGATGGTGGATGGAGAGGCCATGACAAAATTACAACAAAAGGTGCTGGCGCTATTGTGGAGTGCCCACTTTGAGATCAACTGCCTCCGCAAAACTGCGATTAGACCAACCATCAATCCTAAATATGCTTCACTCTGCCAGCCTGGCACAGTGCAACCGGCAAATCTGTTTGGCGAGGATTTCGCAAAGCAGGTGAAGGAGCTGGAGGAGGAGGCCAAGACGGTGGGCTTGATTAAGCAGCCAGCAGCCACATATCCACCAAAGCGGAAGTATCCCTATAAGCAAGGAGACTGGTCCGGGCAAGGGACGAGTCGAGCTACGATGCAGCGCAGTTGGCGTTCGGCTGTAGCAGCACCAGGGAAGGTGGGATATCCAGCTTGGGGCCGGGGAACAATGCCAGGTGGTAAGGAGGTAAGTGGGTCTGGTTCTCATGTAGTCAGATCTAATGTGATACAATTAAATGTTTACCTCAGATATGTTTATACTGAAGGTTATTGAAGGGTTTCAAATAAAGCCTAATGCAAATTCTGATTTACCCATGCAACATGTTCCAAAAAGGAGTTTGACTTCAGTATCACTGAACAATTGGAAGTTTATGTAATAAAGGTGTAATTGCTAAGGCAGTTTACCAAAGCCACCAGTTTGTGTCCAATATCTTGATTGTAGGACAATCAAAGGAAACAGCTGAAGCATCAGTGGCAGTTGGTAAAAACCACTTTAAAAAAAATTGGGCTTCATAAGCTATCCAGAGGAATCTAAATTAATACCTGTGACACAAATTGACTATTTGATTTTCACAATAGACTCAATCAACATGATTGTGACCTTGGCGAGGCAAAAAAGGGTAGAGCTAATTGAGAGCTGTATCAAGTTAATTGCTGACACACAGCCTTCAATTAGCCAGGTGACGAGTCTGCTGGGGAAATTGGTGGCAGCATTTCCAGCAGTTCAATAGTGGCCACATTATTATTTACAATTACAAAGGTCAAAGGAACAAGCACTGAGGATACATTAGGGTCATTATAATAGCCCTATGCTTCTATCAATAGAAGTTGCTGATGTACAATGGTGGATTCAGCATTTGTCCACTAGTAGTTCCAAAGTGTTATTGGACCAAGCTTCCATGATTTTGCAGACAGATGTCAGAGCACTTGGGTGGGGTGCTACTGATACAAGATCCAGCTGTGGAGACAGATGGACATTGCTTCTGCAAACATGGGGAATTAACCAGGAGTATTTATGGACTCAAGGCTTATGGCACTAACAAAACTAAGTTTGCATGTGCAGTGCCAAATAGACCACACTACAGCAGATGCTTATATGAATCACATGGGTGGAATCAAATCGTTATCATGTGACAGGTTGGCAAATAAAATTGGACCTGGAGTATGGATAGAGATATTTGGATTGGAGCTATCTATCTGCCAGGGAAACTTAATGTAGTAGCAGATGCCAGGTCACGAAAATTCCGTGATAATACAGAGTGGATGTTGAACCAGGATGTGTTCAAGAACATAGTACTTCTATATGGAATGCCAAAATATGTTTCATGGGAACCAGATCCAGGGGCAGTCGCAATTGATGTTTTTCCCTAAATTGGGATGATATGTTTGTGTACATTTTCCCACCATTCTGCCTCATAGGTCGGTGTTTGGAAAAAAAAAATCAAGCAGGATGCCGCTTCAGGGGTTTTGGTGATACCAAATTGCTCGATTCAACCATGGTTCCCTTTGATGTTACAGATAGCGATCCAACCTCCTTTTGCTGATTCCAAACAGTAGGAATTTGCTGGAGCATCCAGTAACGCGTTAAGTTCATCCGTTATGTGATCGTATTGATCTGTTAATTTGCAGGTTTTAAGAATGCCTTACATTGATCGAGGGCTTTCTAGGCCAACGGTGGATATGCTCACTGCAGCCTGGAGAAAGAGTACTCAAAAGCAGTATATGACTTATGTAAAAAAAAAAAAGTTTTTTTAAATGGGAACAATATTGTGTTCAAAAGAATATTCAATATGATACTGTAGTTATTGAAAATGTGTTAGAGTTTTATCTACACTTTATTATGATGAGGGTCTTAGCTATAGTGCTATCAATACAGCTAGAAGTGCTTTGTCGGCATATCTTGTAATAGGTACACGGACACAAAGTATAGGTTCTCACCCTCTCATATCTAGGTTGATGAAAGGAATCTTTAATTCCAAACCGCCTAAGCCTAGGTATATGGTAATCTGCGATGTAAGCGTTGTTCTTAACATGCTTCGTCATTGGGTCCCTGTCACGTCTATAACGTTGTTAAAATTAACCATGAAATTGGCTATGCTAATGGCATTGGTGTCAGCACAGAGAGTGCAGACTTTGCAAAAACTTCAGTTAGATAGAATGGAAGTGACTACAGAGAATGTTATGTTTTATATTTATGAGCTGCTCAAACAAAGCAGGCCAGGTGTGACAGGATTTAAGATTGTGTTCTCAGCATATCCTACAGATCCATGTTTATGTGTAAGGACACATTTGTTACATTACATTGAAGCCACAAGGGCTTTAAGACAAGAAGAAACAGGATTATTTGTCAGTTACAAGAAGCCAAAATAAAAGAGTGGCAGTTCAGACTATCTCAAGGTGGTTAAAGCAAGAGTTGGTTCAGGCAGGAATTAACATTTATGTGTTTACATCTCATTCCACTAGCGCAGTAGCAACATCCGCGGCCAGGGTGATGGACGTTCCCATCGACCATATATTAAAAGCCGCAGGTTGGAAAAATGAACTTGTGTTTCAGCAATACTACCATCGGCCAATTGCCGATGGAGGGCTGTTTGCCAACTCAATATTGAGTGCTGTTGCTATTGTTTAAAGTCTGTTTTTCAATACTGTTTAATTCTGTTTCGTTTGTTGCCCCTAAATTAAGAGGGTTTATTGTTTGTTTATGACCAAAAATAAAACTGTTTTGGTTTTGCATGATATTCAATGTCATGTTTACAGCATTATTGATGATACTCAGAGTCAATCGATGCAGTGAGAAGCCGGGATTTTGATCTGCGGCATAAAAATCACAGAGCTTTGAAATCTTCACGTAGTCACTCACGTGACTCCGAAGTAAAATAGTAAGATTAAACGAGAACTTACCAGTTTGAAGTTTGATCTTTATTTTATGAGGAGTTACGTTGGTGATTACGTGCCCGCCACGCCCAACCCTCTCTCATAGAAAAAAGGTCATAATGGTAGTTCTCATGTTCCTCATCTTAATATGTTACTTCAATTATTGTGTTGTCTGTGATTTCATACCGCTGCTTTGAAGATTGACGCGCGAGCGCCCTGACGAGTCTTCTTCACGTAATCACCAACGTAACTCCTCATAAAATAAAGATCAAACTTCAAACTGGTAAGTTCTCGTTTAATCTTACTATTCACACTAGTTCTATGTTATCCCGCTTTCCCATCCAATCCCTCCATTCTTGGGGCAATTTACAGAAGCCAATTAACCTACAAACCCACAAGTCTTTGGAATGTGGGAGCAAACTGGAGCACCTGGAGAAATCCTACGCAGTCACAGGCAGAACGTGCAAACTCCACACAGGTAGCATCCAAGGTCAGGATTAAATCCAGTTCTCTGGCACTGTGAGGCAACACCTCCACCAGTTGCACCATGGTGCAAACTGGCTACAAAAGTCTAGTTTAGAGAAACAGTGCAGAAACAGGCTCTTCGGCACTGAGACCGCGCCGACCAACGATCCCAGCACATTAACACTATCCTATACACACCAGGAACAATTACAATTACACCAAGCCAATTAGCCTACAAACCTGGACATCTTTGGAGTGTGAGAGGAAACCGGAGCACCCAGAGAAAATCCTTTCGGTCATTGGGATAACGTACAAACTCCATACAGTCATTCAACTCATTGCCCAATGCCTGCAGAATCAACTTATTTCAATAAAGTATTTGATCCTTATGCATATTAGGTATGATAGAAACTTGATCGATGAGAAATAGCTCCAATTCTGGACGCTTAAAGGCCTGTCTCACGAGTCTGCGGTCTATGGCGGCGAAACGGGAGGAATCTGCCGCCATAGACCGCGCACTCGTGAGAAAGTACAATTCCCGGGCCGTGCGGCGGTGTTCCCAACACCGCGCGGTGCTAAAATAAAGTCGACAATGTCCAAAACTAAATACTCACCGCACAACCTCCACCAGTGATGCACAAGTGCGGCACGGCCGCCCGCACGGGCCGCCGCCAGTGTGGCTCGAGCGCCATGCGTCAAACCTCCACTGCCACAGCCTCCGCCAGTGACGCACGTGCCGCCGCCAGTGAGGCACGTGTGCTGCACGGCCGCAGGCACAGCCACCGCTACAGCGCCGCGATCAGGATGGCCGCCGCCACAGCCCCCGCTGGTGAGTCACGTGCGGCGGGCCGACGTCATCGCAGTCGGCCCGCCCTTTTTTTACTTACCGCAAGCACGAGTGGACCCGCCGTGTTTGAATTAACTCGGCCCCCGCGCAGCATCCGTGCGGCGCTCCGGTGGATAGGCTCGACGCTATCGCCGTTGCCGCGCGGTCCTCGCTACCGGCGACGCCGCGCTTCACCGCCGATGACCGCAAACAGGTAAGACAGAGCCTTTACCGATCCACTGTGGTCATTGCCAACGCCACCTGCAACCAGTGACCACAAGTGCCTGGCACATTCTATGGTCTCAGCAGCAAAGCTGGCATGACATTTACAGCTCTGTGTGCTCAAAGGTGAAGATCTTGATGATCCACCAAGCAGTCCGAAGAAGGGTATCAACCTAAAACGTTACCTATCCATGCTCTCCAGAGATGCTGCCTGGCCCGGTGAGTTACTCCAGCACTTTGTGTCCTTTTTTGGAAACCAGCATCTGCAGTTTCTTGTTTCCACCATGATTTCATCTTTCTGGACCACTTTGAGAAAATATGTCCTGAAGTTCCTCAATCAAGACTTGTCTGATTATCACCCCTGTGAAGTTCCTTGAGATGTTCTGCACTTTCAAAGGTGCTAGATAAATAAACATGAATTGTTCTTTCCTTGTAGTTGCCCCCCCCCCCCCCCATTTCTGGACCATAAGTTGCAATTGGTCTGGAGAATGCTCCATGGTATTTAGAAATAAGGGATAGCATTGGTTAGTGGTTCTTGCCTTCCACCCTCACGATGGATTCCAATGAATCCTACAGGTACCTATTGGAAAGATCATTCTGAGGCAAGTTTCAGGGTTAATTCAGAGGTCAGAAAACTAACAGGATTTACCACTGAGAGCAAATTCCTGGGCTGTTGTGTCTATCTGATGGATCAAATAGTGTCTCATGGTCATTCAGATTGGGAACCACCTGGAACTTGATCAGAGTAGATTAGTTCCGCCTCATTTGGTTCATGCATGTGACTCCTGGGGGAAAGGTGCAGGGTCGGTGAGGTGCAGCCATGTTCCCCAGACACATGTCCATGTGCAGGGGCCTGGAATTTCAGATAAAATATTTAAACCTATAACAAAAGAGTGCAAACAAGAATATAGCATGACTAGAGTAAAAAGCAGTCATCAGAATCAGAATCAGAATCAGAACAAATTTATTAGCCAGGTATGTATACAAGGAATTTGACAGTGCATATTCCACCTCCTCTTGATTTCCCCACTGCCTCCGCTTCGCGGTCCGCTCTGTGTAGTTGAAAGCCAGCTAGTTGTAGCGCATTGTCCGGGGTCGTCACACAGCCAGGTCTCAGTGAAGCACAGGGCAGCGGATTGAAAGAAGTCCTTGTTTGTTTGGCACAGGAGTTGCAGTTTGTCCACATGGTTGTTTAAAGATCGAAGGTTTGCAAAGAATATACTCGGGAGCGGTGTGTGTAATCCTTGTTGCTGGAGTCGGACAAGTGCTCCTGATTGTTTCCTCCGGGTCCTCCTCTCACGGCTATGGGCATAACCACAGCCCTGCCAACAAGTATGTCCAAATAATCCAGCAAGTGAGAGAAATGCGGAACAATGTTTGGAGGAACCGAATGTCTGATGTTAATGAGTTCCTCTCTCATGTAAGTAATCTTTGTGGGATTTCCATAGAAGACACAAATGAACAACCACAGACAAAACAGCAAGGAGCAGTATACCATGGCAGCCGTCGTCAGCACCATCTTAGTTCTTCTTTACAGTATAACAATACACTAAGTTCTTCATTGCAATATAATTTTAAACTGGATGTATGGCCCAAAGCGTCCAGCTACAAACTGAGAGTAGTTGGAAGTGAGGACTATTGTACCCAAGGGGAAAGAACCCAAGGCCTTTGACAGTTCTGGGCATCTACTCGCTGGAGTTTAGAGTGATGAGGGCAGACCTCATTGAAACTTACCGAATAGTGAAAGGGCTGGATAGAGTGGACGTGGAGTGGAAGTTTCCACTAATGGTAGAGTCTAGGACAAGAGGGCACAGCCTCAGAATAAAATGACATAACTTTAGAAAGAAGAAGAGGAGGAATTTCTTTAGTCGGTAAGGTGGTGAATCTGTGGAATTCATCACCACTGACGGCTGCGGAGATTAACAGGATCTGGATTCATAAGGATGTCAAAGGTTATGGGGAGGAGGCAGGAGAATGGGGTTTAGAGGGCAAGAAAGATCAGCCACGGTTGATTGGCAAACTAGACTTGCTGGGCCGAATGGCCTAATTCTGCCCCTTTGACATGAACTTATGAACTTATTAATGACAACTCTCAATGGGGCTAGGAAGGACCAAACAACCTGAACGACCAAATGGTATGGGTACATAAGGGCCAACATGGACAAGATAAGCTCAGACCAGCCACAAAGAGTAGATGAGAAAGAGGAAAATAATGCAAGTTTGAGACTAGGCTAGGGAAAGGGGGAATAAGACAAAAGGACCTGACAGGAAGGTTGAGACTTGGTAGTAAGTCCATGAATTCCTTGAACTACAGACTGGAGGTGCGGGTAGAGATGATAGAGGAGACAGCTTACGCAAAGCATTTGAAGGGGAGGGAATCTAAATGTCTTTGCATTCAGTGATGATGCAACAAAGGTGCTGGAACAGAGAGCATGCAGTGCTTTGTGTAATTCAGCTGGACCTTCTGGTGAATGGCTCAGTCAATTATTCACCTTTCCTTCAAGATTACAAGTTTTCAACTTAAACAAACTGATATGACACTGTGGCAGATGGGGGACCTGGGCAAGAGAGATTAATTTTTAGTTATGGTTTAGAGATACAGCGTGGTGACAGGTCCTTCGACCCAACGGTTCCACGCCAACCAGCAATCCCCGTACTCTCGCACTATCCTGCACACTAAGGACAATTTTTACCGAAGCCAATTAACCTACAAACCTATAGGTCTATGGAATGTGGGAGGAAACAGAAGCACGAGGGAAAATCTGGTCTCAGGGAAAAGGTAGAAACTCCGCACAGGTAGCACATGTAGTCAGGATTGAACTCGAGTCTCTGGCGCTGCAAGGCAGCAAGTCTACCGCCGCGCCACTGTGGTAGATTTGCTTTTAAGAAATGTGATGTCTCATTAAAACTTAATTCTAAATCTATTCACTCTGCAGATGCACACTCAAGGGTTCAATGAACAGAAAATATTCTATCACTGAGATTAAATGATGCATTCCTGAGCATCACATCTCTAAAACTGAATTACATTTCTAATGATAATTTGAGTTGATCTCATTGAGAATTTGGGACGGTATGCACTAGTGCAGCATAACAGTACTTCTAATGTGACAGATATATTTATTATTCATACTTAACTAATGGATAACATGATTGAATGAGTTAGAAGATTTATTTATTTAGACTTAGTTATGTTATTATATTACAAGTTAATTGGGAGAATTGATCAGAAAAAATTGTCAATGAATGTAGCTACATTTTTTAATTGATAATGCAAACTAGCACATTTTTGCCTTCAACAAAAGCACCAGTTAATTTCAACATTAGATATACACCCACTGCCAAGTTACATTTATTAAAAGTAAACACAAGCTTAATTTATCTGTCTGCTTTAATAATTTGACCTTTCTCATAAATAATTAAGCATGCCTTAGCCCTGGCACATGTTTAGACAGGCTCCAGTTATTCTGTTTATTTAACGGCACTTGAACTGACAATTAGTTCCTTTATATGCTGAGGTTATTCTTTGTTGTTCTGGTCTTTTAAAGAAAGCTTGCATTATTCCACAGTTTAAATAAACCGCAGGCCTCATTACAGGGAGTATTCAACTAAACCAACACAGAATTATAGATTGGTATTTTTTAAATATCATCTTCCTTTTTGACTAAAACCATAAATTGCATAATGTTTGTGTTTAGTACAATTAAAATGCTTTTCCGGTCTGTGAAATATAACCTGAAATTATTCCGTTTTTTGTAAGTGTATTTTTGTTCTTAAAGTGTCTGGGCTCATGACTTACTTGAATCAACAATGGGACTCATATTGTAAACAGAATTAATTTGCACTCACTAGATTTCATTCTTGGTAAAGTACACAATTTACCCATGTCAACATAATGGTTTAATCAAAATTGATAACATAACATAAAGGAGAGGTTAGACAAATTGTAGCAGGCTCTCTGGGTCTTCCATAGTATCCCATTCCATTTGATTTCCCATTGTTGTCAACAATGGACACAATCTCTCAAATGACTCACACAATATCTCAACAGTTCACACTCCACTCGCAACCTCTTAGACTTCACAAGCTCGCTCCCAAACAATGGCCAAAAGTTCCGTAGCGCATCAGCAAGTCTCTGACTCAACCAGCACACATTCAAAAATCTCCTTTCAAACCTGGGTGCCCAAAAAAATCCTTCACACAGTCTCGCACAATTCACACAAGCTTTCAAACATGTAAACAATTTCAAGTAACAATCCTTGGTCGACAAACAAGTTAAGGTGCTTCAACAAATAATCAAACACACTTCAGCAGCAAATCTCCTACACTTGAAACACCTCAACCTAGACAGAGACAAATGAGTTCATAACACACAAGGAAAATCGTACTTAGACAAGAAATTATACCACTTATTACTATCATGCAAAAACACACTCCAATATAAAACACAAGCATTCGTCTAATATCGCATTCGTTAACTGTACAGTCCAAAAAACAAATCACGGTATTTTTTAAACCCAAATTGTGCTGTTTTCAACCAACGGAACCCCTCGCCTAGATACGAGACTTCGCTTCAAAGTACCTGCTCACTGGGTGGTACGTTCCCTTCAAGATACTCTTCTCTAACAGGTACTCTTTCCTCTTCCAAGTTTATACTTGGTGGTACACTTCCCTTCAAGATACTCTTTTCTAACAAGTACTATTTTCTCTTCCCTGGCTACTTTTCCACTAACAGGTACTAATCACTGGAGCCAAAGGATATGTACCCTTGATTGAACAGCCACGATTCGGACTCCAATTATAATAGTAGTCGTAATCTCTCTCTATATTCACATGCAATCACGATTTGAACTACAATTACAATGGTGTATCAATCAATCAATCAGTTTTATTCATCACATACACTATAAAGTGCAGCAAAATGAATTTGCCAGCAGCAGTACAATAAAAAAAGAACACAAAATACACAATAAAAATTAACACAAATTTCTTGTCAGTGGGGGCGCTGCGAGTCGGCTGCCCTGCCAGTAGCGTGTTCATTATTTCTACTTATTTTTTGTTTTTTAGTGTGCCCAAATGTGTTTTAATGTCTCTTGGTGTGTCTTGTGTGGGGGGTGGTGAGGGGGGTGGGGGGGTAAGGGGGGAACCGCTTTTGGTCGCCTCCTCCACGGAGAGGCGACTTTTTCCATGTCGCCACCCTCGCGGCCTAATGCCATGGATTGGAGCGGCCTTTCCCGGAGTCGGGCCCGGAATTTTAGCAGCGGGCGTAGCGTGGACTTGCCGGGGTCGCCAGAAGGGAGTGCTCCAATCGCTGGCTCGCGGACTGTTATAGCCTGAAGCCGCGGTCTGCGGAGCTTCTAGCCTCAGGCGCGGCATCTGGAGCCTGGGACCCCTCACTAGGGATCGCCGGAGACGAACTCCGACCGCCGGCCCGCGTCCGATAACATTTTAAAGCCGCAGTCTGCGGAGCTTCTAGCCGGGGACGCAGCGTGGACTGAACATCCGGAGTGGAAACCCTTGCCGGGGATCACCGGAGATGAGCTCCGTCCGCCGGCCTGCAGTCTAAAACATCCTGAATCCGTGGTCTCCGGTAGGGAAGCGCCGATTCGGGACTTATCATCCCGACGAGAAGGCCTGTACATCTGGCTGCCCACAGCGGCGACTGCGGAGGTTCATGGCCCTGACCACAGGGGAACAATGGAGGAGGACTGACAGTACTTTGTGCCTTCCACCACAGTGCAGAATGCTGTGGTGGATGTTTGAGTTAAATTTTATTGTGTATTGTGTGTTCTTTTTTGATTGTACCGCTGCTGGCAAATTCATTTCACTGCACTTTATTGTGCATGTGATGAATAAATGATTGATTGATTGATTGATTGATTGATTGATTGATTGATTGATTGATTGCTTGATTGATTGATTGATTGATTGATTGATTGATTGATTATTGTACATTAATAAAAGTGTATATTTTAGATCGTTTGTTAACTTGTGTGCAATAAATAATATATTGTTGGAATTGTTAAGATTTTGTTGATTTATAGTTTGTTTTAAATGTTGCCATTGATTTATTGTATTTACTGTGTCTTGCCGTTGATTTAGAGTTTTTGAGTGTTAGTAACCAGTGCCCTCAATATGAAAGCCCGGAATAGATCAATGAAAGATCTCTATACAATAGCCAGTCCTTCAATATGAAGCCCTGAATTAAGTAGAATTTGAATCGAAGAATTTAGAACTTTACTTTTCTTAATTACCACACCCCACTATTTTAGCTCCCTTCCCACTAATTCGAGTAATTATAATAGAAGCATATCTCAATTTCAATCCTCAGTGTTGCCCCAGAGTATTTTCTACATTCAATTATACTCCAACACTGGGTTCCCAGTACCGTTACGGAGTCCTTGAACTTATCCGAGGTTCTAATATTACTCGCATAGGCGGGGCCTTCAACCTCCTAGGCATCTCTCCTTCCAACCTGCTAGCTACTGGGCTTCAGCATCTGTCCGCTTTGTGCTCGCTTTCGATGCCGATATTTAAAGTATCTTTCCAATCGCACCCTCAGCAACGATACAGTACTTCCCATCTTTGTACTGTTCCCTACTCAGCCCTGTCTCTTAAGATACCTCAGCCAATACAGATATCCCAGTCTGAGCGAGGCCTCCAATCCCTGAAATCTCTCTCTGGTGTCAGGCCAACTCAATGGTACCTGACCGCAACAGCTGTTGACTAACTAAGGTGTGGGGACTTTGTGGGGACACTAGAGAAAAAGCCTTGTGAGCGTAACCCCCACCACACCCCTATCTCTCCTTACCCTCAGTGCTTGCCAGACTACTATTCTCTGATCTCGTTGGGATCCCCAACACATGTGAATGATCGATTCGTCCCCATCAGCGAAGTGGGGAAAATCAATGTGCAAACCACACCATGACGCCGATTTCTCCCCTAACGACTCAACTCCCTAATCGCAAACTTCTGTCAGGGGCTCCGTTGAGATCCCGGACGAGCCCCAATGTAATTATGCTCCGAAAGCTTACCCCGTTAGTCTGGTTCAGTAAAACACTGAGTCAAGCACTGGATCAACTAAACTCTTTATTCTCAATCACAAACAAACTTCCTATATGATACCTAACCAACACCACGGTCCTTGTCTCTACTCGTCCAAGTCCTTCAGCCTCGTCCGAATCGACACCTCCAGATGGTCAGCATGGTCCCAAGTGCTACCCCAGAAGATCGACCTCGATCCATGTGGTGACCCCTCTTTTATACAGTATCGGACCCTTGGCATGGAATACATGGGGGGGGGGGGTAACACCTACAAGCCAATCACAAATAAAGATCATATAATACATTTATTGACAGCTCCCAAACCCAATCACAATGTACCCCATTACATAGTTTCCACAGAAGGTTCTAGTTGGAAGCAGTTCACCAAATTAAAGAAACATTTCCCCAGGTAGCATAAACAATTCGAGCAAGGCTCCATGCTTTGACCAATCACAAGATAACAGTGCAAAGACCCTGCAACATAGTTAACAATACTTTTACAACACCCTATTCTGTAACCAATCCTGATCATGCATTTGCAGCCAAGCTCAGCTCTTTCTGCAAAACCTTCATACATATTAATAATTGAGGGGACATCTGGACATCACCCTGTGCTTAGCTTCCTCCCAGGGTCCAGACACTCTGGAGCCATGAGCCTCATGGCTTTGCAGCTTTTTGCAGAAAGATGACAAGCAGGCTTTGCAAAGGCAGAGAACCTCCATTTTGTCACATACTAAATTGGCCAATATTATCGTAAACACAATACTTGAAGATAACAATAATAAATTTATTAATAATCCCAATACGAGTGCAAAAAACCCTGAATTACAGCACAATGTAAGTGGGGCAATATTTAAAGAAGATGTTTGGGGCAAGTTTTTTTACACAGAGTGTTTAGCGACTAGAACATGCTGTCGGGTGGTGGTGGAGATACAGTGGAACTTAACAGATTTTTAGGTATGCACATGGATATGCAGAGAATGGAGGGAAATGTGTAGGCAGAGGAGATTAGTTGAACAGGCACAGACATTGTGAGCTGAAGGGCCTGTTTCTATGCTGCACTGTTCTATGTGCGATGTTTTATAATATAAAATGAAAACAACTTTTCAATTTTTTGGTATTATTATTCAATTCCACCGTGTGAGTGTTTCTGGCCTTGTTAATGTTTGAAGTCGGTTCTTGATGCTCGAGTATTTTGCTTGGCTGATGCATTCGGCTGATTTGGAGCTTTCAGGAATAAGGATGTCGGCCACTTGCAGATTAGAGTAAAATAACAATTGGCATCTTAATGTTCCGTAGGGACGAAGTGTGCTCTCGTTATCCAGTGTGGAGTACAAATGTAACTATAACCACACACATCTGTGATCAGCTTCAAACTTCCCGATTGAACCCAGCAAGTAAATATTTCAAGAGCATCAATACAATACAATACAATACAATACCATTTATTGTCATCAAGAATCAACTTTAAACATTAAGCAGGGCAGCAACACTCACATAGCGAGATTGAATTATAATGCAAAAAAGATTCCAGTCTGCCTCTTCAATTTAGGCTTGATATTTGACCCCCGTCTTTAATGGTGCACGCTGGCCTTGAAAACAGTGAACGATGCATTTACAAAAGAGTCATAAGGAAATACACATTGAAAAGAATACCTGATCAGAATACTGAGAGAACATAGTCTATTCATAAGACCTGCAGAAGTAAATGCCTTACAGTTACTTTGGAAGCCAATTGAATGGTTATCGCCACTGGAGAAAGGATACCTGCCCCATGGAGGAGCTTGAGCTTGGATGAAAAAGAGGGACCGTACAAGGAAATGCAGATACAATGAAAAGAACTACTGCAGACTGAAGGAAATGAAATTGTAGACAGATCTCTCTTCCTGTGTTTTACAGAGACAGAGTCCAGGACAATACTCATTTGCATGTTTTTCAATATGCTTGACTCTTTAGAATAAAATCGCCTGCAGGAACTGCAATTTAAATTCACGCTGAGAACAGAACAAGCAAAGAGGAGCTGTTATCAATTTTGTAAAGCTGAGTGAGCAGATTTGCTTATCCAGTCGAGATATACAGACTGCGAAATGGATTGAATGCCATCTCTACTTTGCTGCCATCATTTCTATTTCAATCCCTGCCCTCTCCTCATTCAAAATAAACTGACTCTAGTTGAGATCAAGTTTCAAAATGAACTTTAATTCAATTTATTAAAGGTTGCTGAGATTTAATCGTATTCTTAATTGTACCGGTAAATTTAGGAAGTAAATAGAATGAGTTAATATATTAGAAAATTGGGAGCTAGGTTCAAAAGTCAAGAGGGTTTTATTGTCATATCTCTTGAAACAGAACAATGAAATTCTTACTTACAGTAGCAAAATAGATTGGTAAGCATAGTACTCTGTAAACATCATGTTAAACAAAAAAGTTCAATATATATATGTTATACGAGAATTTTGCCCGAACAGTCTGTGACCCATGGCGCTACGTCTCAAACGCATAGCGCTAAGTTTAAAGCTCATAGCGCTGCAGCCGGTAGCGCTATATTTAGAACCCATAGCGCTGCAACCGACAGGGCTTTGTTTAAATTCCCACACTCTAAGCTGACAGCGCTCTGTATAAAACTTTGCGCGCCAAACCAGCAGCGCCGTGTGTATTGCTTTGCTCGCCGTCTGTCGCGCTGTGTGTATTGCTTTACGCACCAGTCTGCAGCTGATAGCACTTTGTTTCCATGGGGGGGGGCTTGCTCGGATGCAGTCCCCTGCCATTGGTTGTGGTTTGAATTTGGAAGCAGCGCTATTGGCCATGACTTACCGGCGGTCGTTTCAAAAACTGATTTCTGCCAGTATAAAGGCAGGCGCCGGTAAGCCAGAAGGTAGTTCTTGACGAGAGGGGTTCACCGATGGGCCGGGGTGCGATCAGCGCCATGGACAGAGGCTCAGAGAGAGAGGGAGGTGTGCTGCTGTAAGATGGGCCCCCGCGCATACCGAGATAAGCATTGCTTTTGTTCTCTCTCGTGTCAATAAAACTGATTTGTAACTTAACGGACGTGTGTGCCTTTTTTCTGGTCTACTAGTCAGATCGTTGAACCTGTTCCGTTGTAACAATATATAAACAAACAATAATAGTGCAAAGACAGAAACAATGCCCCCAAGTCTATGTAGTTCAGAGCTTATTTGGAAGTTGTAGTGTTTAATAGCCTGATAGCTGTAGGGAAGAAGCAGCTCCTGAAACTAGATGTTACAGTTTTCAGGCTCCTCTCTCTGAGATTGAGGCCAGGGTGGTGTGGGTCTCTGACGATGCTGTCTGTTTTTTTGAGGCAGCAACTCCTGGTGGGGAGCAACCATTTTGATGGTGGGGACGTCAGTACATGGACCGGGCAGTGTTCACCACTTTTCCCAATCTTCTTCGTTAACTCTGTGGATGAAGCCAACATATGTACAAAAATGAGAACCTTGACCTGTTTAAAGCCACAGGAGTAGGGGAAGCGGTTCTACTCAAAGGGAGGTCTCAGCTTGAAATTCTGGCCCAGAGGCACTGAGCTCAAGTGTAAGTCCAACAAAAAAGGAATGAAGAAGACTATGTGAAGAGTTTGCTCTGGTCTTTGTTCACACATCATTCTGAATGTGGATTGTGCTATGGACAATGTTCAGAGTAAGATGAAGCCAGATGAGATGAAGAATGAGGTTCTGTAGAAAGTTATTTTATCCAAAAAGTAAAATTGTTAAGAAATTTGGATCACTTGAAAGGGTATAGCCTCTCCTCTCTTTCCATGCTTTCTCTCCACTATTCCATCAGTGTAAAGAAGGATCCTGATCCGAAATCTAGGAAATCTGGGAGAGTTGGGACTAGAGGTCATAGCCTCAGAATTAAAGGACATTCTTTTAGGAAGGAGATGAGAAGAAATTTCTTTAGTCAGAAGTTGGTGAATCTGTGGAATTCTTTACCACAGAAGGCTGTGGAAGCCAAGTCGGTGGATATTTTTAAGGCAGAGATAGATAGTTTCTTGAATAGTATAGGTGTCAGAGGTTATGGGGAGAAGGCAGGAGAATTGTGTTTAGGAGGGAGAGATAGACCAGTCATGATTGAATGGTGGAGTAGACAATGGGCTGAATGGCCTAATTCTACCCCAATTCCTTATGACCTTATGACCTTATTAAATGTCAGATGTCTATTCCCTCCACAAATGCAGCCTGACCCGTTGAGTTCCTCAAGCACTTTTGTTTGCTCCAGATTCAGGCATTTGCAGTTTCTTGTGTCTCCAGAGACGAGATCAGCTTGTTTAGCTCTCAGAAGCTTGTTATAGTATCAACAACCTTGAAATAATTCTAATAATCCCTTATTTCATTATTTGCTCCCTGTGTTCACTGGCACACATCTCCAGCTGGACTTCACATTTCTCAATAGCCTTTAACTGATAACATTTGTGTGCTGAAGTTACACGTGGCACACAAAATGCTGGAGGCACATGCATTTGAGAGTCAAATGTACACTTATAATTAATTTATTAGCCAAGTATGTAAACATACAAGGAATTTGACTTGCCAAACAACAACAAGATTCATAACCACATAGAAATTAAACACTTTAGAAAACCCCCCACTTTAAACACTTAAAAAAATTAGACTTAAACAGCCACTGCAACGGCGTGTGAGAATCCCCAGGGCACGCAGCATAAGCGGAGACCCACAGCCATCAGTTCAATGTCCGGGCCACACACACGTCTTTCACCGTGATGTGACCAGAGTTGTACCGACCACTGTCACTCTCTCTGCAGTCCCCGTCCGCCCGAACAGTCAGAAAGGCGTCCACACTTGCACTAGACTCTGGGATGTTCTCATGGAGCCATGTCCCTGCAACACACCGAGATCACTGCAGTCACGGCACTCCCTCCGAGTCCGCACCAGTGCAGGCATTGATGATTTGAACAGGTTAATCTGACCGTTGAAGAGTGCTTTCAACAGCTTAACTTTGCCAGGCGTATTACACGCTGATCTGAATAATAATTAGCTTTGTGGCAGGAAGATCCTTGTCGCATTAGCGTTTTTTGCAATGATTGGAGCACGGACACTTCAGGATGAAAGCCAGCTGCTAATCTATTCCATTGCCTTTCTCCGAGCAAACAACAACAAATGATTATCCTGACCTGTAGTTGCAGGTGTGGCTTTGTCTATAGCCATGTCTGAGCACTCTTCAGGGATAAAAGTAATCTGGCCAACATCATCAACTGAAACTTGGTGTGCAGGTAGAAACTGCAGATGCTGGTTTAAACTGAAGATGGACACAAAAAGCTGGAGTAACTCAACGGGACAGGCAGCATCTCTGGAGAGAAGGAATGGGTGACCACTGCTGGGCATTGAGGGGCAAAGTCCTTCCACTGCCTGAAACTTGTTGATCTTCCAGCACAGCGAAATGTCCATTAGTAGGAGTACATGCTGAGGGACGCAGTGAAGCTTTGGTGCAGCCAACGTGGAGGCTCTGTGGGAGAGGACCACTGCTGGGCATTGAGGGGCAGAGTCCGGTGGGGACACCCTTCAAACAATAACACCCCAGGGGGCTACATGAGCGGCAAGGGTGTTTTGTTTAAAGACAGGTGTGAAGACTACTGAGTTTGACACCATTGAATGTAAGAACACTGAGAATGTATGAAGAGATTTTGCATGGATTTTGTTTTGTATATGATTTCTATTATAAATAATATTTATCATTAATTATTTTAAAAATATGCTCTCAAATGCTGTGTATGACTCCAGAACTTCATGTTCCAATTGTAAAGTCCAGCAAGTCCAACTGTTGACAATCAAAGGCTTTCAAAATGCGTAGCCTTTTGGAAGGAGAAAACTTCTTGGTGCATCCATTATCTCTATTGCCAGCTCTTCCAACATCTCAGATGCAGGTAATCGGATCCTGTGATTTATTGGTTTTCAGTCCCATTAATTTCTCCGATGTTATTCTATTACGAAAGCTCTTCACTCACTCCGGCCCTTTTCTTCACTATTTCTGGGAGGTCTCAGTGCTTTCTTCAATAAAGATAGGATCCAAGCATTTCTCTGCCTCTCCCTTGTTCCCTTACATCATTCCTTTTATCTCAGTCTGTGGTAATCCCATATTATAGAGTCAAAGAATATTAAGCACCCAAAAGGCAGCCAGCATCGTCAGAGTCCCACACCAACCTGGCCCATCACATCCACACCAACCAATTGGCCACTAATCCCATATGTCTGCATCCTTCTCTGGGCTTATTCAAGTGCTTGTCTAAATGCCTCTTAAATGTAGTAATTGTGTCTGATTCTACCATCTCCTCTGGCAACATGTTCTAGAAATCAACCGCCCTCCATGGAAATTATTTCTTCTCAGATTCCCATTAAAACACTTTATTTCCATCTTGTAACCATGCCCACTTGTTTCTGAAACTCCCTACCGTAGGGAAAATGTTTTGACATCTACTCTATCCAGTGCTTTTTTTTTAATACACAAAGGTGCTGGTTTGCATAGAACAACTCATGCGAGCTAAAGCTGCTATACATCCATTTAGTGTTAGTGCTGCCAGTGCACCAAACTGGTACGTACTATCACAAAATAAGCACTGACTCTATCTATGGCTATCATAATTGTATCTACCTCTTTCAGGTTATCTCTCAGCCTCCTTTGCTCTGGGGAAGGACATGGGTTTGGATTGGATTGAGGATTGGTTGTTGGGAAGAAAACAGAAAACAAAAATAAGTGCAGGTAAGAAGTGCAGATGCTGGTTCATACTGAAGATAGACACAAAATGCTGGTGTAACTCAATGGATCAGGCAGCATCTCTGGAGAACAAGAACGGGTGAAGTTTCCGGTTGAAACCCTTCTCAGACTGAAAGGAAGACCTGAAACGTCACCTATTCTTTTTCTCTAGAGATGCTGCCTGACCCGCTGAATAAAAATAAGTGGAGCATTATTCGACTTGGGGTATTGTAACTACTGCAGGAATTATTGCTGCAGACCCAGCTGCTCACTGTTGGTATTAACAAGTCCACACCAACAATCAACCACCCATTTTCACGTTAAACCTATACTAAGCCATTTTATTCCTCCCACGTTCGCATCAACTTCCTTTAAATTCTACCACTCACCTGCACACTTGGGGCAGTGCACAGCAGTCAATTAACCTACCAACCTGTATATTTCTGTGATGTGAGAAAAAATCAAAGAATACTCACAGTCTATCACAGGGAGATTGTGTAATCTCCACACAGGCAGCACAAGAGATCAGGATCGAACCAGGTTCACTGGAGCTATGGGGCAACAATACTAGCGGCACCACAGTGCCCCTCTTTAATGTATAAATTCATCCTTTAAATATTCTCTCGGGTACTGTGAAGCCAATAATTCTTGTTAGCACCCTGTCTTATATTTGAGGATATGTCCCAGTTTTCTGGTATCAAACCACATGACAGTATACAGCTGACAAAAGGAACTGCAGATGCTGGTTTATATTTGGAATAAAAAAGAAAGTGC
The DNA here is from genome assembly GCA_038087875.1 of Malacoraja senta. NCBI lineage: Eukaryota > Metazoa > Chordata > Chondrichthyes > Rajiformes > Rajidae > Malacoraja > Malacoraja senta. Next base: position 29,838,713 of record CM075981.1, on the reverse strand, counting down.
AGGAGTATGAATGTGTGAATGAATACGTTTATTGGCCAAGTATGTACACATACAAGGAATTTGCAAGTAACAACACGACATACAGTAACAATTAAGAATGACACATAAAACATTAAATATTAATAATAAAACATTAGAGTTTAAACATGTGAATGAAATAAAATACCAGAGCAAAATGAGGATACAGACTTTTGGTTATTAAGTAGAGCTACTACTCGTGGAAAAAAGCTGTTTTTATGTCGGGCTGTGGCGGCTTTGACAGTCCGCAGTCACCTTGCAGAGGGAAGTGCTTCAAAGAGTTTGTGGCCAGGGTGAGAGGAGTCAAGAGATAATCTTACTCGCTCGCCTCCTGGCTCTAGCAGTGTACAGTTCATCAATGGGGGGAAGGTTGCACCCAACAACCTTCTCAGTTGATCAGATGATTCGCTGCAGCCTCCAGATGTCGTGCTTGGTGGCTGAGCCAAACCAGACCATGATGGAGAAGGTGAGGACAGACACTACGATGGCCGTATAGAATTGGACCATCATTGCCTGTGGAAGATTGTGTTTCCTCAGCTGCCGCAGGAAGTACATCCTCTGTTGGGACTTTTGGACAGTGGAGTCGATGGTGGCCCCCCATTTGAGGTCCTTGGAGATGATGGTACGAAGGAACATAAAACACTCCACAGATGTGACTGTGGTGTTGTTGATGTTGTATTTTATTGTATTGTATATCTTTATTGTCATTTCCTGAGTATTCGCATACCCAGAGGAAACAAAAAAACGTTCCTCAACCAGTGTCCATTTCAGTGTGCAGTAAAAAATAAATAGAAGTAAAAATACATATATCATGAACAAATTAACACTCTACTCTACTAAACATCAACAGGCATTCCAATCGGCAGCGGCACGACAGTGGCTCTGCTGCAGTGTGTCCAGGTTGGTGGTTGGTGCACGATACTTTGGCAGGGGACAAAGTCCATTTATCAGTCTTATAACCTGCGGGAAGAAGCTGAGGAGCATCCTGCTGGTTTTGCACCTAATGCTCCGGTACCTCTTCCCAGATGGCAGGATGGAGAATATGTGATGCGATGGGTGGTAGGGGTCTTTGATGATGGAGATGGCTCTGCTGATACATCTCTTCCTGTATATGTCCAGCAGGAAAGGGAGTGGAGCACCAATAATCCTGCTGGCGGTCTTCACAATCCTGTCTAGTTGGTGCCGTTCGTACGCCTTGCAGCTCCCGAACCAGGAAGTGATGCCATAGGTTAATGTGCTCTCGATTGTCCCCCTATAAAAAGTTCGTAGGTGTGTAGTGGGGAGACCTGCTTTACGTAGTCTTCGGAGAGGGTGTAGTCGCTGCTGGGCTCTCTTGACCAGTGCTGTGGTGTTGGTCATGGACGTCAGGTCATCTGACAGGTGGAGTCCTAGGAACTTCATGCTGTTGACCCTTTCCACATCAGCTCCATCGATGTGCAGAGGTGTATGGTGTTGTTTTCCCGCCCTCCTGAAGTCAACCACCATCTCCTTAGTTTTCCCACGTTGAGAATGAGGTTGTGGGATTTGCACCATCCTGTGAGCAGCTCCACCTCCATCCTGTACGCCGACTCATCATTGTCACTGATGAGACCCACCACTGTTGTGTCATCAGCGAACTTGTTGATGAAGTTGTTGTTGAGTCTAGCAGTACAGTCGTGTGTTAGCAGACTAAAAAGCAGGGGCTTGGGACACAGCCTTGGGGCGAGCCAGTGCTCACGGCTATGGTTTTTGATGTCCTACTACCCACCCTGACTGCCTGCTGCCGTTGCGATAGAAAGTTCAGGACCCAGTTACATGTGCCAGCATCAACCCCCAATAGCTCCAACTTCTCCACCAGCTGCTGCGGAATGATTGTATTGAAAGCAGAGCTGAAGTCTATGAAGAGGATCCTGGCATAAGTATTTTTCCGATCAAGGTGTGACAGTACGAGGTTCAGTGTTGTTGAGACTGCATCCTCTGTGGATCGGTTGGCTCTGTAGGCGAACTGCAGTGGGTCTAGGTCGGCAGGTAGACTATTTTTGATATGCTGCATAACCAGTCGCTCAAAACACTTCATTACTATGGGTGTTAGAGCCACTGGTCGAAAGTAATTATGGCAGGCTGGGTTTGGTTTCTTCGGGACAGGGACGATGGTGGCACTCTTAAGACAGTTGGGCACTACTGCCTGGCTGAGTGAGATGTTAAAAACGTCTGTGAAGACATCTTTCAGTTGCTCGGCGCAGTCTCTTAAAACGCATCCAGGAATGTTGTCCGGCCCTGCAGCTCTGCGTGGGTTGATGCTGGCAAAGGCCTTATTAACTCCGGCTGCGGACAGCCTGAGCGACTGGTCACTGGGAGATGGCAGTAGTGCACGTGTCTGGGTGGCGTTTCAACCTCAAACCGTGCGTAAAACTCGTTCAGTTCATCTGGTAGAGAGGGGTCGTTTTGGCAAATCCGCAGCGGGGGGGGGGGGGGGTGGCTTGTAGTCAGTGATGGTATGAAATCCCTGCCACAAGCGACGTGTGTCTTTGTCATTTGCGAAGTGGCTATTAAGTTTTTGTCCATACAGCCTCTTCGCTTCCCTGATCCACCGGGATAGGTTACTCCTTGCCAGTTTGTATGCTGCGTTGTCCCCAGATTTGAATGCAGCATTCTGGATTCTCAGTAGGGAACACACTTCCCCAGTTAGCCAAGGTTTCTGATTGGCACGCCTCCTGACGGTTTTTACCACCGTTACATCATCAATGCATTTATTGATGTATCCAATGACAGATTCTGTGTATTCTTGGAGGTTGATGCTACTGTCATCTGTTACTGCCTCTCTGAAAATGGCCCACTGTGTGGTTTCAAAACAGTCTTGTAGTGCTGCGGTAGCTCCCTGTGGCCATGTTCTGACTTCTTTGACCATTGGCCTGTCCTGTTTCACCCTGGGTCTGTATGCAGGTGTGAGCATAAGTGGGGGGAGGGGAGGGGGTGTTCTCCTAAAGTCTACTATCAATTCCACTGTCTTAAGAGCATTGAGCTCCAGGTTGTTACGAAGGCACCAGGATGCCAGCTGTGTCACTTCCCTGTCTGTAGGCAGATTCCTCCCCATCCTGGATCAGTCCAATCAGGGTTGTGTCATCCGCAAACTTGAGAAGCTTGACAAAGTAGTCTGTGAAGGTGCAATCGTTGGTGTAGAGAGAGTGAAGGAGAGGAGAGAGTACGCAGCCTTACGGTGCTCCTATGCTGAGGGTTTGCGGGTCCGAGATGTGTTTTCCCAGCCTCACATTCTGCTTCCTGTCTGTCAGGAAGTTGGTGATCCACTGACAGAGGGATTCAGGCACAGTCAACTTGGAGAGTTGGAGTGTAGTAGCTCTGCCACAATGGTGTTGAATGCAGAGCAAAAATCAACAAACAAAATCCTTTTCAAAGGTCCCCTGGCGGTCTAGGTGTTGGAGGATGAAGTGCATGCCTAGGTTGACTGCGTCATCCACCGATCTATTGGCCCGATATGCAAACTGCAGAGGGTCGAGCAGGGGGCTTGTGATATTTTTCAGCTTGGCCAGCACAAGTCTTTCAAGAGTCTTCATGATTACAGAGGTCAGTGCGACAGGCCTGTGGTCATTAAGACAAGTAATCCTTGTCTTTTTGGGTACAGGGACAATAGTGGAGACTTTGAAGCAGGCAGGGACAGTACAGGTTTGCAGGGACTGGTTGAATTTAACTGGGACACATGACAATAAACTCTCTTGACTTGACTTGAAATGTCTGTGTAGTCAGTTGTTCAGCACAGAGCTTGAGTGTAGAGGGGGAAACATTGTCCGGCCCTGGAGATTTACGGCTTTTTTGTCTTCGGAACAGCCTCTCCACTTCCTCAATTGCTATTGTTAGTGATGGAGAAATGGCCAGACTGATGTTGGGCAGCAAGGAGGGGTGGGTAGTGGATGATGGCCCCAGTCTTTGTAGACTGGAGTCAGGCTGTAAGTGGTGGTTGGGGAGGAGTGGGTGGGGAAGTGTCCAGTCTTTGCAAACTGGAGTCAGGCTGTGAGTAGGTGTGAAGTGTTGGTTGGGGAGAAGGGGAGGGGGTACCAGGGTTAACTCAGCGGATCAGGCAGCATCTCTGGCAATCATTGTTAGGTGATGTCTCAAGTCGGGATGCATCTTCACACTTGACATGGAGAGGAGACATTTTGTGTTGGGACACTTCTTCAGACATGATATGGATAGGCGGTATTGGGTCAGAACCCTTCTTCAGATTCTGAGTTTGAAGAAGGGTCATGAACTGAAACGTTGCCTATCCATGTCATCCAGAGCTGGTCCTGACTTGCTGAGTTACTCAAGCATTTTATGTGTTTTTTAACAGTATAATGCTAGGCTGTAACAATTGTATTAACCTTGTGACCCTACTGAGAATTAACATATTTTACAAGTATGCACCTTGAGATATGGGCCAAGCGTCATTCACAATGAGTAAACTCTGAGATTGATGCCCAGGTTCAACTTGGGGTATTGAAACAACAAACAATATTCATAAAATACTGGAAGGGAATAAACACACGGAGATTTAAGCCAATCAATGGGGCATTCCTTCATAAAATCAAAACACATTCTATACTTAAGCAATGACTTTAATCCTGAGGCAACGTAGAAAATGCACAAATTATTTCACCACTGTGAAACTGACAATTTATTTTAACCTACTCTTCGGTGCTTGAAGAAGTATGAAATGTTCATTTTTTTGTCTTTATGGGACCTGCGGGGGGTGGGGGGCAACCTTTCTGAATCTTTGTAGGAAATCTTGGTTCTCAGTCCCCTCTCGCCCCATCAACGTTCTCAATGCAACAGTGCATTCCCCCTCAGAATCTCAACTCTTTCAGGAGAGACCAGCAGCGACACTTCCAAGAGAGTCAAGGGACAAGACTGTTTAATTGTCATATGTACAATGGATAAATTAAATTATTACTGGCAGCAACATAACAGGCCAGTGAACACAATACACAGAAGGGCGGCACAGTGGTGCAGCTGTAGAGTCGCTGATTTACAGCGCCAGAGACCCGGGTTCGATCCTGGTGCTGTCTGTACAGAGTTTGTACCTTCTCCCTGTGACTGCATGGGTTTTCTCTGGGTGCTCCGGTTTCCTCCCACACTCCAAAGACGTACAGGTTTATAGATTAATTGACTTCAATAAAAATTGTTAATTGTCCGTGGTGTGTAGGTTAGGGTTAGTGTACGGGGTGATCACTGGTTGGGTTGAAGGGCCAATTATGTGCTGCATTCCACTCACCCCACACCTTTCTCCCAGGAGTCAAATGCATGAACCAAATGAGGCGGGAAATAATCTACTCTGATTAAGTTCCAATGGTTCCCAATCTAATGACCATGAGACACTATTTGAGGCATCAGATAGATACAACAGCCCAGTGGTAAATACCGTTAGTTTTTTTACCTCTGAATTAACCCTGAACTGACCTCAGAATGATCTTTCCAATGGGTATTTGTAGGAATACTTGGAATTCTTCCTGATGGTGGAAGGGAAGAATCCCTATCCAATGCTATCCCTTATATCATTTATCTCAGTCTGTGGGAAAGCCACATTATAAAGTCCTAGAATATTGCACTGAAATGGACTCTTCTGCCCACCACATCCATACCAACCAATTGCCTACCTACATTCATCCCATTTGCCTTCATTACAACCATCCTATTTTAGTGCATATAGTACAGCAACATGGTGACACAGACAATAACCTCAAGGTAAGTACCAGCATCAGCAGGATCTAGCCCAAGGTCTTAGGTTGATGACCTTGCATCAGATCTGATCATGTGAAAATCATACTTAAAATAAGATCTTATTTGATGCTTCACCCAAAAAGATCCTGAGGTTCATATCACATTGGGAATTGGTTGCTAGGATGTGAAGCCTATTTCTTAAAAGTTTTCAAAGAAATCCAAAATGTAATGACATCACAAAATGGGTCTCAATAAGGAACTTGCCTTTTGCACATTGTCATTCAGCAAAATGCACAAGTATTTTGTGCACGATAATCAATTATGTTATCAGGAAGTAATTCTAAGTGCAAGGTAGATGAGATGGATAAAGTAGTCAAGAGCAAACTTGCATTTTGCTAGTGACTATAACATGGAGAAACCTCCATTGGAGCATACACAGCTAAAGTTTTCAATTCACATCCAATAAGATGATGTCAGAATAGCGACAAAAACACTGACTGAAGATACATTTTAATCAAGGTTTTAAAGGATGACTAGACCAAGTGCAGGACCCGTTGGGTCTGGACACCGAACGTGCTTAAGACCCCGGGGTGTGAGAACCAGAACGTGTTTCAGACCCCGGGGTGAAAATCAGTAGCGAAAAAAAAAAAAAAACATGTTTCAGACCCCGGGTTTAAAATTCAGAACGTGCTTCAGACCCCTGGAAAATGAACATGCTTCAGAAAATGGGGTTTTAGAGTCCGAACGTGATTCATACCCCGTGGTGAAAATCGCTAGGTAAAAAAATATGGCGTCGTTTTCGGAGCAGAAGCGGTCGACAGCAGCCGTTATGGTGGCTGACCAGCAGGAGGAGACAAAATGAGTGAGTGGGGGTGGGGGGGGGGTGATGGATTTTATTTTAAAATGTGTACATAAATACGACGATATATAATCAGGAGTGGCTAATCGTAAAGAAAAATGAAATCTCTACTGAAATTGAAAAAAATATCGGCGTTTCTGCGTGCAGTGTTGGCGTAGCGCGGTATCAAGGGGGCTGGCTGGCACAAGTCAAGCAGGCAGCCAGCCAGCCACCACACAGAGTTGTAAAGCTTGTAAATAGATAGAGACAAATATAGATAGATAGAGACAAATTTGGGGGCGAGAGTTGTAAAGCTTCAAATGCTTGTGTCAACCATCAAAAGTCATGAAATAGTCCATTGGTAAACACATTGGTAAAAACTCGATGAACAATATCAAAAGGTTTCACAGTCTAATAGACCCTAAAGGCCATGATGTACATGCTCCATGGAATTATAGTTTGAACCAGAAGGAAGTTTATTGGCATTTCCCCATAAAGGCTTTTAGCAAACTGTGCTAGCAGGTTTAGCTCAAAATCCAGAGGGCCATCGGATTATCAACAGCCCTGAGGCAACAGCTAGGAAAAGCAACATAAGAAATAAGACAAATATTACTTAAATAAGTTATTCTGAATCTATTTACGACAAATAAGCTTGCCTGAGTGCGGGTTATAACTTCAGTTGAAGGCAGCAATTAGATGCGCCTGCCATTGAAGAACAATGGACAATGGGGACCCGATGTGGTGGGACCGCCGTGGGGGAGGAGGGGGGGGAAGAACATATGAGGAACCGGCGTACTTTGTAGCTTTATCAACACCGTAGGTGGCCGCTATTTACATCCCTTGAGTATGCAAGCAAAGAATTTCACTGTGCCTTGTCACATGTGACAATAAAGTATTCTATTCCATTCCATTAACTTGGTAAATTGGGCTTTTCTGCTGCACTAAAGCTGTTCTGGAATTTATGAAGCAGAGTTACAGTATTTGAATTAGCACTGTCTCCACGTGGGCACTTAATACCTGGTAATAATGTAGCAATGAGCTGCTACTGGGAATAGTTGTTAGTATTTGTTACCATCTTGGATGACCTGTCCTGAGTCCAGGACAAAGATATAATCACGAAGAAGGCGTACTAGCCCCTCTCTTTTCGTAGAAGTTGAAAGAGATTTGGCATGTCTCCAGTATTCCAAAACAAACTTCTACAGATATACCATAGGAAATATCCTGATGGGTTGTGTCCTGGCCTGGTATGGAAATTCCACTGGAACGTGAGGCTGCAGAGAATGGTGAACTCAGCACAGTCCACCAGAGGCACAAACCTCCTCTCCATTAAAAGCATCTGTAGACATGAGGCGCTGGTTCAAAAAGGTGGCATCTATCACCAAGTATTGCCCACCATCTGGGCCATGCTCTCTTCTCATTGCTACCATCATGCAGGAGATACAGAACACCACCAGGTTCAGGAACAGCTACTTTCTACAATGATCAGGTTCTTGAACTAATTTGCACAGCCCTAATACGACCTTGATAACAGAACACTGCAGTCCACATTTAGCACCACCATGACTTGTTTTTTCTTCTAATTATGTTTTTACACTAATGTCTTTATTTTGCATAAAAGTTTATGTGTAATTTACAAATAATTTATATATAATTTGTTTTGTATGTTTCTCTGAGTATGTGCATGTAATGCTGCTATATACAAGATTTTTCAATGCACCAGTATTTCATCACACTTGTGCAAATGACACCATATTTGTGTAAATAACAACTTGACGACTTGAATCTGGACCTTGTGCAACATTATTGTAGTTTAGTTCAAAGCGATACAGAATGGTAACAGGCCTGTGGGCCCACCGAGTCCACATATGTTTGTTCAGTCTTCGCCGACCAGCGATCCACATATGTTTGTTCTTTCGTACACACTAGGGGCAACGTACAGAAGCCAATTAATCCACAAACCTGCATGTCTTTGGAATGTGGGAGGAAACCGGAGCACCTGTAGAAAACCCACGCGGTCACAGGGAGAAGTTACAAACTCCATACAGACAGCATCTGTAGTCCGGATTGAACCTGGGTCTCTGGCACTGTAACGCAGCAACTCTACCGCTGTGTCACTGTGCCGCTCTCAAGATTTTTCCAACCTAATGAATTACTAAGAAAAACGGAATGTACAGCCCACATGGGGAATCCTTCAAGAATACTAACGAGTTTTTAAATCAAAACCAACAGCTGTGTTTCAAGCACTCTCACCTCAGTTGTAAATGAAACTGCTAAAATTTTGAAATGTGTAAATTTTGACCTTCTTCCTAAGTCGTGCCATATTTGTATCGTATTCTCCGTTCCTCCCTCCTTCAAACTTAAACATATCACTCCCCCGCTTTTCACCTGTTTCAATCTTTTTTTTGATATCTCTTCTCTCCTTGGTTTTTTTTCTCTTTCACACCTCTGACTGGTCTCTGTTTTACTTTTCTTTGCGGCTCCTCTCATTCACTCTCCCCTTCCCAACTCCCCTCAACCTTCCCCATGCCTTTCAGTCCTTCAGTTTCTCTCTCCCATTTCTTCTGCCCAATGGCTCTCATGCTCTCACAGTTCATCTCCGCTAGACTAGATGCAGCAATGTCTGGCCAGTTGCCCAAACCAGCCAGTCAGCCCACTCTTACCGGCAATGGCTCTTTGCGCAAGAAGGTTGCTCCCCTACATTTGCCACAGACTGATGGGCTCCACTTCAGCTCCACCTACTAAGTGCTTTGACATCCAGCTAAACCTATGATCAAAGTAATCACAGTGGTGGAATAGGCAACATCACTGGAGGAGGATGATGATGATGTCTGAAGAAGGGTTTTGGCCCAAAACGTTGCCTCTCCTTCGCTCCATAGATGCTGCTGCACCCGCTCAGTTTCTCCAGCATTTTTGTGTACCTTCAATTTTCCAGCATCTGCAGTTCCTTCTTAAACACGATGTTTAGGTTTATTATTGTCATGTGTATCAAGGTACAGTGAAATGTTTTGTTTTGCATGCTATCCAATCTGATCCGATGATACTATACATAAATACATTTAAGTAAATCTCAAGATAGATAGAGCAAAGGGGAAAAAAATGACTTTGGAATATAGTTCTCAGCATTGTAGACCCTAGCAGACCATAGACAAAGTCCAATGTCCGCAGTGGGGGAGAGGTGCATTGGATAGTGGTCTAACATAAAAGGCCTTTAGTGGGGTTGGGGGGGGGGGGGGAGTGGTCTAGCGTAAACACGACGAGCAGCAAAGACTGATTGCAAGGGTGGAAGGAAAGAAAACTAGAAGTGTCATTATTGAACATGTATCGCACAGTTGTCACACTTACCTTACTCTAGTCTTGTTAGACGTGGACGGTGTACAGCAGACATGCCGGGCAGCATAACCATTTCTACTTAAACCATCTGTACAGAGTATTTCACATCACGTAGTAAGACAAGATTCCTGACGCATTGATTCTGCCCCCAGCAGCTACATGTAGATGAAAGATTCACAGAACAGATGGGCAGAAGAATGCCAGAAGAATAGCCTAAAACAGCCATGTTATGGAGAGCTGACTGAGGGCAAATTATCACTTGGTGGAACTGAAAGACACTCTCTCAGAAGATCCCTGAATGGTTTCAACATTGACACAGACCACTGGGCGCAATGAGCATTCTTCCCACACTCCAAAGATGTACAGGTGTGTAGGTTAATTGGCTTGATGTATGTGTAAATTGTCTCTAGTTTGTGTAGGATTGTGGTAATGGGCGGGGATCGCAGGTCAGTGCAGTCTCGGTGGGCTGATGGGGCCTGTTTCCGCGCTGTATCTCTAAACTAAATAAACTAAACATTGGATTGCAGAAACAAGGAACTGCAGATGCTGATTTACACAAAAGGACACGTAGTAGAACATCTCAAGGCATGTCACAGGCGTGATAATCAGACAATTCTTGACTGAGTAACTTCAGGACATATAAAGCGTTTTCCACGTGATATAGAAATATAAAATCATGGTGGAAATAATGAACTGCAGATGCTGTTCGACTTTTCGGGTCAGAACTGAAGAAGGGTCCTGACCGAAACCTTTACCTATCCATGTTGTCCAGAGATGCTGCCTGACCCGCTGAGTCACTCCAGCACTTTGTGTCCTTAACTATTGGATTGTCCTGTTTGATATTCCCACATAAAAACATGTACAGCAAGCTGAAATGGAGGAAGAAAAGAGGAAAGGAAAATCTTGCAAATCAAGAACCACTGATACTACAGCACCCTACCTTCAGATGTCTGGAAGGAACATTTGAGTCTAGATTGGTCTAATCAGCCATCTCCTTACACATCGCTATGCTATAGACGAGATGTCATGACCTTATTTGACAGTGAGTCACAAGCAGCAACATCAACAGCAGCAGCAACTCTGGGCTTTGCAGCCTGGACAACGTCCCTATCATTCTCTGTCCCAGCCTTTGGTCAGGTGGCTGTTAATAACACCGATAGGAACCTTGGCCCTATAAATACAGTAGCAAATTATAAACACAAGGATGTTATGCTTAAGATAGATACAAAATGCTGGAGTAACTGCGGGACAGGCAGCATCCCTTGATAGAAAGAATGGGTGACGTTTCAGGTCGAGACCCATCTTGCTTGACAAATATAAAACGATGGTAAGGTTCGAGTATGACATTCAATAATCTGCACATCTGTTTAGAAATGAGCCCAAGGTTGTGGAATCTGCCCAAGTGATTTACTAGAATGATAAAGTAATGAGGGTCACCAGTTTGGACAGACACTAGAATTAGCCATTATCCTCCCTGGAGCAGACAGAGGGAAGATGAGATTATATGGTGGTGTTAAACCCATGAATGTCTTTGATAGAGTGAAAATGCAGAAACTGCATCAGCGGCTGCAAAATAAATAACCCGAAGGACAAAGGACAAAGGACAAAGGACATTTATTATCACATACACCAATTGGTGTAGTGAAATTTAACTTGCCGAAGATCTGAGTTGATGATATCTGGTAACATTTATCTTATTTACAGCCAGTATGTTGCTGTGATTTGCTAAAAACGCATTTACTGAAAAGATGTGGAAGCAGATCGGATGGTGGTATTCAAGACTCAGATAGAAACAGACAGGCAATAGGAGCAGGCATAGGGCAATCAGCCCTTCAGAACTGCATCATCTTTCAACATAATCATGACAGATCATCCATTTCAATATACTGTCCCTAACATCTGTCTACATCCCTTGATCCCATTATCATAAAGAAAGGTATCTACTTCCTTGATGAATCCATTCAATGATGTGGCTTCCCTTCCACTAGCTAACAATGATCGTTGCTACATTTTCCTTGAGCATCGTCCCCTTTGATCTCTCGTTTTGCACCTTACCCTTCCTTATCTCTGTGTCTCTACCTCCCCTGACTCACAGTCTGAAGAAGGGTCTCGACCCGAAACATCACCCATTCCTTCTATCCAGAGATGCTGCCTGTCCCGCTGAGTCACAAGATGGATTTCATGCTCAAGGTTCTCACTGTGAGGTTAACTGGAGCTAGTGAACAATGGGGAGAGGAATCCAGATTTAAAAGGTCTGTATGCTTTGGCAGCAAAATCAGTAAACAGTGTGATATAACAAGCAGTAAAAATGGAATGTCCCTGAGATCAGAATATAGAGTAAAAGTGAGAAAGTGCAAAGTTTATTTCCTAAAACTCCACTTAGATCCACTGTGTGTTGTGATACATGCACAGAGAGGTCATTAGTCAAGCACATTGACATCAAAACAAGGTTTGTGATCACTGTGCAAAATGTAAACTGCTGGTGGAGCTCCACGGATAAGGCAGCATCTATGGATGGAATGAACAGACGAAGCTTTGGGTCGGGATACCTCTTTAGACTGATCCAGTCTGAATAAGGGTCCTGATCCAAATCCTCATCTATCTCTACCCTCCGCAGATGCTTCCTGACCACGGAGTTCCTTCAGCAATTTGTATTTTACTCAATATTCTAGCAGCACATTGGCACAGCAGTAGAGTTGCTGCCTTACAGCACCAGAGTCTTGAATTCGATCCTGACTACAGGTGCCACGTTTGTGCATTTTCCCTATGACTGCGTGGATTTTCTCCGGGTGCTCCCGTTTCCTCCCAATTTCCAAGGATGTGCAGGTTCATAGGTTAATTGATTTCTGCAAATTGTCTCTAGTGTGTAGGATAGAACTAATATATGGATGATAGCTGGTTGGTGCAGACTCGGTGGGTTGAAGGGCCTGTTTCTGCGTTGTATCTCTAAACTGAATGAAATGAAGATGTTTCCTGGCCCTTCAGCACATTGTGTTTTACTCAAGATTTCACAGTTCCTTGTGCGTCTACTATGTCAAATGTAATGGCTCCCTTAGGGCCTTGGATCAGTGCAGGTAACTTATACCTTACATCTGAAGTGGAGATTTGAAGTCTGCTTGGAATGGAATACTTTATTGTCACATGTGATTAGGCATGGTGAAATTCTTTGCTTGAGTACCCAATGTATACAAATAGCAACCACCTAGTTACAAAGCACGTCGGCTCCTCCTTTTGTTCTCCCCACCCACCCCCCACCCCCCCCCCCCCCCATGCCAGGTCCCCATTGTTCTTTGTTCTCCCACCCTCCCCAATGGCCCATTGTTCTCTCAAGGCGGTCCCCCCCACTCTGGGTCCTCCATTATTCTCCCCTCACAGTGGTCCTCCATGCTCTCATCGACCACGGGTCGACCCGCGAGGCATCACCGCTGCTGCAAAGCTTCACCACCGCCAAGGCCCCATCGTCGTGAGGCTTCACCGCTGCCGAGGCCTCACCGCTGTCAACGCCCCAATTCACGCCTCCGTGGTGCCTTCATCAGCCGCTCCGCGAGGCCCGATCCCCCCAACAGACACGCGGGGCCCCGGCCGGGCCCCGACCCGGGCTTCAACGCGGCAAACTGAGAGGCATCGAGACCCCGGCGCCTCGATAATGGCCTCCAGCCTCGTTCCCAGTCCTCAGCAACGGATCGTCGGGAAGCCTTCTGGCCACACAGCCCGTCAGGAGGACACACAATCGCCAGTTCGCCTCAACTTCAATCAGTCTAAAGAAAGGTCCCAACCCGACATGTTTCTGGTCTGGACCCTCATCCCACACAATCTGTGTGACTACACAATATCATTCATTCATTCATATCGAGGTACAGTGAAGTTCTGTTGCCAGCAGTTAACTACAGCCACTAATGCTTCGACATTATTTGAAGATGAATGTTTACTGTCATGGAATCCAGAATGTAAATCGTGTTTGTATGTTAAGTTCACGTTGGGCCTCCAACCTCTCATTGTCAATTACCCTCAGGTTCACATTCAAGAGGACAATCATTTCTCCTTCTGGCCACCAGCCTGTTATGCTCCCTGAAGCTTTGAGCCATAAATGCCTTTTGTTTGCAATTAGTGAGAGGACTAACAAAAAGGAAGTAAAAATATTGACAAGGTATACAAAGTGGTTTACAAGCACACCACTGGGATGGCAGCCTTCACTTATGGTCAATGATTGCAAAAGAAAATTTTAGAAAAGTGTATCTAAACAGGATTTGTATGTAATGAGTGGTTTATCTACTGAAGAATGGCTTTTTTCTCTTACATTTAAATGAAAAAGACCATGGATTTACAGTTACAAATAAAAACTGTAGATGGGAAGTATGGATATTTTTTCTCATGCAGAATTCTCTGCAGGAAACATGATGGAAATAAATAAAAGTGTATTCATTTTTTATAGGCAGAGGAATGGTATGTGAAGGAGAGAAAATGGAGGCTAAAAAACAAGTATGGCACTAAATAGAATAGTTCTCGCAAAGAGCCAGCACAGATGTGATGGGCCAAATAGCTTCCCTATTAAGCTACTGCAGTTCTCTCATTCCACTTCCATTGCTAGTTCACACATGAGCCATGTAGTCTGTTCTGTATCACTGTATTCATTGCATGAACTCAGTACCACAGTATGGTTTCTCACTGCACATGTCCTTGGAAGCCTTGGATGTCACAAGGTTTTAAGAGTTCATAATTTAGTTTAGTTTAGTTTAGAGATACAACAGGCCCTTCGGCCCACCAAGTCCGCACCGATCAGTGATCCTCGCACATTAACACTACCCTACACACGCAAGGGACAATTTTACATTTATACCGAGCCAATTAACCTACCAACCTGCACGTCTTTGGGGAGTGGGACGAAACCGAAGATCTTGGAGAAAAGCCACGCAGGTCACAGAGAGAACGTTCAAACTCCATACAGACAAGCACCCGGAGTCAGGATCGAACCCGGGTCTCTGGCACTGTAAGGCAGTAGTTCTACCGCTACGCCACCGTGCCGCCCAAGTTCATAAATCATAGGAGGAGAATTAAGCTATTTGTCCCATCAAGTCTACTCCGCTATTCAATCATGGCTGATCTATCAATCCCACTCAACCCCATACTCCTGACTTCTCCCCATACTCTTTGACACCCTTAATAATCACAAATCTGTCAATCTCTGCTTTCAAAATACTCAAAGACTTGTCCTCCACAGCCAACTGTGGAAATGAATTCCGCAGATTCACCTCCTGCTGACTAAAGAAATTCCTCTTCATCTCTTTTCTATAGATACTTTCTTTTATTCTGAGGCTGTGCCCTCTGCTCCGGGACTCTCCCACTAATGGAAATATCCTCTCCACGTCCACTCTGTCCAAGCCTTTCACTATTCGGTAAGTTTCAATGAGACCCCCCCCCCTCATCCTTCTAAACTCCACTGTGTACAGGCCCTGTGCTGTCAAACGCTCATCATACATTAACCCAATCATCCAATACAGTTTAGTTCAGTTTAGTTTATTGTCACGTGTACCAAGGTACAGTGAAAAGCTTTTTGTTGCGCGCTAACCAGTCAGCAGAAAGACAATCCATGATTATAATCGATCCATTTACAGTGTGTAGATACAAGATAAGGGAATAACGTCTAGTGCAAGGTAAAGCCAGCAAGTCCGATCAAGGATAGTCCGAGAGTCATCAAAGAGGTAGATAGTAGTTCAGCACTGCTTTCTCAATACAGAGATATTCATCAGTGATGGTAGAATGGTGATGCAGTCCCTTTATGCAGTCTACATTTCCTACACAATATACTTACCATTGCCTTTTTTATCAGGCTTATCTTACAGATGTGGCGCTGCTGGCTTGCTGCCACTGAGTTATGTGATGCAGGATTGAAACAAGTGATCCAGAAAGAGCTCTTGCCAGCAGCAATAATGCATGAGGAAATACATCTATAAGATTTGCAGCAACCTGAAACAAAGCAGAATGGATAGTTTGCTGTAGTCTCAATCGATAGCTAATAACCTTTTGTGAAATATTTCTTCAATTATTTTTATTGCCATTTTTTAATTGCAAATAAGCAGATTGATTAAAAAAAACAGATTTATTCAAAGTCAGTTGCTGGAAATCCTTATTAATACAATCAGTTTTAAGGTACTATTCATAATGTCCAGTCATTCTGGAATGGTCTTTTCAACAAAAAAATCATTCATTGCACTCCTAACGTAGAACAATACCACCAGGTCTATTAATAACACTGGCACATCCATATCATTTGAAATGTCGCTGTAAGTTATTGCATATAAATCGCTGCGCATCTTCTGCTTCTGTTCCTCAGATGAAGTGTTCCAGTGGCTCATTTAGATGTTCGACATGCCTTGGATGTCAGACTTGGTACTACTGTCCGAGAATAAGTAGTAGCTCGCCCTCTGAAGCTAGATTTCTCTTTCATACAATACTTCACAGAAATAGATGAATTAATCATATCAGTCTTCGTGGGATGCTACTGATGGAAGTCTCTTCCAACCTGGCCAACATATCAAAATTAATTATGTATGAAACCAAAAGTAATTTATTCTGCGAGGTGCTGTGTGGCTTTCTGGTGCGATAAAGCATTAAACCAAAGCAAGCTTATCATTAGAATGGATTTCATGTCCCAGCTTCACATTGCCACCAAAACACCAGCATGATGAAAAGCAGTGTGGTTCTGTACCGAGCCACCAATCAACTAATCAATGAACTACAACAACAGTGCTCCAGATTTCTATCAAGGTGGAAGAGACACAAGGAACTGCAGATGTTGGTTTACAGCAAAAGACACAAACTGCTGACGTAACTCAGCGGGCCAGGCTGCATCTTTGGAGACATAGGAATAGGAATACTTTAAGGCACAGAGAAATTTTTTGCTTGCATACCCAATACCCAAATGTATACAAATAACGGCCACCTACGGCACTAACAAAGTTACAAAGCACAGCGGCCTCCTTTTGTTCTCCTCCCCTCCCTCCCACATCAGTTTCCCAAAAATCGGTCCCCATTGTTCTTTGTTCCACCCCCCCCCCCCTTATTGTCCATTGTTCTCCCCACACCACCCTCATGCTGGGTCCTCCATTGGATAGAAAATGTTGTTTCAGGTCGGGACTAATTATAATAGGGGAAGAGAAAGCAGGAGAAGAGATGGGGCCAGCAATCTGAAACAAAGCGGAATGGATAGTTTTGAGCTGAAGTATCAATCGATAGCTAATAACCTTTTGTGAAATATTTCTTCAAATTTTTTAGCAATGTTACAAAACTTACCTTCAGCGGCGCTGCAGTTCAGCCACTGGCCGTGTGCGCGACTTTGGCACCTTTGAGGGGGGGACGGGATTAAAATGCAGGTTTGTATCGCTTGTCGGAAAGGGATTTCCTCGGGCCGCTAGTCGATGAAGAAAAATCGATCAGACTTCCGTTCCCGGTTTTTTTAATTAAAAAATCGCTGGACAATTTAATAGTTGGATTAAAGTAAAAAGTGACCGAACGCCCTCAACGCCTACAACGTGACAGATCATTATATCAGGACAAAACAAAAGGTAAGTTGTTTATTTCACATATAATCTTGCTTCTTGGGGTGGCTTTAATCTAATTTTACGACGCGAAAATGTTATTGGGGCCCCATACGAACCGGCCGTGTCTTTGCCTGCCGTTATGGGGTTTAAATTCATGGCAGCGGCAACATTCCAATCGATCACATTCCAGAAACACCCACTCGCAAGATGATTTAAATCCTCTTTTTTTTTGGACAATCATGTCATAAGAGCATCTAAATTGCCTGTATTTTGTGTTATTGTCTATCCATAGTCAATATTTTTATACTAAATATCTACAACAGTTTTAACCACATGTATTGTGCAAAAAATAATAATTTTGATTATATTGAGAGTGGATGTTTCTAGATTAATGTATGGATATTAAACATTAAATTCCTTCCATCTGGCATGTGTTCATGACAGTGAGATTTTAAAATCATGTAATATTGTGAATTCTTGTGTGAATGGGATTAGTTTGTTATTTGGATACTTAGGCTATTAAAAAAAATTACCCTTTTCTTAAGAAATGGATAGATGTTTAGATCTAGTGTTTAAGAAGGAACTGCAGATGCTGGAAAATCGAAGGTAGACAAAAGTGCTGGAGAAACTCAGCGGGTGAGGCAGCATCTATGGAGCAAAGGAAATAGGCAACGTTTCTGAAGAAGGGTTTCGGCCCGAAACGTTGCCTATTTCCTTCACTCCATAGATGCTGCCTCACCCGCTGAGTTTCTCCAGCACTTCTGTTTAGATATAGTAATTGAATTTAGATGAATTTAGATGAATTTAGATTGATTTGATGAAACTTATAAATATGAATTTTTTGTTAGGTATTTACTATTTGTTTTAGCGTTTAACTTTATCATTTCTACCTTTTTTCTAAAACTGCAAATAATAACTTGTTTCTGTTAATGCTGTTCAGTGGGGTTTTTTCCATTTCATTTTAAACAGATGTCTCCGAAGAAAAAATGCAAAATTGTCAATCCAAATGCCCAGCAAAAGAGACTGATTTTGACAGCGTTCGCAGAGATTATTCAAATGTGGATACTTAATGGGAAAGTAGTGGGCAGAAAGGCATGTCATGCATGGTTTGAAGAGCAAAAACTTGTAGGTTACAATGCCAAAATTGAAAAGTTGAGGAAAAACGAGGTGTGCAGAGTTGCTTATTGGTTACAATCTGAGGAGTATGATGATGCTACTGATTATGATATGCCAATGTACCAGCTAGCAACTGATCTTCTCCATAAAGATTTGGTCTATTGCTAGAAATTGTAATTTATTTACCTATCTGTTTCGGACTTACAGCATATAATACAATAATATTAAAGTTCTGATCTTGAGAATATCACATTTTGGAATTTTCAAGGCAGTCTGGTGTTTATTACTATTTCCATCACAACGGTCAATTTTGTAATTAGCTACAATTAGGTAACTAACTAATTATATGTTTTAATTTCAGGTCATTCAAGTAAGACGTTTTATATTTGTTTCAGAATGCTTCAATCTATAATAACTGAAAATTTCATTCGATTATCTTAATTTTTAAGAAAGTTATGGGCTTTTCACTGTCCTCGATCACAGCTTTTGTGTTGAATCAATGGAAAAGCAATAGGGAACAAGATGCTAATTTCCGAGTATGAAAATGGCCATAACTTTTTTAAGACTGAAGATATGAAAGTGAAATAGGTGTCAAATTAAACTTCTTTTTATGCTTTATCTGATGGGATAAATTGTACTTGATTTTTAAAATCTCAAAATTTTTGTAACATTGCTAATCTTTTAATTGCAATTTTTTTTTACAAATAAGCAGATTGATATAAAAAAACAGATTTATTCGAAGACAGTCCATGGAAATCCTTATTCATACAAATCAGTTTTAAGGTACTATTCATAATGTCCAGTCATTCTGAATAATGGTCTTTTCAACAAAAAAATAATTAATTGTACACCTAACTAGAACAATACCGTCAAGCTTGGCAAGTGACGGGGGACCCAGGCGAGGATTGGAGGAGTTATTGGTCACGGCCAGCGGGCAGCCGGAATGTGGGTAAGGGTCTGTGTAGGTGGTGTCACTCACGGCCCAGAAGCTGTGTGGGCCGTCGGTGATGGCAGTAGGACCGGCTTGGAATCGGCAAGGGAGGCGGTGTGGGCCAGGGTGGTGTTGGCACCCTGGCCTGGCGGTGAGGGTCGAGGTCCATCTACTATAACCAAAATCCATTATAAAGAGGACCATAGCAATGAGGATTTACTGCACTAAAGTTATGCTGCATAAGCACTGTCCAATGCCGACTGGGTGAACACCCCAAGTCCGAAACTGGGTCAACTTTGTTTCATTGGCCTGCATTATGTTGTGAAGTGAAACAATGCCACACTTGTGCAGTTGACCTGAGGCACATTGCCAGGTTAGAACTGATGCTACTTCGCAAATCCTGACGGAATAAGAACTGTGATGTTTGTTTATACGATGCGTTTTTTTAAAAAGAAATATGCTTTGAGCAAAATGGAGAGACCCTTCTCCACAACAAAGTGGAAAATGGAAGGCAGGAAATCACAGTCTACGTCTTGAGCCAAGTACTGTTGTTTGGTTGTAAATTAGGATCCATTCAGAAACAATGAACGCAAAGGGCAAGTACAGTTTCCCCTCACTGAGAGAATAGGCTTTTATGACACCAGGAAATCTGAAGTTCAAGCCCTTTTAGAACTTTGCCCAACATATTAATGATCTGGACGAGGAATTGAAAGCAACATCTCCAAGTTTGCAGATGACACTAAGCTGGGGGGCAGTGTTAGCTGTGAGGAGGATGCTAGGAGACTGCAAGGTGACTTGGATAGGCTGGGTGAGTGGGCAAATGTTTGGCAGATGCAGTATAATGTGGATAAATGTGAGGTTATCCACTTTGGTGGCAAAAACGGGAAGGCAGACTATAATCTAAATGGTGGCCGATTAGGAAATGGGGAGATGCAGCGAGACCTGGGTGTCATGGTACACCAGTCATTGAAAGTAGGCATGCAGTGAAGAAAGCGAATGGTATGTTGGCCTTCATAGCAAGAGGATTTGAGTATAGGAGCAGGGAGGTTCTACTGCAGTTGTACAGGGTCTTGGTGAGACCACACCTGGAGTATTGCGTACAGTTTTGGTCTCCAAATCTGAGGAAGGACATTATAGCCATAGAGGGCGTGCAAAGAAGGTTCACCAGACTGATTCCTGGGATGTCAGGACTTTCATATGAAGAAAGACTGGATAGACTTGGCTTATACTCGCTAGAATTTAGGAGATTAAGAGGGGATCTTATAGAAACATACAAAATTCTTATGGGGTTGGACAGGTTAGATGCAGGAAGATTGTTCCCGATGTTGGGGAAGTCCAGGACAAGGGGTCACAGCTTAAGGATAAGGGGGAAATCTTTTAAGACCGAGATGAGGAAAAACCTTTTCCCACAGAGAGTGGTGAATCTCTGGAACTCTCTGCCACAGAGGGTACTTGAGGCCAGTTCATTGGCTATTATTTAAGAGGGAGTTAGATGTGGCCCTTGTGGCTAAAGGGATCAGGGGGTATGGAGAGAAGGCAGGTACGGGATACTGAGTTGGATGATCAGCCATGATCATATTGAATGGCGGTGCAGGCTCGAAGGGCCGAATGGCCTACTCCTGCACCTATTTTCTATGTATCTATGTATCTAAGGTGTAAAAGAGTGCTGGATTTGTTTGTCCACTTGAAAAGACATAGTTCTGCATGAAAGAAAGTATAAAATTGGAGTTCTGGCACAGGCAGACAGTCTCCATGGGAGCAAAGACAATTTTGTGTGTAACGGTTGTCCTATTGAACACCAAACAAGTGACTTTGACCATTTTACTTCAATAAGCTTTAGTTTCCCCAGCACTAGTCTGCCAAAACATATATTAACCCACAGCAGGCAAATTTCAGACCTACTGAAATAAAGTGCAGCTTTATTGAAATTCTATTGTGGGTTTCACAAATTCATACGTTCATACGATGTAGGAGCAGAATGGGATCATTCGGCCCATCAAGTCTACTCCGCCATTCAATCATGGAGGATCTATCTTTCCTTCTCAACCCCATCCTCCCGCCTTCTCCCCATAACACCTGACAACCGTACGAGGGTGGCACAGTGGCACAGCAGTAGAGTTGCTGCCTTACAGCACTTGCAATGCCTGAGACCCGGGTTCGATCCCAACTACGGGTGCTGTCTGTATGGAGTTTATACTTTCTCCCCATGACCACGTGCGTTTTTTTCCAAGATGTTCGGTTTCCTTCCACACTCCAGAAACGTACAGGTATGTAGGTTAATTGGCTTGGTATAAGTGTAAATTGTCGCCAGTGTGTAATGTTAATGTGTGGGATCGCTGGTTGTTACGGACTCTATGGGATGAAGGGCCTGTTTCCACACTGCATCTCTAAACTAAACTAAAAACTATTCAACAATCTATCAATCTTCATCTATCCATTGACTCGGTCTCCACAGCCTCATGTGGCAATGAATTCCACAGATTCACCACCCTCTGACTAAAGAGTCAGGGTTTGGCATTGTCAGCAAGACCAGCACTTTATTTTCATCCTTAAGTTTCCTTGATAAGAAGAATGGTGGGCCTGCTCCATGAAGCACATAGATGTACATGTCCGCTGTCCCCCCACAATTTTGATGCATGAACTGCAAGTTCATCTGAAGAAGGGTCCGGAATTGAAAAGCTGCCTATCCATGTTCTCCAGAGACGCTGTCTGATCCGCTGAGTTACTCTAGCAATTTGTGTCCTTTTGAGTAAAGCAGTATTTGCAGTTCCTTGTTTCTGCATGAACAGCCATCTATTTCCAAATCAGGGTGCAGTTTGACTGGAAATGTAACCGTGAGGTGGTGGGACTGCCATGACCCAACTGCTCTTGCCCAGTTGTACACTGTTTCCATCTGCACCTTCCACTCGAAAATAACTTCAATCGCAGTAGTTTACCCTTTATGAATATTTTATCTGTTCTTCTTTTACACAGAGGGATTGGAAGGACATGTTTGTGGTGAACGTATTCTTCAGTAAACCGTGTGCTAATCAACAGACAGCAATTCTTTCTGTTTAAAGTGGCTCAGCCTGCTTAAAGCAAGACATGTCCTGTCATTATCATAGGCAATTATATGAGTTTTCTGATTCTTAGAAACATAGAAACATAAAAACATGGAAAATAGGTGCAGGAGGAGGCCATTCGGCCCTTCAGCCAGCACCGCCATTCATTGCGATTATGGCTGATCGTCACAAATCAATAATCCGTGCCTGCCTTCTCCCCATATCCCTTGATTCCACTAGCCCCTAGAGCTCTATCTAACTCTTTCTTAAATCCATTCAGTGATTTGGCCTCCACTGCCCTCTGTGGCAGGGAATTCCACAAATTCACAACTCTCTGGGTGAAAACGTTTTTTCTCACCTCAGTCTTAAATGGCCTCCCCCTTTATTCTAAGACTGCGGCCCCTGGTTCTGGACTCGCCCAACATTGGGAACATTTTTCCTGCATCTAGCTTGTCCATTCCTTTTATAATTTTATATGTTTCTATAAGATTCCCCCTCATCCTTCTAAACTCCAGTGAATACAAGCCTTGTCTTTTCAATCTTTCCTCATATGACAGTCCGCCATGCCAGGGATCAATCTTGTGAACCTACGCTGCACTGCCTCAATCACAAGGATGTCCTTCCTCAAATTAGGAGACCAAAACTGTGCACAATACTCCAGATTCTTATAACTATAGTTTAGTTTAGTTTATTATCCAGTCAAAGAAAAGACTATACAAGAATACAACCAAGCTGTCCACAGTCCACAGAGCACAGATAAAGATAAAGGATAAGGTGTACAATCTTTAGTGCACTTTTATACCATTGAAGTCCAATTTCAGTAGGATTACTGGAAAAAAATGACATCGAGAGGCGGCACAATGGTGCAGCAGTAGAGTTGCTGCCTCATATCGCCAGAGACCTGGGTTCAATCCTGACCTTGGGTGCTGTCTGTGTGGCATTTGTACGTTCTCCCTGTAACCATGTGGGTGCCCCAGTTTCCTCCCACAACCCAAAGTCATGTGGGTTTGTAGGTTAATTGGCCCTCTGTAAATTGTATGTAGGATATAACTAGTGTATGGGTGATCGGAGGGCATGTTTCCACGCTATATCTCTAACTAACTTACAAACAAAAATGGGGCATTCCTTCCCTCAGCATTTTCATCTCAGTTACGTGAATGCGTAAAATTGAAATGAATGTGCTATGGTCTTAAAGAACATCTTTATGATTTACACAGACAAGTGCTTTACTGATGTCTGCACAGTGCAGCACTTGAATCAACCGGAGCTTTCCTTTCACTGTCCCATTTGGGAGTTGCAATTTGTTGAGTTAGATGGTCTTGCCACATTTCACTGGGCCTTCAGCCAGCTTATGTATGGAGGGTTCACTCTTAAACTGCACGTAGAAATGAGAACGGTGCCAGCCTTTAGTTTCCCTGTGAATAAACTCCCAGTGTTTGCATTACTATTGTCCATATTGTCAGTTGGAGAATCTCACACATGTTCACCAAAGGAGCATTGGATTAATAGAAATCAAGTCTCCTTTGAATTCTAAGTTATTTTTGCTAACAGTCAGAATAAAACTTGGGAAAATGAGTCAAATTGAGAAAACAGTTTTTGAGGACTTTACCTTTGGAATAAACAGCGAGAATACCTGATTGCATGCAATATCACATCCATCAATTATGCAATTATGATTTAATTTTCTTTGCAGTTTGTAAAGTTTTTAATCCTAAAATATCTTGTCTGAAGAAAGGTCTCGACCCAAAACGTCACCTATCCATGTTCTCCAGTGATGCTGCCTGACCCCCGGGTTACTCCAGCACTTTGCGACCTTTTGTGTATTAACCAGCATCTGCAGTTCTTTCTTTCTACATTTTGACTGCTTCAGTGAAAAATCTCCTCAACGTATGCCAATTTTGAAGAAGTTCTCCTCTGTATCTGAAGAAGGGTCTCGACCCGAAACGTCACCCATCCATGTTCTCCAGTGATGCTGCCTGACCCCCTGAGTTACTCCTGCACTTTGTGATCTTTTGTGTATTAACCAGTATCTGCAGTTCTTTGTTTCTATATCATTTTGGATATTCTGAAAAAGAAATCAGAATAAAAAGCTATCACAATATTGATCAATGAGCTCACGGTGACTTGAAATGAAAGCTAGCTTTATTGAAGTATGTAAATAGATTTTTTTTGGCCTTTGGGTAAATGTTGCCTATGAATGTTTGATTTAGTGTTATACATAAAGTGGTTATTTCAAAGAAATCTCAATTTCAAATCCATTAAGTTTATACATAATTTGAGCATACAGTAAACCTTCGCAATAATGGAGCACTGGTATCTGTTATTTCCGAATGTCCTCTATAACCGATTGAGGGAGGGGGGGGGGGTAACCCATGGCTGGGAGGAATTAAATGTTAGGGGGTTAAATGTGGGAATTCACAGGCCGGGGAGCCGCAGTGAATTTTGCGGTACGCCGGGGACGGGCCACAACCAGAAGCTCCCGGCACGTGGCGTCAGCTCCTTGGGAAACTGACGGAAGTGGGGGGGGGGGGGGGGGGGTGATGCAATGGGAGCCTCGGTCCGCTAGAACCAAAATGCGCTAAACAGACGTCCGTTATTGTGAGGGTTTACTGCCTATTTCCAAAAGCAAAGGTTCATTGCTTAAACCAATCCGGCGCATTTCAGAATCATTTTCCAGACTTATAATAGTTTCCTGCATGCTATGCAACCACTTTCCTTGCATCTGCCATGGGGAAACTAGCTCAAGAGCAAGATAAACAATTTGGGAAAGAATAAGGTTCCCACAGCAGTAGCGAAAAATTACTCTCAGACGATTCTGCTAAAGAGAGTCAAGTGTGTTTAATTGCTGCAGCTTTACAGGTCCATAAACACAATAACACAACAATAATCAATAATATGACAAAATAATAATCAGTAATATGAGCAATCGGTAATTAGCATTGTACAGTGGTACAGGTGGTAAAGCAGCTACTTCACAGCAACAGAGACTGACCTTGGACCTTTGGAGATTGCACATTCTCCCTGTGACCACGTAGATTTCCTCCGGGTGCTCCTTTTCTCCCACATCCCAAAGACATTCAGGTTTGTACGTTAATTGGCTTCTCTAAATTGTCCCTGCTGTGTAGGATAGAACGAGTGTATGGGTGATTGCTGGTCGGCGTGGACTCGGTGGGTGGAGTCAGAAGTCAGATGCATAATCTGGGTGGCATGTTGGTGCAATGTTAAAGTTGCTGCCTTGCAGTGCTACAGTCCCAGGTTCGATCCTGACTACGGGCGCTGTCTGTAGGGAGTTTGTACCAGGTGAATTGATCATGGGGAACAAGGACATGGCAGACCAATTGAATAACTACTTTGGTTCTGTCTTCACTAAGGAAGACATGAATAATCTGCCGGAAATAGCAGGGGACCGCGGGTCAAATGAGATGGAGGAACTGAGTGAAATCCAGGTTAGCCGGGAAGTGGTGTCAGGTAAATGGAATGGATTAAAGGCCGATAAATCCCCAGGGCCAGATAGGCTGCATCCCAGAGTACTAAAGGAAGTAGCCCCAGAAATAGTGGATGCATTAGTGATAATGTTTCAAAACTCCTTAGATTCTGGAGTAGTTCCTGAGGATTGGAGGGTAGCTAATGTAACCCCACTTTTTAAAAAGGGAGGGAGAGAGAAAATGGGGAATTACAGACCAGTTAGTCTAACATCGGTAGTGGGGAAACTGCTAGAGTCAGTTATTAAAGATGGGATAGCAGCACATTTGGAAAGTGGTGAAATCATTGGACAAAGTCAGCATGGATTTACGAAAGGTAAATCATGTCTGACGAATCTTATAGAATTTTTCGAGGATGTAACTAGTAGAGTGGATAAGGGAGAACCAGTGGATGTGTTATATCTGGACTTTCAGAAGGCTTTCGACAAGGTCCCACATAAAAGATTAGTATACAAACTCAAAGCACACGGTATTGGGGGTTCAGTATTGATGTGGATAGAGAACTGGCTGGCAGACAGGAAGCAAAGAGTAGGAGTAAACGGGTACTTTCCAGAATGGCAGGCAGTGACTAGTGGGGTACCGCAAGGCTCAGTGCTGGGACCCCAGCTATTTACAATATATATTAATGATTTGGACGAGGGAATTGAATGCAACATCTCCAAGTTTACAGATGACACGAAGCTGGGGGGCAGTATTAGCTGTGAGGAGGATGCTAGGAGGCTGCAAGGTGGCTTGGATAGGCTGGGTGAGTGGGCAAATGCATGACAGATGCAGTATAATGTGGATAAATGTGAGGTTATCCACTTTGGGGGCAAAAACAGGAAAGTAGACTATTATCTAAACAATTAGGAAAAGGGGAGATGCAACGAGACCTGGGTGTCATGGTACACCAGTCATTGAAAGTAGGCATGCAGGTGCAGCAGGCAGTGAAGAAAGCGAATGGTATGTTAGCATTCATAGCAAAAGGATTTGAGTATAGGAGCAGGGAGGTTCTACTGCAGTTGTACAGGGTCTTGGTAAGACCACACCTGGAGTATTGCATACAGTTTTGGTCTCCAAATCTGAGGAAAGACATTCTTGCCATAGAGGGAGTACGGAGAAGGTTCACCAGCCTGATTCCTGGGATGTCAGGACTTTCATATGAAGAAAGACTGGATAGACTCGGCTTGTACTCGCTAGAATTTAGAAGATTGAGGGGGTATCTTATAGAAACTTACAAAATTCTTAAGGGGTTGGACAGGCTAGATGCAGGAAGATTGTTCCCGATGTTGGGGAAGTCCAGGACAAGGGGTCACAGTTTAAGGATAAAGGGGAAATCCTTTAGGACCGAGATGAGAAAAACATTTTTCACACAGTGAGTGGTGAATCTCTGGAACTCTCTGCCACAGAAGGTAGTTGAGGCCAGTTCATTGACTATATTTAAGAGGGAGTTAGATGTGGCCCTTGTGGCTAAAGGGATCAGGGGGTATGGAGAGAAGGCAGGTACAGGATACTGAGTTGGATGATCAGCCATGATCATATTGAATGGCGCTGCAGGCTCGAAGGGCCGAATGACCTACTCCTGCACCTATTTTCTATGTTTCTATGTTTCCCGTGACCTGATCACCAACCTGATCTCCCGGTGGCTCAGCACTTCAACTCCACCTCCCAATCCCAATCTGACCTTTCTGTCCTGGGCCTCCTCCATTGTGAGAGTGAGGCCCAGAGCAAATTGGAGGAACTGCACCTCATATTTTGCTTGGGTAGTTTACACCTGAGCGGTATGAACATTGACTTCTCTAACTTCAGATAGCCCTTGCTTTCCCTCTCTATCCCCTCCCCCTTCCCAGTTCTCCCACTAGTCTTGTTGTCTCCGACTACATTCTATCTTTGTCCCAGTCTGAAGAAGGGTCTCAACCCGAAACGTCACCTATTCCTTCTCTCCAGAGATGCTGCCTGTCCCGCTGAATTACTCCAGCATTTTGTGTCTCCCTTCGATTTAAACCAGCATCTGCAGTTCTTTCCTACACACTTCCTGTGACCTGCATGAGTTTCCTCCGGGTGCTCCACTTTTTCCCACACTCCAAAGATGACAGGTTTGTAGGTTAATTGGCTTCAGTAAAAAAATATCTCTAGTGTGTAGGATAGTGTTAGTGTATGGGGATTGCTGGTCAGCATGGACTCGGTGGTCCGAAGGGCCTGTATCTGCGCTTTATTTATAATCTAAACTAAACTTAACTAACATTGTACCTATTCCATTAATGTTCAAAGAAAAGGGTCAGAAAGTTAGTTTGCGCAACTACGGAAAAAAGTCACTATAACAGGAAATGCTACAAACATTTAGCATATTAGGCAGCATCTGTGCATTGCGAATCAGTGTTAATGTTTCAAACTGAACAGCCTTCCTTAGAATGGGAGAATTTATAAAATGGTTGTTATAAAATTGAAACAACCAATGGTTGTTATAAAACAGAAACTGTGGCTTGAAAGGATCCAAGGTTTGGTTCCTTGATGTCCTCACTGATTTCTTACAATGTCGAATACTACCTCACATATTGGCTTGAGTAACTTCCCATGGAGGTCAGGGTTGAGACCACTCTTGGCTTATTTGCGCCAGAGGTGTTCAAGGCTGTCTGACACCTCTTACAGTTTGCAAATTTCTGATAGATGATATCACCTAAACCCCTGTCTCAGGGTGGAGAGACTTAATCCACCTTTGCTTCGGTCTGCAGAAGCAGACAGAACAGCCATAATATTTGCTTATATTCCAGGTTCTCCAAGATATAGACGTTCGTGGAACACATTCCCACCCTCACAGAGTTCTTCCTGGATCTTCCCCTTGACTATCCTGGAGGATGTCTCTGAGGTCCAAACACGAAAGTATGGTTTCTGTGGGCACAGTTCTTCACCAGCATCACCAGATCTTTCTGCAACTCTGGGCACATTCACCCATCTCCTCCTATCAATCCGACACACATTTATTCTGTAGTAGCACTCCTCAGTCGCTGGAAGAGTGCTGCTTATATTGTGGTATGTCCCCTTGAAAGCTGCTTGCAAAGATCACATAGGGCCACATATTTAAGAGATGCAAGAACTTGCTACACATCAATAGAGGTTACAGCAGCAAAAGTAATGTGGATTACCCAGGAAAACCTAGCAATGTTGTTCTGTGAATCTCAAGTTGAAGTTCCTGCTCTTCATTAATGTTAGTTTCAGAGTAATGTAATTACCCACCTCTCTAGCTTATGCAAGTTGTGGTACATATTAGTTTAGTTTAATTTAGTTTATTTTAGTTTAGTTTATTGTCACTTGTACCAAGGTACAGTTAAAAGCTTTTTGTCATGTGCAAACCAGTCAACGGGAAGACCACACATGTTTACAATCAACCCATCCACAGTGTACAGATACATGATAAATGGAATAGCATCCAGTGCAAGATAAAATCCAGTAAAGTCCAATTAAACATAGTCTGAGGGTCTTCAATGAGGTTGATAGTAACTCTCTAGTTATTGGTAAGGTGGTTCAGTTGCCTGTTAACAGCTCAAAAGGAACTGTCCCTGAATCTGGAGGTATGTGTTTTCACACTTCTGTATATCTTGCCTGATGGGAGAGGGGAGAAGAGGGAGTGATTGGGGTGAGACTTGTCCTTGATCATGCTGCTGGCCTTGCCGAGGCAGAGTGAAGTGTAGTTGGAGTCAATGGAAGTGAGATCAGTTTGTGTGATGGCCTGGGCTGCATCCACAATTCTCTGAGATTTCTCGCTGTCTTGGATGGAGCTATTCCCAAACCATGCTGTGATGCATCCTGATAAAATACTTTTTACGGTCCATGTGTAGAAGTTGGTGAGAGTTATTATAACACCAATCCAGAATGAACCTCTAGAGGTGGACACAAGTCTCCAATAGAAACTGGAAGCAGACTGAGAGGAAACCATGAAGATGAGGACAATCATCTGTATCTGTTCAGCCAACAGTGACTTCAAGAAACACAGTAAATCAAATGACAGACCTTATGTTTCACAGAACCTCTCTCCAAGTGAAAACTCTGGCACACTCTAGCAGCTTCAGAATAAGTATTTGCCAGAAGCTTTTGAATATAATTTGTGACCCTTCGTGATAAAAGCAATTACCTTTGATAAAAGCCACAAGATGCACTGAGTTCTAATGGTTAGTGCCCTGTTCGCATACCACAAAATTCATCCATGTGTGCACTCCTCTCATTATACACATTGCCTAGAAAATATCTCAAGACACTTTCACAACAGTCTTAGTCTAATAAAGTGTGTCTGTGCGCTGGGTGTGCAAGCCACATGGAAAAGTTATTCTGTGAATTGAAATCCACACCTGATTTAGAGGACTACACATCTCGGTCCCCCTGCAAGTTGTCAAGTGTGGTAATGTAGTTTGGCCTGGTCTCTGCTTCTTTTATAGTAGTAGCAAATTTCATCATGCGTGCTGCCATTTTGTTCTGAGCTGAACTACTCTGCTTTGTAATCTGGCACAAAATTGGTTTGGCACCAAAAGAAAAAGATTCTGTCAGCCATTAAGTCTCGTTGGCTTTGCTTCACTGAGACCAAAGTGCATGGTTAGACACTGGAGACCACTCACAACATTCCTGGTAGGCAGCACACAGCTTCTGGGCCAAATTCTCTCAGGCAAGCAACCCAATCTGTCCCGAAGAACAAAGACGATTTGTATTTTGGCAGCTTACGTTTCTGACAGAACATCATCCATCTGGCTAAATCCATCAAAACCCTGGAAATTGAAACAATTTGTGCTTCCCAGTTAATGCCATCACCGCAGTGAGAATTAAACCCATACGACAAAATTGTCTAAAAAATGCTTGATGATTCTGAGCCTAAACCCGGTACTCTGCCAACGTCCCAATCATCCAACAAATATGAAAGCCTTGAAGCATCTATTAATTCATTTTCCCATTCAATATTTACCAAATCTCAGAAACATAGAGAGCAATTAGATAATTCAATGCAATTTTAGGTCAGAGGGTCTGTTTGTATTAATCTGCATGTTCGGACAATCTACATCAAGTGAAAGTCACCCCAAAATTCAAAGGGCAGGCAAGCACAGTGGAAAATCAACAAGCATTTGTTATTGCTGATGGTTTTCCACAAAATGAAGCATAGTGATAGGAATAGGAATACTTTATTGTCACATGTGACTAGGCACCGTTAAATTATTTGCTTGCCAGCTTTGAGCTGACTTCGTTCCAAAAGAGCTTCCTTAATTACGGCTTAATAATGGCAGAAAAACATACTGAAATTCTGGAAAAACGCTCCCACACCAACGATAAAAATGTGGATTTCAAATATGTCCGAACTGTTACACCTGGAAGACATGAGATTCCTCTTAGCAGGCAAATCAGACCATTTCCAAAAGATTTGGTCTCCATTTATCGACTTATTATAAGCATAGGGTGCAACATAACTGAAAATAAATGGTTTCAGGACCTGGTGAGGGGTGTGTAAAGATACGAAGTAGGTACATCCCTTTTATCTTGTCTTATTTTACTTTCTTCTGTTCTCTATTTTTTTCTTTCTTTTTCTTTGGTTTTCTTTTTAACTCTTTCTTGTGGTTTAGGTTCCTACGGGTTTCTCTGGACCACTCTTTCACGCACTCACTATCTTATCTAACTCTTTCTATTTTTCTTCTTTTTAAAGTTTAAAATAAGAAGTGGTACAAGAAATGTATTATGTTATTTTTGGTTGATATCACTGCAATGTACAATACTTCTAATAAATAAAAATATATTTAAAACATTTTTTTTTTTAAAAGAACAAATTATTTGCTTGCATACACAAGGTCTACAAATAGCGGCCACCTACGGTGCTGACAATGTTACAAAGTACGCCGGCTCCTCCTTTCACCCCCACCCCCCCCCCCCCACAGCAGTTTCCCCATGCCGGGTCCCCATTGTCCTTTGCCCCCCCCCTCCCTCCCCCTATTTTCCATTGTTCTCTCCCCTCCACCCTCATGGCACTCCCCCCACACTGGATCCACCTTTGTTCTTCCCCTCCTCCCCTCATGGTGGTCTTCCCCCTCGCATCGACCGTCGACCGCAGGTCGACCGCAAGGCATCGTCACCGTTGCGAGGCTTCACCACCTCCGAGGCCCCATCGTTGCAAGGTTTCACCACCGCGGTCGCCCCATTGTCGTGAGGCTACACTGCTGCCACCACTTCACCGCTGCCGAGGCCTCACCGCTCCCGCCGCCCCATTTCACGCCTCCGTGGTGCCGACCCGGGCCACAGCCATGGGCTCCGTTGGACGCTCCGCTGACCTGGACTCCGACCCGCGAGGCCCCGGCCAGGCCTCGACCCGGGCTTCTTCGTGGCGATCCAAGTGGCATCGAGTCCGCAGCGCCTCGATAGATGGGATTGCCACCACAGAATCACAACATCAGGGACTCAAAAATAAATTACATCAATATCTACCATCTAATTAAAAATGTAAACCACAATCAATGTTCTGAATCTTAATCTTAAATGTAGGCAGTTGAATTGCAGTTTATACATTTATAACAAAGTGTGCGTATTTTATTATCATAGTGTATTTACAATATTTATCATTTGGGGAGAGCCAGTTTTGTACACATGCCACGTATAAGCAATCAATTAAAGACGTTAATGCTAATGTGAATGTGAATCTGCACTTTTCACATTGATTTAGTTGGGCCTCTGAAGAAGCAGGTCGAAGATCTCCCGACTGAATTCTTTCAAATAACAAAATTAATCAAAACTGATAAGCACCTCCAAGCTGAACTTGCAATAAAGCCCAGAAGTCCTGAGCCTTCCTTCTCTGATTGCAGTGACTACACTTTAAATAAATGTCATGGTCAGGTTGTACAACTTGACAATAGACAACTTGACAATTCAACCTCTTGTTAATAAGTACTTAGGAGATGAATCCAGACTTGTGGGAGATTCTTATGGTGTCTCCTGAATCTCAGAAGATATTTATTCTGAGGGTAGACTTAAAGGAGATTCAAACAATAAAAGTAATGGCAAAGTTGGCTCAAAATTCCAAGTACTGATGGCAAAAACAGAAAATACTCTGCTGACCAGTCAGCATCTGTTGAGAAAGAAAAAAAAGTTGATTTCAAGTTCATGACCTTTCATCTGTTCTCACAAAACGCAATCCTGCCTGAAAAGGTAAATGTAATACCATTGAGTTTTCAACACCCAACCAAAGTTTACTGAAGGTCTGAAGAAGGGTCTCGACCCAAAAGGTCACCTACTCTTTTTCTCCAGAGGTGCTGCCTGACCTGCTGAATTACTCCAGCATTTTTTGTCTATCCATGTTTACTCCTCTCCTTATTGCACCAGTTTTAACTCTAACACAGGAGAATTAAACCCCTGTCTCACGGTGTGAGTCAACCCACGAGTGACCCCGAGTTTAAAACAAATTAAACTCGTGGTAATCACGTACAATTAACGTAGCGGGAACATCGGAACCCGTGGACGCAACTTAGCGACTCGTAGCGCTAACGGCAGGTACCCGGGAAACTTGTTAACTCTTGAAAAACTTTCAACATGATGAAAGATTTCCACGAGTCAAATTTACTCTTGAAGTTAAAATTTGAAACATTTAAACGTTGTAAGATCGTAATATCCCGTGAGTTTACGGTAGTGACTCGTGAGTAACTCATGGGTTTGGCCTGAGTGCCAGAAGTGAAATGTTGAAGATTAGTCAGATCTTAATGGAAAGAATTTTCAGTGAAGGAGCAAAAAGCACTCACCGGGGATCTGAGAAACAGTGCCAAAAAGAATGAACCATGCAGTGTGGGGAAAGCCGAATTGCGAGAGTTAATTAGTTCCCTTCAGAACTTTAACTTTTCACATTGAAACGGTGCCATGAATCCTTGTTAGATTAATGCACTTTTTATGGAGAAGCAGACATATGGGACAGGTGTCCCATCTCAGGTTTTATATCCGACAAATTTTTTATACAATATGCTTTTATACAAGGGATTTTCTCAGGCATCACTTTCCACCCAGTCTGTCCGCATTAAGGAGGCTTTCAGTTGTGAGCCCAGACTGTAGCCACTTGTGAAGTACACTTGATGCCCTGATGGTGAATCATTTCCTTTCAAGCGACAAGGTGCCTCCTAGCTTTTCAAGGTGTGTAGGATATCCGTTGGTTCACACATCACCCAGCCTGCAGTCCAAGCCCACCACAGTTCCAGGGAGGCCCCGTGAAGCCGGCTGGTTGGTCTGTCTTGTGTTTGCAAGCCCATTGCATGCAGCACCTGAAATTACTGCCGGGTCCACTCCACTTGGTTTCCTCAAGTAACCAGTAAATTACTATTAAACCTTGACATGCTTTACATAGTGACATATTCTAACATCCAGGCAAATTGTGAAGATTGCGTAATGAAACAAATAATTGAACTGCCACAGGTACAAGACCCATTGACCAAACAGTGCTTCGGCAGTGAAATACAAGAAGGGTTGGTAAACAATAATTTTCAAAGTGATTTCTTCCAAAAGAAGCCATCAAGAAATAATGCGAGGGAAAGAAGGGGTGGGTGGATGGGGTGGGGGGAGAAGGGGAAGGGTACATGGGTGAGCTGCACACTTTCCCCTCTGTGGCTGACAGCAGCCTCAGAGCCTTACTGAAGGTGGCTGGAGCTGGTGACACCAGTAACCGTGTGGAAAATTGCCTCATTGTTTTTCTGGCTTCAGCAGCGTGGATGCGGTATGGATCCTGCAGTTGATTTGCCTGGGAACGGTGGCGCAGAAGGTTGCACATGGTTCTCTCACAGCTCCAGCGATCAAAAGGTTCGATCCTGATCTCCGGTGGTGTCCGTGTCAGGGTTACACCTTTTCCCTGTGACCAAGCGGGATTCCCCCGGCCACTCTGGTTTCCTCCCACATCCCCAAAGAACGTAGGTTAATCTGCCGCTGTAAATTAACCCGAGTGTGTCGGTGAGTAATGGAATCTGGGACAGTTGACGAGCATGTGAGAGAGAATAAATTACAGGGAAATGAATGGGGAATGTGATTGATGGGATTGCTGTCAGAGCTGGCATTGCCTTGATGGGCCAAATGGCCTCCTTCCATGTTGAAAGAATGATAAGCCAGAAAGTCAGCTCTCTGTCATTGATTTACGGGATATTCATGAAATATCATGCGCCGGCCGATAGCTTTTGGAGAGTTCATGATGTAATGCAATGATGTAACCAGTTGTAATTATGGTACCAATTATGGTATCTACACCGGATGATAGTCTACAGTACAATATAGGAAAACATTCTCATATTTACAATTAAGGGCCAATTGTATTCGGGTTTTTAATACAAATTCAGTTTACCCGAGTTTAAATTAAAACTTGGGCCAGGTGCTGGGAAACTCTGGGACGCCACTGCTGAAGAGAACATCTGAGCATTGTCTTTCATTCAGAGGTTCACGGGCGGGGTGGGGTGACTGTAGGGCTCTGAAAACTTTGTTTCCCAGGGCTGGGGTGAGTGTGAAAGGGGTGGTTTCCGGGCAGATCTGCCCAATCAGCAATGTGATGAGCCGCTGCTTTATAGAGAGACACACACTGCTATCCCTCTAGTCTACGGACCTTGCTGTCAGGGGGGAAAAATAACGTTAATGTTCAATTTACCTAATCTTTTTGTTTGAAGTTTACCAACTTTTTGATGAGAGATGAATTAAGGGAATAAAACAATCTTACTAGACACAAAAAGCTGGAGTAACTCCGCCAAGCCGGCAGCATCTCTGGAGAGAAGGGTCGAAACGTTTCTTCAGTCTGAAGAAGGGACTCGACCAGAAACGTCACCCATTCCTTCTCTCCAGAAATGCTGCATGTCCCGCTGAGTTACTCCTATCTTTGTGTCTATCTTCTGTGTAAACCAGCATCTGCAATTCCTCCCGACAAAAAAAACAGCCTATGATTGATGCCAGACCTTGAACAAATGCAGTTCAAATGGACTTTTGAATGCAATTTTGGAAGGATTGTTTCTTGAAACAAACTGCTCTAAAAGTTTGAAGGAAGTAATTGCAGATGCTAGTTTAAACCAAAGATAGACACAAAATTATGGACTAACTCAGCTGGTCAGGCAGCATCTCTGGAGAAAAGAAATAGATGATGTTTCGGGTCGAGATCGTTCTTCAGGCTCGGTCTTTTTATAGTGAAAAAAAACCCTGCATGACATCACTTTTACCATGTGATGATTTTTCCACACATCAGTAAACGTTGTTGGCTCAAGAGTAACTCGGGAGAGGAACTTGGTAACTCGGGAGACGTACTTGGTACATCGCAGAAATGAGAAGTAAACGGCAAACTTAGACATACACGTGGGAACTCTGTTAAACTCTTGAACATAAACTTGGAATCTCGTACACAACCACGTGTCTGATTTTTTCTTTCACTCGGGGTCACTCGTGGGTGGACTCGCACCGTGAGACAGGGGCTTTACTTTGTTACTGACTCATTCTTACTTTTTTAGATAAGAACATAAAAAATACGGATGGGTTAGGCTTATTCTTTTGATTTTTTCTCTGTCATAGCCAAGTTTAATCTCTCTAAGATGAAAAGGCTATGAAGTAGGTTTTAATAAATTCATGCTGTGTTTATCTTTGTTTATTCAGAATCGAGCTATAGCAGAATCGTGCATGTTGGCCCATATTACACAGCAAGGAAGAGCTGGCATATGTGACCATTGTTCTAGCAAGCAGAACAGCATTCACTGTCATCACTGTTGGTCAGACCAATACAACGGGAAGGAGAGATTCAATTGCAAGTGGACTTATAGTCCAAAGTTACATAAATCAACCAGAAATGTCAACAACAAGATAAGTCAATAACAAGTACAGCACAGGAATATGCCCTTCAGCCCACAATGTCTATTCCGATCATGATGCGAAGATCAACTAATCTCACCTCCCTCCACATGAACCATATCCCTTAATTCTCTGCAAAAATGTGCCCTGCACATTTCCTCTAAGCTTTATCCCTATCAACCTATCCCTATCAAAGTCACTGGCCTGAAACATTTCCTGTCTATTTTCCCTTCAGATGCTTCCTGACCAGCTGAGTATTTCTAACATGTTCTGCAGTAGGTGTGATGCTGAGTAGTTCCAATATTTTATATGATTAATTGGCTCTTGTGTCTGAAAAATTGTGATTTGCCTCATTAGAAGATTTGGTGCTGTTTTTGTGTGAGGAAAGCATATCAGTCAATCCAGGTACTCTTGGAATCCACCAGCCATAGCTTAACACATCTTCCAAAGATAAAATAATCGAGTCACACAATGTGGAAACATGCCCATTGGCCCAACTTTTCCACACTGACCAACACTATCTACACTATCTACACTAGTCCCACCAGCCTGCGTTTGGCCCATATCCCCCGAAGTCTATCCAATCCATGTACCTCTCAAAATGTTTCTTAAACGTTGCGACAGTCCCTGCCTCAACTACATCCTCCAGCAGCTCATTCCTTACACCCACCACTCTTTGTGTAAAAAGGTTACCCCTTATGTTCCTATTAAATCTTTCCCCCCTTACCTTAAACCTCTGACCTCAGGTACTCGATTCCCCTCCTCTAGGCAAGAGACTGTGCATTTACCCGATCTATTCCTCATCCTCCTGCGCTCCAAGGAATAGAATCCCAGCCTGCTCCTCAGGCCCTTGAGTTCTGGCAACATCCTCGTAAATCTTCTGTACATCATTTCCAGCTTGACAACAACTTTCCTCTAACACGGTGCCCAAAACTGAATGCAATACTGCACTGTAAATGTGTCCTCACCAACATGTTATATAGCTGCAACATGACCCCCCCCCCCCCAACTTCTATACGGAGAGGGCCAAAGTGCCGAAAGCCTTTTTGACCACCCTATCTACCTTGATGAGAGCAGAACAGTGCCATGATGCCTGTAAAGTGGCTGTCTCACTTGGGCGACCTAACTGGCGAGTTTAGAAGAGTTTAGGAGAGTTTGAAAAAATGTCATGTTGAAGACCTCCTTCGACTATGTTGAAGACTAGCTTTGATTAGCTACGACTAGCTATGATTAACTTCGGGAAAATTGGACACTGAATAGTGGAGAGTGAAGGCGACCTCCTTCGATCTCCTTCGACCTCCCTTCGACTATGATGAAGACTATCTATGGCTACGTTCGACTACCCTCGATTACCTACGACTAACATGCCGACCTACTACGGCCTACTACGACCTTCTACGACTAAACCTACGAGTAAAAAAAGTATCGATTTTTTCCATGGCAACCTTTTTTTACTCATGGGCATTTTTCAACGTTTACACCGCGACCTAACTGAGGCCTTGAGTACACGGGGACTACTCTCAAGCATGAAGGAGAGTTACAAAGACCTCCTACGACCTTGTGTCAACCATGCTGCGAGTATGAGTCTAGGGCAAACTCGCCAGAACTCACGGATTAGGTCGCCCAAGTGGGACAGCCCCTTAATGCAATGTTAACCCAGGTTCCATACTGAAAATACAAATCCTCTTTTTTAAGGGACATAAAGCTGTGTTGAACTTTCCTTTGTGAACAAAATCCTTTGGGCATTTGCACGCTGATGCAAGATCTGAACTGAAGTAATGGGATGCTGAATAAATTAGAAATATAATGCATTTGTACCCAAGCTTAGTCAGCATCTCATGCAAAGCATAAATAATAGCCAAGAGCTCAAGGGAAAGTTCCATCCACTGAGAGACTGCATTTGCGTAATTTGAGCTTCTCAGGTCTAATCCCAGAATCAAGGGCCTCATTGATGAATAATGGTTTTCATAATCACAAACGACTGAACCAGAACTGTTGAGGAACAGATCACTCAGATGAATAGGGAACAAATGTTTTCAAATCCCTCTCAACAATCTTAGAACTTATTTGCTGAAGGGCTGAACCGCCTGAGTTGTCTAACCACTCTGAATATGTTCATCTTTCCAATTCACACATCGGCCTCAATAAAATGAATGTAATACATGTAACGCTGTCCATGCCCATCTGCTGTAAAGGTGGAGAATATTACAAAATGTCATGGGATATCTGTTTTACTGTCCCTATGTTTCCAAAGGCTTTGTCCACTGATCAGTGAAAATGCAGCATAAATGTAATTTAGTTTAGTGTAGAGAAACAGCGCGGAAACAGGCTCTTCGGCCCACCGACCACACCAACCAGGGATCCCCACACATTAACACAAGCGTAAACACACTAGGGACAATTTACACTTATACCAAGTATCCAAACCCAAACCAATTAAACTACAAACCTGTATGCCTTTGGAGTGTGGGAGGAAACTGAAGGTCTCGCTGAAAAGTCACACAGGTCACGGAGAGAACATATAAACTTCATACCGACAGCACCTGTAGTCAGGATCAAACCTGGGTCTCTGGGCTGCAAGCACTGTAAGGCAGCAACTCTACCGCTGCGCCACCCTGTCGCCCTTTTCTACTGTAATCTTTTCTGTATACTCTGGTTGATCTGAATCCCCAGAACAACAGGACTAGCTTAAACACAAACTGTCTCTCCTACCTTTGTGTCCTTTTGGTTCTTGCCAGGATTAATGCCACTAATCCAAAATGTCTGTTTAAATAGGTTTTAATCCATTCAAGCTTGTCATTTAAAAAAAATTCAGAATCTAGCTCTACCTATGCATGTATGTGAGCATTCACCTCTGCAGATGTCAAACCAGAATCAACATTAATAAGTGCCTGCTCATTTATTAGTGACTCCTATTGCCTGGTTAAATGGAAGATACATTTTTCATTACTGGAATATTTTTAGCTTATTTTTCCAAAATAAACTTTCTTCAGAATAATAATATAAACAATGCAAAAACTGCAAAAACTCTTCATGCATCCTCAAGTGGCATTACATTCCTTACAGCATTTGCTGTTCATTTTTATTAACAAGTGTCTTTTTTGGGGTAAGTGTAATTATAATAAACTACTGATGCTGGTTTATACTAAAGATAGACACAAAGTACTGGTGTAACTCAGTGGATCAGGCAGCTTCTCTGGAGAAAATGAATAAATGACATTTCAGGTCGGGTCCCTTCAACCCGAGTTTCCCAACCATAAATATCACTTATCCACGTTCTCCAGAGATGCTGCCTGACCCACTTAGTTACTCCAGCACTTTGTGCCTGTTTTGGGAGTTTGGTATCAGGCTTGCAAGTGATGTAGCCCAGCAGTAGTTATTGCAGAGAAACCAGGTCCTCGGTACTGGGAGAGGATGTTGGTTTACGTATGCTTCCATTTTCAGGGACAGTAATGGCAATACTTGTTCAGTCTTGTGATGCTGGTGAGGTCCCGGTACTCCAAACGAGCCGCACAGTTGCAGAGGCTCACAGCAAGCCGTGGCCCTACCTCAACAGCAGGGTTAGCTCACCCGCCACGGGAACCAGAACCCCCTGGGGTCACTCAAGGCTTATCTCCTGCTCGACCACGATGACCGGGATCCAGGGAAGAGGGTGGAGCAAGTCAGTATATTGGCATTGCCGCTGGATAAAAGGCCGTGTTCAAAATGGCGGCAGTCGTAGGAGGGGATCGGTGTTGCCAGGATAACGGGCCTTTAAGGCCCAGATAAGACTGCATTCTAAAGCACTTTGAAACTTTGTAGGCACTAGAAACCTGCTGACTCTTTGTGACAGTCTCGGTGAAGCCTACCATTACACTGCAATCATTACACATTTGTACTTATCTATCATGGTGCTTATCTATAGTATGATTTTACTGGATTGTATGCAAAACAAAGAATTTCACTGAACCTAGGTGCCTCATCCGAAGCACCTTACACCAGACGGCTTACATGCAACAATAAAGTATCATTATCATCATCATTATCATCATCATCATCATCATCATCATCATCATGCCTGCTGTAGGTTGTGTGTACAATTGGTTAATGGCAGCTGCGAGAAACCCGAGTAAACAGAGGAGCCACCTGGTACAATCCTCCAACACTGTTGAATGGAAGGTAGTGTGGAAAACGTCCCAGACCATCTGCTGTGGTATCGGCAGCAGGCCTGAACATTACAGGATCTAGCATCTCATGTCTCTTGGAAGCAGGCAGGATTTCATGAACACACACAAAATGAGCTTCGTTAATATCCACGTAATGCTTTGCCTGGGGACTACACTTCAGAATTACATTATTCTCTGTGAACTTTTCTGGGAGATTGATGGGACTGAAAAGTACTA
>CM075981.1:29722564-29792564 GCA_038087875.1 Malacoraja senta | reverse complement strand
ATATAGTTGTTTTTTTAAAGATACAGTACATTTCAATAAATAGTTTCAAGCATACCCGGTACTAAACGCACGAACATTAAGGTGGTTACTGATGTTACAAATGGTTATAAATTAACATAATTTCAAAGTGAAATAGGGGATTTCCGTGGAAAGAATATTTAACCAGAATATGGTGAGGTCGCTGCAAAATGCTCACTTAAAACAATACGCCGTCAACAGGATTGTTTCTTAGCCCTCTGACAGGTGTTTCAATCTCACCTCGTGGCTCGCTGTTAATCGATTCATAGCTATTAATTTTCATTCCTGGTCCGTATCGAACTTCTCCTAATGCAAACGTTTCAAGGTACGCTTCTTGTGTGGTGGTAAGTGGGGGGGGGGGGGGGATGCTAGGATAAAATACCATATATTTGCATTTATATAGCGATCCTGCTGCTGCGACATTTTTAAGTCGAAAGTTGTATTTATTTCAAAGTGGGAATTTGAAGATAGGTGATGCTACACAGAGATTTTGATAGGAAGGAAACGTTACAGCAGCTGAGTAAAAGATCGGTCAAATGGTAGGTTCAATGAAGATCGGGCGAGGGGGATGGGATTGGGGGGAAAGTATCTATAGCTTGGGACTTGCCTAAATGAGTACTGAGATGGATTATCATTCCACACCAAATTTCTTAGACAAAAATACCTTTTATGCAATTATCACAACAGTTTGTTGGATATGGATCAACGGACTCTGTATGGTACATGCTCGTAAATTAGTAAAACAAATGTTCTTCTTTATGTACTGTTGTTTCTGGGATGGGGTGACTGATAACAAATAATCTACATTCTATATTTTGTCATAATGTGGCTGAAACAATGGCATATTTTGTGATATTTATTGAGATAGAAAGATACAACTGAGTTTGGGCAAGATATTACCTTGCAACATTCTGTATGTCTGATAGATATTGTGAAATGGAACTCAGAAATTATGGGAGGATTACATAAAACTATAATTCAAAGGTAATGAATATACAGAGTATTCTTATTTCCATCATGAACATACAATAGTGATATAGGACACCAGGTCCTACTACGGTAAACTCACGAGATACTGCGGTATGACTACGTGTTAAAAAGTATCAAATTTTTACATCCTGAGTATATTTTACTCGTGGACATTTTTCAACATGTTGAAAAATCGTCACAAGTTACCACATTTCCCGAGTACCTGCCGTTAGCACTAGGAAATGGCATGTTGGCCTTTATAACAAGAGGAATCGAATATAGGAGCAAAGACGTCCTTCTGCAGTTGTACAGAGTTCTAGTGAGACCGCACATGGAGTATTGTGTGCAGTTTTGGTCCCCTAATTTGAGGAAGGACATTCTTGCTATTGAGGGAGTGCAGCGTAGGTTAATTCCCGGGATGGCGGGACTGTCATATGCTGAGAAAATGGAGCAGCTGGGCTTGTACACTCTGGAGTTTAGAAGGATAAGAGGGGATCTCATTGAAACATATAAGATTGTTAAGGGCTTGGACACACTAGAGGCAGGAAACATGTTCCCGATGTTGGGGGAGTCCAGAACCAGGGGCCAGAGTTTAAGAATAAGGAGTAAGCCATTTAGAACGGAGAAGAGGAAACACTTTTTCTCACAGAGAGTGGTGAGTGTGGAATTCTCTGCCTCAGAGGGCAGTGGAGGCAGGTTCTCTGGATGCTTTCGAGAGAGAGCTAGATAGGGCTCTTAAAAATAGCGGAGTCAGGGGATATGGGGAGAAGGCTGGAACGGGGTACTGATTGTGGATGATCAGCCATGATCACATTGAATGAATGTGATATGAAAGTGAATTAGATGTCAAATTAAACTTCTTTTTATGCTTTATCTGATGGGATAAATTGCAGACTTGATTTTTAAAATCTCAAAATTTTGTAACATTGCTAGAA
This sequence comes from Malacoraja senta, assembly GCA_038087875.1. Lineage (NCBI taxonomy): Eukaryota > Metazoa > Chordata > Chondrichthyes > Rajiformes > Rajidae > Malacoraja > Malacoraja senta. The sequence goes on along the minus strand of CM075981.1, from coordinate 29,790,642 downwards.
AATGTACCTGCATCTTGGAGGCCGAAGGTTAGGTTGTTAGCCAAGAAAGATAGACTTCGTTATCCCTCAGTACAGCAACATCAAGAACGATGTAACATGGGAAGCGGCTGTAAAAGGACAGCATTGCTGGGAGGAGGGGGGGGGGGAAGAGTTCCTTTCACAGCGTGTGGGTAGTCTGTCCAGGGGTAAAGTTGCGGGGAGGACAGGAGCTTTGAGAAGGAGGGGGTCGGCCGGGGATCATCCAGCTCAAGAGCAGGTCAGCGGGTGATGGATAATAGGACAGGGGGCGGTGGAGCTTACTCCATATGTCAGTGCGAGTAACCTCAATTGATCCCTTGTTCGCGCTGACACAGGAGTAAGCTCCACCGGCCGCTGTGATGTTATCCATCACCCGCTGACCCGCTCCGCTCTATGATATTTGCTCTTGAGCTGGTCCCCTCACTGTTCAGATGGAGAGCACTACCAGAGGTGAGCGGGCCGGCAGAAGGTGCTGAGATGGCAGTGGGTTCCGCTGTCTGGTGATGGAGGCCGCTCGTAGGCGAGCTGCTTCCCTCCCACGGCCACAATGCGGTAGCTCCGCACCCGGAGCACCGCGGCAGCGGTGAGTGAGTGTTACTGGCATGAACCCGACACCCTTCTTCTCAACGCTCCTGCCCTCCCCGCAACTTTACTCCTGGCTAGACTCCCCACGCGCAGTGAAAGGAAATCTCCCCCGAATTGCCATATTACTCATGACACGTAACTCATTTATAATTATTTATTTATATTTATATGAAAATTTTTCCCAATTGGGCCCCGCAGTTCCTAAGGCCGGCCATGACTGGGCTTTAAGCTGACCAAGAGAAATATGAGATGCTGTACTCCAATTTGCAATTAGCCTCACTCTGAAAATGGAGGAGGCCAAGGACAGAAAGGTGTGTGATTGCGGAGGAGAATTAAAGTGTTTGGCAACTGGGAGATCAGGTAGGTCCAGGCGGACAGAGTGAAGGTGTTCAGCGAAATGATCGCCCAGTCTGCGTTTGGTCTCGCCGATGTATAAGTGTCCACATCTTGAACAGCGATACAGTAGATGAGGTTGGAAGAGGTGTAAGTGAACCTTCTCCTTGTCTGACAGGTTATTGCAAATAATAGGAATATAGATGTGAAGCTCCACTTTAACTAATGTGTAAGAAAGAACTGCAGATGCTGGTTTACACCAAAGATAGACACAAAATGCTGGAGTAACCCAGCGGGTCAGGCAGCATCTCTGGAGAAAAGGAAGAGGTGACGTTTCAGGTTGAGACCCTTCTTCAGACTGAGAATTAAGAGAGAGGGAAACTAGAGGTATGAAAATGCACAGAACAAATCAGAGCTGATGTGAATATTGATTTCTCTCATTTCAAGTAACTCTTGCACTCCCTCTCTCTCAGTCCCTCCCTCGCCATAGTTGTCCTGCTAGTTTTACTGTTCATATCCTCCATTATCCCCTCCTCTATAGCCAATGATGGATCATTGAGGGCTCTTCAGCAATCGGTGTGGGCCATGATATGTTCTGACCTCCAGTTTCCCTCTCCCCTGACTCTCGGTCTGAAGAAGGGTCTTGACCCGGAACATCACTTACTCCTTTTTCCCACGATGCTGCCGGACCCGCTGAGTTACTCCAGCATTTTGTGTCGACTACAACTAATCGCACCTCCTCCACTACTGCTCCAGCTCCATCAGTCAGTAACTCATTCACTGCCTGTTCTCCCGATCGCCTGCTCTGTTCACCTGCTCAGGATCCACACCAAAACCAAAGGTCAAAGCAGAGTGGGTACAGCAGTCTGCTCCACCTCTGCTAGTCCAAACCTTCAGGACAAGAAGATAAAGTTTGTCAGTTGCATAAGAACAAGTAAAGGGTGAATGTAGAAATATTATTTTTCCATTATTTTATATAATCGTATAAATTGTTTAACTTGACACCTTTTGCCAGTTTGCCTGTTCTTGCCTATTGGCTTTACAGTTGTCAACTTACCTTTAAGATGCTAAATTTCCAGAGATGCTACCTGACATGCTGAGTTACTCTAACATTTTGTGTCTAACTTTGGTGTAAATAAGCATCTGCAGTACCTTCCACCAAACATTCATTTCAATACGTTTGCTTAGAAATTGGGTTGTGCCAATAGGCATTCATATTTAATTAAAGTAATTAAAGTAAATGCAACACCTGCACCTATACCTCCTCCCTCGGCTCCGTCCAAGGATCTCGATAGTCTTTGCAGGTGAGGCAGACGTTCACTTGCACCTCCTCCAACCTCATCTACATACAGCCGCTGTTCCAGGTTTGTAAATCCGGAATATTGGCGAGACCAAGAGCAGGCTCGGCGATCATTTTGCTGAACACCTCCGCTCAGTCCACCTAAACCTACCTGATCACCCATTTACCAAACACTTTTACTCCCCCTCCCATTCCCATACTGACCTTTCTGTTCTGTTCTTCCATTGTCAGAGTGAGGTCCAGTGTAAATTGGAGGAACAGCACCTCATATTTCATTTGGGCATCTTACACCCCAGTGGTATGAATACTGACTTCTCTAATTTCAAGTAACCCTGGCCTTCTCTCTCTCTCCATCCCTCCCCCCTTTCTAGTTCTCCGACCTGCCTGACTGTTCCCCTGATTACATTTTATCTCTGTATGCTTTGTTGTCGCCTTCTCCTCGCTAACAATGATCTTTTTTTACCTTGAGCTCTATCTCCTTTGATGTCTCATTTTCACACCTTTCCCTTCCGTATCCATATGTCTCCATCTCCCCTGACTCTCAGTCTGAAGAAGGTCTTGACCCAAAACATCAACCATTCCTTCTCTCCAGAGATGCCACAATGCCTGTCCCACTGAGTTACTCCAACATTTTGTGTCTATGTTGGCCAGCATCTACAGTCAATCAAACTTCAGTCTACAGTCTACAGTTACTACAGTCAGTCAGTCAATGTTGCAAAATCCATTCTCAATATCATCACAATTTGCACAGAGGATTGTGGTTGCAGCTTAACTCACTGATGTGTAGAGGTAATTTGCTCAGAAAACACCACAGTAAATATGCTTTCATTATTCATTTTTGCCATCCAACAAAGCTGATTCAATAAAGATTGTATTGATTCTCGTTAGATTTAACTCCAGTATGTCAATCTTGATGCAGTGTCACACTCTAACAGTTTGATTCTTGAATGCTTCCAGATGTTATTCTTGTAAAATTTGTTTTCAAAATTAAATTGCTCCTTAAGATTTTATCTTCCGCAGTTTTGGATTAGAAAATATAAGGGGCTGCACAGTGGCGCAACGATAGAGTTACTGCCATACAGCACCAGAGACCCGGGTTCGATCCTGACTATGAATACTGTCTGTATGGAGTTTGCATGTTCTCCCTGTGACCACATAGGTTTTCTCCGCATGCTCCGGTTTCCTCCCACACTCCAAAAGGTGCAGGTTTGTAGGTTAATTGGCTTCTGTAAAAAGAAAATTGGCCCTAGTGTGTAAGATAGAACTAGTGTATGGGTGATGGCTGTACGGTGTGGACTCAGTGGGCCTGTATCTCTAAACTACGTTGCATCTCTAAACTAAACTAAACCAAACTAAACTAATCTAAATAACTCGAACCAGTGACATACAGAATGAGCTGACTTCTCTCACATAGCATATATCAGTGTTAGATTGTTAGATTGCTGTTCCTTCAAGATCTAAGATGAATTTGTTGATGAAGCTTTCTAACAAAAGAGACTGATACAAATGAAGAAAACACTGAGGGAAGAAACACCAGCAAAGCAATGTCAATGTCAATTAACCCAAAACAGAACCTTTTGTATTTCATGAAATCATTAAATTCATGAAACTCGTGAATTAAACTCACAAACACACTCATACCTTTAACACCATACCATTGATCAATGATGTTCGCAACAAATAAAATAGATTTGGTTGACCCATTAAAAAGAACACTTATCCAGTATAAATCAACATGAGCTTTACAAATTAACACCCACCAGATCAATATCTTGTGGATCACATTTAACAAGGAATTTACAAAGCACAGCCAATAAATATTATAATTACAAGAGCGAGCAAGAGGCTGGATATTCTGTGACAAATGCTCACCTTCTGACTCCTTATGACCTTTGAACCACCTTCAAGACACAAGGGGTAAAGAGTTATAGAGTCATACAGCATGGGGGCAGGTCGTTCGGATTTGCCTGCATTTGGCCCATATCCCTCTAATCCTTTCCTCCGCATGTATCAGTGCAATTGTCTATTAAATGGTGTTATTGTACCTGCCTCAAGAACCTCCATTGGCAATTTGTTCCATAATCGCACCACTCTGAGTGCAATAACTCCTCAGACTTGAATTAAACCTTGCCCCTCTCATCTGAAACATACTGTATGTCTTCTTGTTTTTGATTCCCCCACCCTGGCTAGATTCAGGGTATGTGAATAAAAGTAAGCATTATGATACAAGACCGTCCACATGGAAGTCTAAAGGGAAGTCCAACCCTGCCTGAGTAGATCAACACCATCCAGGATTTGACCACCATGGTTGCAGTCATGGTTGAAGCTGTGATGTGTACCATCTACAAGTTGCAATTCTGCAACATGCCAAGACTGTTTTGACAGCACCTGCCAACACACACAATTGTTATTATCCAGAAACAAAAGGCCAACGGGGATGAGATTACCATCATTTTCAAACTTCTTTACTCGATCACTCAAGTCAGGACTTGGAGATGCATTGCACCACCATATTAAAATCCAAGAGCACATGGGATTAGATTGTCCACGTAGACTGCAGTGGTTCAGGAAGTTAGTTAACCCCATCACATTCACAAGGATAAGTAGAGATGGGCAGTAAATGCAACAATGATGAGCGTTTGACACCACTGGGTCTGTGTTTGCTGGAGTTTAGAAGGATGAGGCTGGACCTCATTGAAACTTACCGAATAGTGAAAGGCCTGGATAGAGTGGATGCGGAGAGGATGTTTCCACTAGTGGGAGAGTCAATGACCAGAGATCATAGCCTCAGAATTAAAGGAAGTTCCTTTAGGAAGATGAGGAGAAATTTTAGTCAGAGGGAGGTGAATCTGTGGAATTCTTTGCCACAGAAGGCTGTGGAGGCCGTCAATTGATATTTTTAAGGCAGAGATAGATAGATTCTTGATTAGTACAGGTGTCAAGGATTATGGGGAGAAGGCAGGGGAATGGGGTTAGGAGGGAGAGATAGATAGATCAGACGTGATTGAATGGCGGAGTAGACGAAGGGCCGAATGGCCTAATTCAACTCCTATCACTTATGACCTTATGAATTTATGAACAATGCCCGTGTCCTGTGAATGATTCAATAATATATTTTTCTTAAAAATGAATCATGAATGGATTGCCTCCAGTTGAAATGGAAATCATCTCCACAAAACCTACTTCAATGAGCTAAAGAAAGTAAGGCATTTATGCAAGTTATAAACATAGACCCAAGGAACTGCAGATGCTGGATTACCAAGGAAAGTCTGAAGAAGGGTTAAGACTATGGTTGAGACACGAGGAACTGCATCTGCTGGAATCTGCAGTGGAACACAAAGTGCTGGATAACTAGATGTTCGGACTGTAGAAGGGTCCCGGCCCGAAATGTCACCTATCCATGTTCTCCAGAGATGCTGCCTGACCCTTTGAGTTACTCCAGTGTTTTGTATTTTTCCTTTATGTACGTTTTTTGGTTTACAAATTTACAGTATGCTCAGTAATGTTTATCGTGGGTCTTTGATTAAGTGCAATCTCTTTGCTCTTCTCTGAGCAATAAACCATCATAAATGTAATTAAACAAATATTTGATCAGTATTCATTGATGGCTTCAATTCATTTCTTCTAACATCACTTTAGCTTCCGAAATTTCAAGTGCTTTATGAGGTATTGCGAATAACACAATGAATTCATTCTATTTCGTACACAGTTTCAGCAACATTTTTGCAATGTTGGCAATTGATCACATCTTTTGCCATCCAGCAGGCTTGTTTCCCTTGCGGGTTATGCCATTATGTGAACGATAACTAGGATTTAACTTTCCTTCTCTTGATTCATTGAAGCCAAAGCAAGGTCATGGCAGCAGCAACATGGAATGAATGAAAGAAATATATAGGAAAATTTACAATTCCCTGATAATTGCAAGCAGTGTAACCTGCCCCATATTAATCATCTGAAACCAGGAAACTGGGATCTGAGCCACATGAATGACAGTTGACAGTGAAAATCAAATATTTTTTACTGGTACTGTTTGTCTATCTTCAAATCCAACCAAAGACGCAAGATTAATGAATATTCCTTTAATTTAAAGAAGTGAAAATTGCCAGCAGAACAAGGGTCTGGTGGCTTAATCCAGTGATTTACCGATGACATTCAAAGTAAGATTAAACCCTCTCTTTAAAATAAGAGGAATTCCAAATGGTTGATTTCAGTTCTCTAAATCTATTGTACATGACTATTTGTCATGTATAATTGCTCCACTTTGACCCAAATACAGATGGTACTAATCCTGAAATAACATTGTATTCAAATGGAAGGCATGAATCGTTCTACCCAGTACAATTTGTGGGCGGATTTTTATCCGAAAAATTAATTAGTGGAAACAGGCAGGAGCTTACTGATCTATGTAATTCCGTGCCAAAGAATGCAGGTCAATATCTGAAGTCATCTTTCTATTCTCCCGTTTGGCATGTCACTGAATACGCAATTCAAAGCAGAGGAGCACAAGAGGCTGCAGAGAGTCAGAGCAGTCCATCATGGGCACAGTTCTCCACACCATCAGAAGCGTCTACATGAGGCACTGCTTCAAGGTGGTGGCGTCTATCATGAAGTATCCCCACCAACCGGGCCATGCCCTCTTCTCACTGCGAGCATCGTGAAGGAGATGCAGATGCCTGAGGTGTCACACCACCAACTTCAGGGACAGCTATGTTCCTACTACTATCAGAATCTTGAACCGACCTGCACAACCCTAGTCCTATCTCGACTACCTCCCCCACCATCGAAGTGATCTACAGGAGTCGCTATCTCATCAAGGCAGCCAGCATCATCAGAGACCCACGTCAACCTGGCCACACTCTCATTTCACTCCTGCCATCGGGGAGAAGGAACAGGAGCCTGAAAACTGTAACGTCCAGGTTCAGGAACAGCTCTTCTCTACAACCATCAAGCTCTTCAATGCTCCAACCTCAAGCAGGCTATATATCTGTGGGCTGCTGCAAGTAAGAATGTCATTGTTCTGTTTAAGAAGGAACTGCAGATGCTGGAAAATCGAAGGTAGACAAAAATGCTGGAGAAACTCAGCGGGTGAGGCACTGAGTTTCTGTTTCACAACATATGACAATAAAACTTTTTTGACTTGACACGACAATGGACTACTACTTGCACTACCATGGATTGGTTTTACTTGCTAATTATGTTTTGCACTAGAGGTTTTTTTTGCAGTCTTTTTTCTTTTTACTGTTGTGCATAATTTTACATGTAATTCAGCTAAACACCTTCTGTTGTACCATGTCATGCCCAGATTATTCCCACTTCCCTGGCCAATATTAATCCCACAATCAGCATCATTACAATATACATATTATCTGGTCATTAACACAATGTATGCCTTTGATTATGATGTCTTCTATATGAAACAATTGACTAAACAACATGTAAAAAATAAGTCAGTCACCAATTGAAAATTGCCTTTTAAACATCCTAGAGATATAGTGGGATATTAATACTATATTGGAATTTTTACAACTCTCCCAGTGTAGCTTTGCCTGAAATGTCACTTTTTTTGGAAAATCAACGTGGATACTCATAGTTTAGAGATAAGCATGGAAACAGGCCCTTTGCCCCACTGTGTCCATGACAATCACCATTCACGCATTCATGCTAGTTCTATGTTATCCCACATTTGCATCCATTCTTTACATAGTAGGGGGAATTTACAGAGGCCAACTAACCTACAAACCCGGATGTCTGGGGTGTAGGAGGAGGCGGGAGCACCCGAGGAAACCCACGTGGCTACAGGGAGAACGTGCAGACTCCACATTGACAGCGCCCGAGGTCAGGATCGAACCTGGGTCTCTGGCGTTGTGAGGAAACAGTGCTATCAGCTGCTCCATTGTGCCAATTTTATCAATTTTGCTGAAAACTAAAAACATTTTAAAAACAATATTTGCAACACAACGGATTTTTACCATCCTTACACAATGACCCGCAGAACATTGGTGTGAATTGTTATCGTCCTTATCTTTTTATCATCTCCAGGGATTCCACAGTAGCACAAGGTTGATGGAAAGCTACATTATCAGGAGCTAAAGAGATGGTCTCAATAACGGACAGGAAGCTGTTCTCAATTAACTTGCTGCCTCCTGAAGTGATCTATCTTTCTGCATCAACATTGGGGCAATGAATGGTGTGAGTTCAGAGAAGACGACATGTTATATGTCTATTAGACAGCTGCAGTACTCAGTCTGCCTGGGCCTATGTGATCTCCCAGTTGCCAAATTCATCTTCCTGTTCCCATACTGACCTTTCTGTCCTGGCCTTCCTTCATTGTCAGAGTGAGGCTAAATGCAAGTTGGAGGAACAGCACCTCATATATCGTTTGGGCAGCCTACAAACCAGTGGTATGATTATTGATTTCTCCAACTTCAAGTATTCCTTGCATTCTCTCTCTCTCTGTCCCTCCCCCACCCGTCATTGTACTAGTTTTACCGTTGTCCTGGGTGGGTTTCATTCTGTATCATTCATTATCACCTTGTCCACAGCAAACAATGGACTAATATTGCAGAACCGTCATCTTGGTTTCACCCTCATCAAAAATCTAAAACCAGATTTCTTCAAACCAGCATCTGCAGTTCCTTGTTGTTACATTTCTTCCATGAACATCTGTTTCCTCACTCTTATTATTTTGACTGAAAAAATGGAAACTGCCTACAGTGATATCTTCACTCTAAATTCAGCTTCTGATTTGCTGTTTTGCTAACAATTCATTCTGTTAAGTGTTATTTCAATATGTTTCTTTTTTTTTTAAGGATAATTTGCGCCTTTGCAATTTCTGCTTTATTTAGTCAATTGGTCCCTTGTGCATCAATGGGTGTGTAAAATATACCTGACAATGGCAGGGCCATGAAAATTTTTTAATGTGCAGTGACATTACTAAATACTCCCTGAAATGAACAATATGCTAAATATTGCTGCAAGTATGAGGTGATATAAGGTGTTGCAGTCTAAATTATAGATGTTGTAGGCCCTGCTCCCTGAGTGATTACGTACAAGAATTTTATAGCCCTTGAAATGGGATGGACGGGCTAGGCCCAGTCTCTATGGCAACGGGTGAACTTATAGTATAATGTACAAACTGGTTTTAATGGAAATGAAAAATATGTCACCTGAACCTTGTGCAATACAGATCCCACTTAAGATCGTTATTTATGTATCTCTTTAAGAAATTATTTAAAAAATAAATCTCAGCCCCACTCAGCCGCCCACTGTGCCATAGAAGCTCAGTGTTCAGAGGCAACACGACCAACACTCGTTACGAATAAACTCCATAGAAATCATCTGCTTTTATGTGGTTGCCTGTAAGCACCTCAAGGCTTTTTGCTACTTTACCTTCACAGTCACTGATCTTCAAGGCAATCCTCTGATGCCACTATAATTTTACAATTTTGGGAATTATTTTGAAGCCGCAGGAACGCTTTGCAAATAAACACAGCTGGATATTGCGGGAAATTTTCTTGCAAAGAATCATCGAACAAAATGAAGAAATTTAAGATTTAGCAAACTATGCTAATGCTGACTCTTTCTTCATAGGAAGGGATTGAATTGTTGAGTTTAATCTGTTAATAATCAAGAATGTAGTGCTTAAAAATATATAATATTTTACATTTAAGAATGTCAGTATATTTTAGAACATCAGCTGAATATTTTGCTTCAAGGATGTGACTGTGAAAATGTATAAATTTTGCATAGATTAAAGACTAGCATAGTTGTTTGTGGCTATATAAGGAAATATGTTAGTCAGTGATAATAACTGGGAAATGTATAAAACATAGGTACTGTAGCAGTGAATGACTTTAAAAGTGCAGCGATTACTATTGTTATAAATTTATTTGCAGTTTATTCAAAATTCATAAAGTCAGCTTATTTGTCGAAGTTGTTCTTAAATCATTGAAAATAGATACTGGTAATTTTGTCAAACTGAAGAAACTTCAGAAACTGAAAGTAAAAATGAAAAAAGAACTAAAGAGTATTCTGAGGTTAAAAGGTCACCTCGTTCGGCTTCCGTTCCATCTTCTTTCTGGGGCACAGCATCACACCTCAAGGCACCGCCCCGTAAACCTCAAAGGTCGAGGGCATTCGGCAGTTTCCCCGGCCGTGATGGTAAAGGGGTTGCAGGAGTTTGTCGGCATGGTGAATTTTTATCACCGTTTCATGCCGGCAGCTGCCAACATCATGCACCCCCTGTTCCAGTGCCTCGCGGGCAAGCCGCAGGAGCTCGAATGGTCCTCGGAGGCAGACGCGGCGTTCGAGGGTGCTAAGGCGGCCCTGGCCAACGGCAACCATGTTGGTCCACCTCAGCCTCAACGGCTCTCACCGTGGACGCCTCGGACGCGGCTGTGGGCGGCGTCATGGAGCACCTGGTCGACGGCTGCTGGCAGCCACTGGCCTTTTTTAGCTGACAACTGCATGCCCCCGAGCGCAACTGCAGCGCCTTCGACCGAGAGCTCCTGCCATTATACCTGGCCATCAGATACTTTCGACATTTCCTCGAGGGTCGTGTATTCACTGCCTTTATGGACCACAAACCCCTTACCTTTGCCTTGGGAAAGGTCTCTGACCCATTGTCCACCCGTCAACAGCGGCACCTCACTTACATATCAGAGTTCATCAAGGACGTCCAGCACGTCGCGGGCAAGCTCAACACCGTCGCTGACGCTCTGTCCTGCCCCGCCCTCACCTCCATTTTGGCCGTAGACCATGGCGTGGACTATGACGAGCTGGCTGCGGCTCAGCGGGCAGACGCAGGGATGGCGGACACCGCTGTTTCTGGCCTCCAGTTGGCTGATGTCCAGTGTGGAGCTTCGGGCACCGGGGTCCTTTGCGATGTCTCCACGGTTCGACCTCGCCCCATTGTCATCACCAGTTGGCGTCGCCGGGTTTTTGATTCCATCCACGGGCTGGCCCATCCATCCATGCGGGCGACCTCTACACTGGTGGTGGCCAAGTTTGTTTGGCACATGCTCTGCAAGCAGGTGGCGGCCTGGGCCCGTGCCATCATTCCCTGTCAGTGCGGCCTCCGGTGCAGGATTTTGACATCCCCATGGGCCGTTTTCCACATGTCCATGTCGACCTGGTGGGCCCGTTGCCGACATCCCGCGGCGCCACGCATCTACTCACCATGGTGGACCATTTTACAAGGTGGCCGGAGGCTATCCCGCTCTTGGACACCTCCGCCGCGGCCTGTGCTCGTGCCGTGGCGGCCAACTGGATTGCCCGGTTTGGAGTTCCGTCCGATATCTCTACTGATTGCCCAGTTCACCTCTGCCTTATAGTCTTACCTGCCTCAGCTCTACAGGGCTCGCTTACACCATACCACTGCCTACCACCCGCTTTTTCACTACCACCTTAAGTCGGCGTTGAAGGCTCGGCTCACGGGTCTGGACTGGGTGGACCAGCTACCGTGGGTGCTCCTCGGTATTCGCACTGCCCCCAAAGAGGACTTGGCTGCTTCCTCCGCCGAGCTGGTGTACGGCTCGGCCCTGCGGGTGCCTGGGGATTTTCTCCCTGCCGTCCGCGGGCGGGTGGACTCTACTCTGGCGTTGCTGGCGTGCCGTCAGTTCTACGGAATTGTGCCTATGTTTTTGTTCGCAGGGACGCCCACCGATCCCCCTTGCAGCGGGTCTACGAGGGGCCGTTCCGGGTGCTGCGATCTGGTGTCGCCACCTTCACCTTGGACGTGGGTGGCCGGGAGGAGTTCGTCTCCATCAGTCGTCTCAAGCCCTCCCACATTGACGTGGACAGCTCGGTGGTGGTCACACTACTGCGACGTAGAGGTCATCCACCGGCCTATCCAGCCGCACTGGTTGTGCCTGTTTCCCCCAACCCGGTCGTGCCTGTTCTTTCCGCCCCATTGCAGTCCATCTTGTCACGCCCACCCCCTTGCGGTCTCCTGGCCCTGTTCGGCCTGTCCCAATTGTTACGCCCACCCCGCCTCCGCTGACTACGCGTTGTGGTCGTAGTGTCCGGGTCCCTAATCAGTTCTGTACCTCGGGTTCGGGGGGGGGGGGGTCCTGTTGCGGCACCTGCTGGTGTCTTGGGGTAGTCAACCCCTTGGATTGGCTACTCCAGTCATGTGGGCGTGGGGAGTGGGTTTCGCGCGCTTTCTGTGTAATTCATTCATTCGAGCGCCACACTAATGGATGCAACATAGTTTATTTAGCTGTCTTACAGATCGTGTTATTCATTGTTTTAACGTTCGTAATAAAGTTCATTGAATTAACTCACGGTCTTGACTCTGCTAAACAGTATTATTTGGTGACCAGAATATAATAGAGCAAAACCAAAGAATGTAATGCAGCAAAATCCATTATAGATCATATTTGCAGAGATAGGGTTGTGATTAGCGTTATGCAGGGTTGGTCATGAGCCTTATAATTTTAGTTTAGTTCAGTTTTGTTTATTGTCATATGCAGCGAGGTACAGTGAAATTTGTTTTGTTGCATGCTAACCAGTCAGCGGAAAGACTATACATGATCACAATCGTTATGTGATCCGGGTCCAGGTGAGAGACCGCTTTCCGGAGCTCCCGCAACGCAACTTCTCCAGCTCGAGTCGCGGGGTTGGAACGACTTGGAGGGGGGCGTAAATCGCCCGGCGCGGCTTTAATGATAAAGCCGCGGGACATTCCAGCGCCCGCCAGGGCTCCAACTTGTGACTTTTGGGTCCGGAGCGAAGCTGTATACCGCCCGGCGCGGCCTCAACGGCCGTGGGACTTAACATTGCCCGCCTGGGGCTTCAACATCGGGAGAAAAATGGTGCAGGGGAGAGAAATGACTTTGCCTTCCATCACAGTGAGGAGCAGATTCACTGTGATGGATGTTTTTCTGTAAATTGAATTGTTTGTGTGTCGTGTAAGAATTGTTTTGTTTGTATGGCTGTGGAAACGGAGTTTCGTTTGAGCCTCTTTGAGGTTCAAATGACAAGGAATAAATCAAATGTCCACAGTGTACAGATACATGATAAAGGGAATAACATTTAGTGCAAGATAAAGTCTAGTAAAGTCCGATTAAAGATGGTCCGAGGGTCTTCAATGAGGTGGCTAGTTATTGCTGGGAAGAAGATGTTCTTGAACTTGGAATCCATAGTTCTGAATCCTCTGCACCTTAATCCAGATGGTAGTAATGAGATGAGAGTGTGGCTGAGGCGGTGTGAGTCTTTGATTATATTAGCTGCCATTTTAAAGGCAGCACCTGCAGATCCCTTTGATGGTGGTGAGGTCACTATCCATGAATGACAGGGCAATATCTATCTTTCTGCAGCCTCTTTCATTCATGGGCATTCAAGTTACTGCACACGGCTGTGACGCAATTAGTGAGCATGCTCTCCGGAGGAGGCGCTGTCCAGAACGGCTGCCTGTCCTGCAGCTGTCCGTTTTTTCCCCTTCTTTTTTTATTATTTTTAGTACGTTGAGTGTGCAGTCAGGGGGCCTAATCTTTTTATGTGTGGGGGGTGGTGGGGGGGAAGGGGGAAACTGCTTTTCAAGTCCCTACCTGGTCGGAGGGGTTGCCTTCCTCCGAGCAGCGCCTTCGACCTGTCCTTGCGGCCTACCAGCGGGTCCTGGAGCGACGTTTCCCTGAGGGGACCTGGCCAGAACATCGGCTTTGGCGGCGGCGCAGAGCATCGGCTTTGGCGGCGGTGCAGCGCTGGAGCGCTGTCGTGGAGCGGGCGATGCCTTTCCTGGGTCGCCGCGCCGGAACTCCAGTATGCTGGGACTGCCGATGAGAACATCGTGGAGCAGCGGTTCTGTGGAGCGGCCAGCTGCGACGCTGAATGTTACATCCCGGAGCCTGTGATCTCTCGCTGAGATTGCCAGTGTGTGGAGCTCCGTCCGGCGCGGTCTGTTGGCTTGGAAGCCGCGGTCTTCGGTGGGAAGGTGGTCGTTCCTGGTACCCCAAGCCGCTGGGGGTTCTCCCGACGCCGGAGCACCATCACCCGGCGAGAACATCGGGCGCCGTGGCGGCGACTGTGGAGGCCTCAGTGGGCCCGACTCTGGGTGGACAAGAGGATGGGGACTGGACTTTGTGCCTTCCCCCACAGTGGGAACCACTGTGGGGGGATGTTTTGGTGTTGAACTTCTTTTTAATACTATGTTGTATTTTATTAGTGTGCTGCAAGGACATCTGAATTTCCTCTGAATAAGGGGATTAATAAAGTCTAATTCAATTCAATTCAATATATCGAATCTCCTCGGTCTTCTAAAGAAGTAGCTTTCTTTGTGATTGCAGCAATGTTCTGGTGCCTGCACAGATTTGCCGAGATTTGCACAGCCAGAATGTAATGCTGTCGACTCTACAGCCACTCTACAGATGAGGACAAGTTCAAGGATCCCCTGCTTTCCCTTACTGAAGTCAACAATCAGCTCCTTGGTCTTGATAACATTGCGAGCAAGATTGTTGTCCTGCAACCATTCAATTGAATTATCAATCTCCCTCATTCTGTTCCCGAATCTGTTTTTGTTGAGGTCTTGGTACCCTGTTTTCCCTCTAAGTGGAAATAAACATCTTTTAATTTCAAAAATAAGAGTTCTTTAAAAAAAATGCAATGGACAGGGCATGGCTTTCCTTACATTCACGGTGGCATTCAGTCCACACATTGATAGTGCTATTGGTTCTATGCATTTGTAATGTTAGCACCGTCTGCGTATAAAGCACCATTGCCACTCGAGTCACCTCTTTGGTGATACAAACTTCAAGAGTCTGAGAGGCTTTTACAACAGGGATTAGCTCCTCAATGACTCGTGGCAGCAGGCTTAAACTTTAAACCACCCTGAAAGCACTTTTGCTTTTGCTGCATCAAGCGTTGGTGCATCTCTTAACATGTACTCCTGCAGCCTGGAATGCCTATCTTAACAGCATTCCCTTATGGACATCTTGTACTGGAAGACCACCAAGTTTCAGACAGACTTTTGTGCATGGGTCACCAAATTGATTAGTCTGAAGAAGGGTCCAGAACTGAAATATCACCTATCCATGTTCTCCAGAGATGCTGCCTGGCCCGCTGAGTTACTCCAGCACTTTGTGTCCTTCTGATCATCTACCAACAGCACCTGATGTCTGTCTCGAGATGCCTCTCTGGAAACAGCCCGTTGGTCAGATATTCCTCTGCTATGCAGCTGCTCAGATTAATCTCGACAAGGATCATTGCATCAAGAAATGGACTGTGCAGGAAGGATCCGGCAGGGAGGGTCCTTCTTACTGCAAACCAAGTGAGTTCTTAAGTGGAAATAAAAATATCCCATGGCACTACTTAGAAGAGAAAGAAAAATGTTAACACTGGCGTGTTGGCCAATATTGATCCCCCAACCCAAACAGATCATCATCACATTACAGTGTATGTACAAATTGGCTTTTGCTTTAACATGATACTTGACTTCAAAGATACTTCCTTAGCTGTAAAACACGAAACATATTACATGTATTTCACATCCAAAATAATGTGGACTTTTATAAAATGCTGGTATTAGTGATCCATTGAATTAATACAATTTATTTTGATATTGCTCAATATAAGAAAAAATTAAAATCCCAATATGCTTCAAACAATCGGTTTAGTTTCTTAATCACCATCTCTGAAGATGATTTTCTCCTGTTGAACAGTCCTGTTGTTATTTCCAGCAGAAAATTAAGGCAGCACAGTTGCATAGCTGGTAGAGCCGCTGCCTCACAGTGCCCGATACATGGTTTTTGAGTGCTGTCTTTGTGGAGTTTGCATGTTTTCCCTGTGACTGCATGGGTTTCCTCCCACATCCCAAAGACGTGCGGGTTTGCGGATCAATTGGCCTCTGCAAATGACCCCTAATGTGTAGGGAGTGGATTAGAAAGTCGGATAATGTAGAACAAGTATGAACAGGTGATCAAGGGTAGGCATAGACTCAGTGGGCCAAAGGGTCTGTTTCCATGCTGTATCTTTCAATAAAATCTCGGTACTCAGTGGTAAAATGCTGCATTGATTTCACAGCAAGAATGGTTGCACAGAACTGTTTCCACTAAAATGGAGCTGGGAGATTGATAGCTATTGGGAAATCCAGAAAAAAGACAAATTGTATAAATTTACATTTTAACAAATTTGGCAACTAAATCTAAAAATGTGCATGAAAACAGTGTACCTTTTTAATATTTTTCCTATAAATCGCAAATGGTAATAAATTACCAGACCATTTTAACAAAATAATTTAAAATGAAGAGCAAATTGTGATCATTTAGAAAACAATGGCATTTTGCATTTGGAGAGAGAGGAAGAAGAGTACCAGGTTAGACCACTATTACGACAAAAAATGCATGCACACACTAAAGCATGATAAACATTGCAATTCATTTCTAATCCTCAATAGAATCCAACACATACTTTTATTTTAAATCATTTATCCTGTTCCGTGTTGAGTGATTGACATTTAGCAAATAATATCATTCTAACAGGCAATGGAGATCCATTTGAAATGATAACACATTTTTTGGGGGTAAAACATGTAAGATCTTAAGAAATATACTCACAATAAGACAACTTGGGTATTCACATTCAGGGATTCAGATTAATGCCAAACAAAAAAAAAATCAATATTCAATTTTAACCACCTTAGATTTTGTTTAACGTGATAATAAATGCAGCATATATGCCTCATAAACGTTATACATAGGCAGACAGGAATAAGATTATCTTAAATTACTGACGGGTACCTCAGTGTTTTATAGATTCATTGAATTACACAGCAGAAAAACAGGCCCTTCCAACCAACCATGATGCTAATCCCATTGTTTGGCCAATCTCTCCAAATCTTTCATATTCATGTGCCCATCTAACTCTCTTTTTAATGCTGTAATTGTATTTGCCTCTATCATTTCCTTTGGCAGCTCATTCCATATATTCACCATTCTGTGTGTGAAAATTAAAATCGCTCATAAACTCTTTAAATCTTATCTCTTTAAACCTATTCCCTCTAGTTTTAGACTACTCCGCCTTGGGGAAAAGACTTTGACTTTCAATTCTATCTCTGTCTCTCATACTTTTATAAACCTCTATAAATTCACCCTTCCACCTCCTTCGCTCCCTGGTAATCAGTCCCTTGGACATTGCAATGGATACATATGGAAAGTTGTTACTGTTTAATCAATGGACAATGAGCAGTATCAAGCCTGGGAAAATGAATATTGCTAAAATTTAATGAGATTTATATTGCAACACCTGGTGACTAAAACATAAATCTTTTCCATGCTTTGTTTCTATCCTGCCTATCCTGAAGGCGTAACATTTCATCAGCAGTAATAGTCATGATGAAGACTCGCAAATCTGTTGGACGGCATGTCTGAGATTTAGCAGAGATTTGCACGATCAAAATTCCATTAAAAATTCTTGGAAAATCAAAACTTCCACAACTCTTTCCACAAAGTCACAGTTCGTGATTTGGGGTGGGGGGGAGGGGAATCTCCACTGGAATCCATTCTCTCAAAGTGCACATGTTGCAAGAATTCTGCAAGCTCTTTATACTGCAATCTCTATTAATGTCTTCGAAAGTCTCTTTAGCTATGCATGAAACACACAATCCTTTATTGTAATTGTCAGTCTGAAGAGGGGCCCTAGCCAAAATGCTGCCTTTCCATGTTCTCCAGAGATGCTACCTGACCTGCTGAGTTACTTCAGCACTTTGTGTCTTCAATTGTAATATATATTTAGGGGATCTTTCCATCGCGGGCAAGGCCTGCATTCGTTGCCCATCCTTAATTTCCCTTGAGAAAGTGGCAGTGAACCATGAGCAGTTTGCTAACAGGCAATGCCGGATTCAGTACCCTGACAAACATAAGGGACCACATGGGCTTTTACTGCAATCCAATGGTTTTTGATGCTAATTGTTCTCGTTTCTGGCTCAGGCTAGTTGTTCTTGTTTCTTGTTCATGCATTATTAACTTAAATTAAATTTCACATCTGCTATTGTAGGGTTTGAAGTTGGATTTCCGGATTGTTAGTTCACTAGTTATAGAAACATGCAGCACGGAAACAAGCCCCTCAGCCCCACTTTCCATGCTGACCAAGATGCTCCATCTATGCTAGTCCCACCTGTCTGTGTTTGGCCCATATCCCTCTAAACCTTTCCTATCCAGTTAGGTAATTTATCTGCCACACCACCATCATAACCATTTATTATCAACAATTAGGATCTTTTCAGACCTGGTTTAACAAAAATCCGGTGAGTCAAAAACAAAACCAGATAATGTTACAAATATTCTGCAGGTTAAGCAGCAAATGTGGTGATTGAAACAGAGATAACCTTTCATATTGATAACCTGTCACCAGAACAGTAATTGTCTTAAAATAATGACTCAGTTTCTCCAACCTCCTGGTCAATATTTCTGGCATTTTCTATTTTTATTAGGGATTACCAGCACCAGCAGCTTCTTTGATTTTCTATCCAGTGAATCTATGATTGTAGATTTCTGATTTGGCCATTATATGCAGTAGTTTTGTTGTTTTAACCAAATACTTGACTATCAAATCTCTGGGGGAGATTACTTAAATGTTTTCAGAATTGTTATTGGAGATTAAGGAGTTCCAATAATCAAGTTCAACACAAGGTTCTACACGAAGGGACACCTGTGACCTTCATGTTAGTTGACCAGCTAAAAGGACATTGGCCTACAATTGGGAACCCACCAATGAACTGGATAAATGTGCCAAACAGCCTCAATGTCCTGAAGATGATCACTGCAGATCATCTGGAGTGAGCAAGTACCATATTTGACTGGGAGCCAGATTTGTGATCACCTGGCATGCCATCTTAAAGTAGGAAGGAATTGCAGATGCTGGGTTATACTGACGATAGACACAAAACACTGGAGTAACTCTGGAGAGAAGGAACAGGTGATGTTTTGGATCGGTCTGAAGAAGGGTCTCAACCTGAAACATCACCCATTCCTTCTCTCCAGAGATGCTGCCTGTCCCGCTGAGTTACCCGAGCATTTTGTGTCTATCTTGGAATCCATCTTAAGGCATTAGTTGACGAACAGAAACTCTGAATACCCAATGTTATTCTTGGGAAGGTCACGGTATTACGGTTTAAATTGATTAAAAGATACAGCCTGGAAAAGAGGCCCACCAAGTCCACATTGACCGTCGATCTCCCGTACACATTAGGTCTATGCTATCCCTCTTTCGCATCCACTCCCTCCACACAAGGGGCAATTTACAAAGGCTAATTAACCTATAAACCCACACGTCTTTGGGATGTGGGAGGAAACCAGAGCATCCGGTGGAAACCCAAAGGGGGAACGTACAAATTTCACAGAGATAGCACCCGACATCAGGATTGAATTTTGGTCTCTATTAGCCCTGTCCCATGGTACGAGTTAATTCCAAGAGCTCTCCCGAGTTTGCCCTGATTCGAACTCGGAGATGGCCACTCGTCGGTACTCGGGGCTCTCGTGGACATTTTTCAACATGTTGAAAAATCTTCACGAGTCTTCCCGTGCTTACCTGCCATTAGCGAGTCTTCCCGAGTACCTGCCGTTAGCGTTACGAGCCCCTAAGTGACGTCCCCGGGCTCTGACGTACCTGCTATGTTCATTCTCCGTGCTTACCACAAGTTTGATTTTTTTTAAACTCGGAAGAGCTCTTGGAATGAACTTGTACCGTGGGACAGGGCTTTAAGTCTCTGGCGCTGTGAGGCACTGTGCTGTCGGTAGGAAATCCTACGCTTCTAATCCATGCAAAGTAACCTCGGAAATCCAATTAAAAGATCAGATTCAGGGATCCTTCAAACTATTTGTCAAAGCAGCAAAGAATAATAGAACAATGGGCAAAATGTACAAGTAGGTAGAAAGGTACATAGTGTTCAAGATCTTATGCATTGGCTTTATATTTATTAGATAGGTGGTGTTGAATGGATGATGGGGAAAGGCTGAAAATCTTTTGAAGGTTATTTTTTACAGGAGATGAAACAGGTGATAAGTGGAACATTGGCAACAACCTACTTGAGAAAAGTAGGTTGCATAGAAATGAGGTTTCAGTTGCAGGCACTACAGATGTGCGAGAATCATCACAGGATGTACTCATCTCTTGAAACTCGATCGCACTGAACACAATGTCACGTGGTGTCCAAACATAGGTGGTCAAGAGGAGATGTTGAGGTGCATGGAGATGTCAGTGAATGTGGTATTTGGATTATATTTGGATTATATATATTTTTTTCAATCTCTTACCTTGCCGGAGATGCGATTATTTTCCGGATCATATCTCCGGTCGCTCTGCAGCCTAACATCATGGAGCTGGAGGCCTTGCTTGGGACTGACTTTGAGCCCCCCCCCTCTCAGGGACATGGACTTGGACTGTGATCGACGCTCCAACAGTGGCCTGCGGATTTCACCATCAAGGAGCTCGCAGTCTCGGGTAGAGACCAATGACGGGAAGCTCCAAACGACGCAGAAGGTTTCGACCAGCCCCGACCCGGGGTCCGACCGCCCGGTGCAGGGGAGCTGAGAATCCCCCCTGATGCAGGAGCTTCATCGCCCTGACGCGAGGGCCCAAACATTGCCCAAAGATCGCCCCATCAACGGAAGGCTCGAGGCCCCCGACCGCAGGAGAACAAAGAAGGGAAGCAATTGAACTTTTTTTAGCCTTCCATCACAGTGAGGAATGTGGAGGAGTCACTGTGGTGGATGCTTATGTTAGAAACATAGAAACATAGAAAATAGGTGCAGGAGTAGGCCACTCGGCCCTTTGAGCCTTCCGGGCCATTCAATATGATCATGGCTGATCATCCAACTCAGTATCCTGTACCTGCCTTCTCTCCATACCCCCTGATCCCTTTAGCCACAAGGACCACATCTAACTCCCTCTTAAATATAGCAAATGAACTGGCCTCAACTACCTTCTGTGGCAGAGAATTCCACAGATTCACCACTCTCTGTGTGAAAAAAAATTTCACATCTCGGTCCTAAAAGACTTCCCCCTTATCCATAAACTGTGACCCCTTGTTCTGGACTTCCCCAACATCGGGAACAATCTTCCTGCATCTAGCCTGTCCAACCCCTTGAGAATTTTGTACGTTTCTATAAGATCCCCCCTCAATCTTCTAAATTCTAGCGAGTACAAGCCAAGTCTATCCAGTCTTTCTTCATATGAAAGTCCTGCCATCCCAGGAATCAGTCTGGTGATCCTTCTCTGTACTCCCTCTATGGCAAGAATGTCTTTCCTCAGATTAGGAGACCAAAACTGTACACAATACTCCAGGTGTGGTCTCACCAAGGCCCTGTACAACTGCAGTAGAACCTCCCTGCTCCTATACTCAAATCCTTTTGCTATGAATGCTAACATACCTTTCGCTTTCTTCACTGCCTGCTACACCTGCATGCCTACTTTCAATGACTGGTGTACCATGACACCCAGGTCTCGTTGCATCTCCCCTTTTCCTAATCGGCCACCATTCAGATAATAGTCTACTTTCCTGTTCTTGCCACCAAAGTGGATAACCTCACATGTATCCACATTATACTGCATCTGCCATGCATTTGCCCACTCACCCAACCTATCCAAGTCACCTTGCAGCCTCCTAGCATCCTCCTCACAGCTAACACTGCCCCCCAGCTTCGTGTCATCCGCAAACATGGAGATTTTGCATTCAATTCCCTCGTCCAAATCATTAATATATATTGTAAATAGCTGGGGTCCCAGCACTGAGTCTTGCGGTACCCCACTAGTCACTGCCTGCCATTCTGAAAAGGACCCGTTTACTTCTACTCTTTGCTTCCTGTCTGCCAGCCAGTTCTCTATCCACATCAATACTGAACCCCCAATACCGTGTGCTTTAAGTTTGTATACTAATCTCTTATGTGGGACCTTGTCGAAAGCCTTCTGAAAGTCCAGATATAACACATCCACTGGTTCTCCCTTATCCACTCTACTAGTTACATCCTCGAAAAATTCTATAAGATTCGTCAGACATGATTTACCTTTCATAAATCCATGCTGACTTTGTCCAATGATTTCACCACTTTCCAAATGTGCTGCTATCTCATCTTTAATAACTGACTCTAGCATTTTCGCCACTATTGCTGTTAGACTAACTGGTCTGTAATTCCCCGTTTTCTCTCTACCTCCCTTTTTAAAAAGTGGGGTTACATTAGCTACCCTCCAATCCGCAGGAACTACTCCAGAATCTAAATAGTTTTGAAAAATTATCACTAATGCATCCACTATTTCTGGGGCTACTTCCTTATGTACTCTGGGATGCAGCCTATCTGGCCCTGGGGATTTATCGGCCTTTAATCCATTCAATTTACCTAACACCACTTCCCGACTAACCTGGATTTCACACACTTCCTCCATCTCATTTGACCCCCAGTCCCCTGCTATTTCCGGCAGATTATTTATGTCTTCCTCAGTGAAGACAGAACCAAAGTAGTTATTCAATTGGTCTGCCATGTCCTTGTTCCCCATGATCAAGTCGCCTGTTTCTGACTGCAAGGGACCTACATTTGTTTTAACTAATCTTTTTCTCTTCACATATCTATAAAAGCTTTTGCAGTCTGTTTTTATGTTCCCTGCCAGTTTTCTTTCATAATCTATTTTCCCTTTCCTAATTAAGCCCTTTGTCCTCCTCTGATGGACTGAATTTCTCCCAGTCCTCTGGTAGGCTGCTTTTTCTGGCTAATTTGTATGCTTCATCTTTTGTTTTGACACTATCCCTGATTTCCCTTGTTCACGCACAACAGACTGCTAACTAACCCTTCCTCATTACTCAATACCCAGTCTAGAATAGCCTGCTCTCTCGTTGGTTCCTCTACATGTTGGTTTCGAAAACTATCCCGCATACATTCCAAGAAATCCTCTTCCTCAGCACCCCTGCCAATTTGATTCACCCAATCTATATGTAGATTGAAGTCACCCATTATAACTGTTTTACCTTTGTTGCATGCATTTCTAATTTCCTGTTTGATGCCATCCCCAACTCCACTACTACTGTTAGGTGGCCTGTACACAACTCCCACTAGCGTTTTCTGCCCCTTAGTGTTTCGCAGCTCTACCCATATCGATTTCACATCCTCCAAGCTAATGTCCTTCCTTTCTATTGCGTTAATCTCCTCTCTGACCAGCAACGCTACCCCACCTCCTTTTCTTTTCTGTCTATCCCTCCTGAATATTGAATATCCCTGGATGTTCAGCTCCCAGCCTTGGTCACCCTGGAGCTATGTCTCTGTGATCCCAACTATATCATAATCATTAATAACTATCTGCACATTCAACTCATCCACCTTATTACGAATGCTCCTTGCATTGAGACACAAAGCCTTCAGGCTTGTTTTTACAACACTCTTACCCCTTATACAATTATGTTGAAAAGTGGCCCTTTTTGATTTTTGCCCTGGATTTGTCTGCCTGCCACTTTTACTTTTCACCTTGCTACCTATTGCTTCTATTCTCATTTTACACCCCTCTGTCTCTCTGCTCATGCTCCCATTAAAACACATTTTGTGTGTTCTGTTGCAAAACATACTTGGCTAATAAAGAATTATTATGATTATGATTATTGTGATTATGATTATGATATTTATAGATATAGCTGAATTGCCTGCAGTTAATACGGCCATTTAGGCTGCTTACCCCTTACATCTTTTTCTCACCCGAACCACTGCTTGGAACAAAAAACATCCATATAGTGAATGTCCTCCCATATTGCAAATAAATCATAAGATCAGACGATCATAAGATCATACGATCATAAGATCATAGGGGCAGAATTAGGCCATTTGGCACATCAAATCTACTCAGCCATTCAAACATGGCTGATCTATCTCTCCCTCCTAACCCCATTTTCTTGCCTTCTGCCCATAACATCTGACACCTGTACTAATCAATAATCCATCTATCTCACCCTTAAATATCTCCGCTGACTTGACCTCCACAGCTTCTGTGGCAAAGAAATCCACAGATTCACCACCCTCTGACTAAAGAAATTCCTTCTCACCTCCTTCCTAAAAGAAGGTCATTTAATTCTGAGGCTATGACCTCTAATCCTAGACTCTCCCACTAGTGGAAACATCCTTTCCACATCAACTCTAAACAAGCCTTTCACTAATTTGTACATTTCTTGGAGGTACACCCTCATTCTTCTATACTCCAGTGAGTACAGGCCCAACGCTGTCAAACGTTTATCATATGTCTCCATGACATCTATAAATAGATGTCTCCATAATTTTATACCAACATCAATCGGGCAGCACGGTGGCGCAGCGGTAGAGTTGCTTCCTTACAACACTTGCAGCGCTGGAGACCCGGGTTCGATCCCAACTACAGGTACTGTCTATTTAGAGTTTATACGTTCTTCCCGTGACCGCATGGGCTTTCTCTGAGATCTTTGTTTTCCTCCTACACTCCAAAAATGTACAGGTATGTAGGTTAATTGGCTTGGTGTATGTGTAAATTGTTCCTAGTGTGTGTAGGATAGTGTTAGTGCCCGGGGATCGCTGGTCGGTGCGGACTCGGTGGGCCGAAGGGCCTGTTTCCGCGCTGTATCTCTAAAACTAAAACTAAAACTAAATAACATCTCTAATTCTTTTATTTGCTTTCCAGTGCTATAAGCCACAGTAGAGTGGCTTGAAGTATTTCTGTAGGTCTAAATACAGCACCAGGGATCAGGGAGGAAGAATGGAACACTGGATGGCAGGTCAGGCAACATTTATTTTGCCAGAACAAAGTGGGAACCAGTGGGGGGGGGGGGGGGGGGGGTAACGAAGAAGGGACCAAGATTAGTTGTTTCTGAAGTCTGAACTAGGGTCCCGACTAGAAACATCAGGAGTGCCGGAGGTCGGACGAAGACGCACCACCGAAAGAACACAAAGGGAGGGACCCGGCATGGGAGGGCAGGATGGGATGGGAGGGTGGGTGGGGGGGGGGGGATGGGGGGGAGACACCAAGAACAAAGAGGGAACATTGGGACTACATTAAACATTTTGGAACTTTGTTGCCGCCCTCTACATGGTCACCCTTTGCATACTTTGTGTATGGTATGCAAAACAAAGAATTTCACTGTGACATGTCACATGTAATAACAATGTATCGTTTATTCATTCATTCATTGTTGAAGACGCATTGTTGGGTGAGTACTTGCAAAAGATTGACTTCTTCAAATCCCATGTCTTCTCTTTCATTTGTATGCTTGGTTATTCTAATAAGACCAATAGGGGGAAAAATGTATATATTTCCTATCATTTTCCCCTCAATGAATAATAGCAATTTAATTGGTCTTTTATAAAACAAAATGGAAGAGTTATTTTTACTAACAAGTTACAGTTCCTAAAATAATTGTTCTGGGGCAGCCTTTATATGAATTCCTCCAGGCTATGTCAAATGTATACGTGGAGATATGAGAGAAGGCAAGAGATTTCAATGTACTTTATGAATTAAACAGAAAATTGCTTTTTCTTTAGACTTTAGACTTTAGAGACACAGCATGGAAACAGGCCATTCAGCCCACTGAGTCGGTGCCGTCCGGCAATCACCCCATACACCAGCATCATCCTACACACGAGGGACAATTAACCTATGAACTTGTACGTCTTTGGAGAGTGGGAGGAAACGGGAGCACCCTGAGAAAACCCACATAGTCATGGGGAGAACATACAAACTCCGTACAGACAACACCCATAGACAGGATCGAATCTGGGTCGCTGACGCTGTAAGACAGCCACTTTACCACTGCGCCACCGTGCCTCCCCAGTCCAAATAAAATGAAGAATAACTTGTGTGACATTATTGCACATGGGAATGGCCACTGTAAAAGCCTGTTGTCCATTGCATTACAAGGAAGTAAAGAGTCTCTAGACATGCAAATTTCTGTCTGGTTGGTGGAGCCACAGAGCTACAACTGCCTAATGAATACGCTAAGATTAGGGTCATGCAAGATATGTAGGAAAGAGCTGCAGATGCTGGTATAAATCAAAGGTAGACACAAATTGATGGAGTAACTCAGCGGGACAGGCAGCATCTCCGGAGAAAAGGAATGGGTGACGTTTTGGGTCGAGACGGGTCGGGTCTGTAAGAAGGGTCTCGACGCAAAACGTCACCTATTCCTTCTCTCCAGAGATGCTGTCTGTCCCACTGAGTTACTCCAGCATTTTGGGTCATGCAAGCTGTTGGCTGCTGATATAATGTTGCTGACAAATGTGAAGCCTGCTTTAGAAGATCTGAACTCTTGGTGCTCATGTGTTGTACAGTCCATCAGTTGGTTTAACTTCAACTTGTCTACTTCAAACCTATAGGTGTGATAGGGAGAATGTGACCAAATATTTTAGATGATGTCCAGCCACTATGATACATTTTAAACAAGAAACAAAACCCCTGAGGAATGGTGTAATCTTAAAAATGATGAAATACAATCAAAACCTTTAATTCATTTGGACTCAACCTAAACTGTTGCTAGTTTGGAATTAGAAACATAGAAACATAGAAAATAGGTGCAGGAGGAGGCCATTCAGCCCTTCGAGCCAGCACCGCCATTCATTGCGATCATGGCTGACCATCCCCAATCAATAACCCGTGCCTGCCTTCTCCCCATATCCCTTGTTTCCACTAGCCACTATAGCTCTATCTAATTCTCTCTTAAATCCATCCAGTGATCTGGCCTCCACTGCCCTCTGTGGCAGGGAATTCCACAAATTCACAACTATCTGGGTGAAAAAGTTTTTTCTCACCAGTCTTAAATGGCCTCCCCTTTATTCTAGACTGTGGCCCCTGGTTCTGGAACATTTTTCCTTCATCTAGCTTGTCCAGTCCTTTTATAATTTTATATGTTTCTATAAGATTCCCCCTCATCCTTCTAAACTACAGTGAATACAAGCCCAGTATTTTCAATCTTTCCCCATATGACAGTTCCGCCATCCCAGGGATCAATCTTGTGAACTTACGCTGCACTGCCTCAATCACAAGGAATTGTTCCTAGCAATCAGACTAAACTGATTAAAACCTATTTTTGCAGCTAGAATTTTGAACACATCACAACCAAGATTTCTATATGTAGAAACAAGGAACTGCAGATACTGGTTTACAAAAGAAGCACAAAGTGCTGGAGTAACTCAGATGGTCAGGCAGCATCTCTGGAAAACATGAATAGGTGATATTTTTTTTTTTTTTTTTTTTTTTTCCAAAATATTCAGCTTTATTGAAATCGAGTTTGGCCATAATTACAACATTCTATATAATTCATCACAAAAGGGCTGACAGGCAAATGTAGAAACATTGCACCATTTTCCTGATTTAGAATCTGCCCTCTACTCCCAATTTCTCCACGGAGCTTCGCTCAATATCTCGATGAGTGGTGTTCACCTCCTGCTGGGTCAGTGTTCGTTCCGTGTGGCGGTAGGTGATCCTGTAGCAGTGGCTCATCTTTCCCGTCGTGGGATGTGAGAAGCGGTCGATGAGAGCGACCTTCTCCACCAGGTCGCCCCCGATATTATGCACCAAATCATAGAAATCATTTTCCTCGTATCCTTCATGTGGAATCCAAAAAGAGATGTCGTTTACCAAAGGCGGGTATTTGCTGAATGGCTGAAATGTGACTTTCCGGTCAATGTGAGTAACCTGGAACTGTCTGTAGAATCGTTTGTCCTCACTCCAGAACAAGCGGATGTCTGGTATTCCGTACAGAATCATCGCCAGTCGTTCAAGGCCCAAGCCAAAGGCATATCCAACCCGGTCCTGAGCACCAGCTGAGTTTACAAGTTGCTGCTCCATGATACCGCAGCCCAGGACTTCCAGCCATTCTCCCTGGAACTTGATCTCCATTTCGAAGGAAGGGTGCGTAAATGGGAAATAGCACTCCACCCACTGAGTGTCCAGTCCTTTTCCAAAGAGATGTGTCACGACTTTGTTCAGGGTCTGTTTCAAATCAAACTCAAGTAGTTTGACGGCTTCTAACGTGTGGCTCTCTTGCTTGCAGGATGTGCGATACCCCTTCTCAAAGAGATGAAGCTCTTCTCCATGTTGCACGTTAGCAAACAGCTCATGCTTGGTAAACAGTCTGACTCCTTCCAACTGGTGGAAGACCGGATAGTAACTTTTATCAATTTCATCTATTTCGGCTTGGGACCCTTCTTCTGACATCCATATATAGTTACTTTGAAATGGTATCTTTAAAGACATGCTGGATAGGAAGAATATTATATTTATTTCATGAGAGTTGGCCCAATTTGGGTTACTGTGCTGTGATGTTCTCAAATAGAAAACTTAAATGGTATTTATCAAAATCAGTCCAATGATCCAGTGATGGTACATAGTGAATCTAGGAATCCCAAATCTAATTCCTAGGTGATATTAATTGGAGTGTTTTAAATCTTGTTGATGTTCTGGATTTAGGAAAGAAGAAATTTAGAGATACAGCGCAGAAATAGGCCCTTTGGCCCAACGAGTCCACGCCAACCAGCGATCACCCCGTACACTAACGTACACTCTAGGGACAATTTACAATTTTTACCGAAGCCAATTAAACTACAAACCGGTACATCTTTGGAGTGTGGGAGAGCAAACTGGAGCACCCGGGGAAAACCCATGCGGTCACAGGGAGAATGTGCAAACTCCGTACGGACAGCACCTGCAGTCAGGATCGAACCTGGGTCACTGGCGCTGCAAGGCAGCAACGCTACCGGTGCGCCACTGTGCCGATGTATTCATATGTCCCAGAGTGTAAGAATAGTCTCAAGCTTCAACATGCGTGTCCAGAAACTGCCAAATAGCTCGAAATCCTACTGTCCAGTCTTAATCTTACAATGAAAGGATCTGAATATTAAAGCAATTTGAAGTAGCATTGTAGCTCATCAACACAACAATTAGAAACGGAAAATAATAATCTTAGATTATTTTGGATAAAGCTTTTCCTGCCAAAACTTGGATCAAAGAAGGATTGATTAGGAGGAAAAAAATAAAGTTGTCTCCGTTCCAACTGCTGTTAAACTGATTGGTAGGAAGTCGTGTGACTATTAAAAATTATCAATTCAGCATCATTGACGAAAACAGACTTGTTAGATATAAAAATCAATTTTTGTGGATAAGGGATTTTTCTGTGCTGATTCAAAAGGACAAGCGCATGAGAAATGGGAAAATATATCTGCAATTCAATGCTCATTACAAGAGTGCTGCTTGCATTTGAATTACCCCATATGAATCAGATACTGAATTGCTATCTAATAATGCTGCCCAGTTTACAGTCTTCCTCTGAATGGAACAACAACAACAAAATCTTGATGAGTTTCTGGTTCTTTGCATTTGTTATTTGAAATAAAGAGCTGCAACCTTTGAAATGATTTTTGTTTCTTTATGATTGGTTTCTCCTACTGGGCAAATAAACCGATGGGTACCGCAGATCAATTTCAATGAGCAATCTCGATGCTCTCTGATGAATATTTTTGTGTACAAGTAATATTTGCTCCTCCAGCCAGCCATAGTTGTGGTTTCAGAGCCCACTTTCTGTGGAGAAAGCATCTTTTTAAATACATTTCTTTGGATTAACGAGATACAAGTTTATCCTCATTGGCAGCACAGTGCTACTGCCTCACAGCGCCAGAGACCCGAATTCTATCCTGACTCTGGATGCTGTCCATGTGCATGTTTGCACGTTCTCCTTGTGACCGCGTGGGTTTTCTCTGGGTGCTTCGGTTTCCTCCCACATCCCAAAGACATGCGGGTTTCTAGGTTAATAGAAAGATTAAACGAGAACTTACCGTTTGAAGTTTGATCTTTATTTTATGAGAAGTTGAAGTGAGGGATTACGTGAAGAGCCCGCCAGCTCGCATGCGCGTCAATCTTCAAAGTAGCTGTATGAAACCACAGAATAGTTGCTGACCTAAGCTATAGGAAGATTAACGAGCTAGAACTACCGAATGATCTTTCAAAACTCTTTAGATTCTGGAGTAGTTCCTGAGGATTGGAGGGTAGCTAATGTAACCCCCACTTTTTAAAAGGGAGGGAGAGAGAAAACGGGGAATTACAGACCAGTTAGTCTAACATCGGTAGTGGGAAAATGCTAGAGTCAGTTATTAAAGATGGGATAAGCAGCACATTTGGAAAGTGGTGAAATCATTGGACAAAGTCAGCATGGATTTATGAAAGGTTAAATCATGTCTGACGAATCTTATAGAATTTTTCGAGGATATAACTAGTAGAGTGGATAAAGGGAGAACCAGTGGATGTGTTAGATCTGGACTTTTCAGAAGGCTTTCGACAAGGTCCCACATAAGAGATTAGTATGAAAACTAAAAGCACACGGTTATTGGGGCTTCAGTATTGATGTGGATAGAGAACTGGCTGGCAGACAGGAAGCAAAGAGTAGGAAGTAAACGGGTCCTTTTCAGAATGGCAGGCAGTGACTAGTGAGGTACCGCAAGGCTCAGTGCTGGGACCCCAGCTATTTACAATATATATTAATGATCTGGATGAGGGAATTGAATGCAACATCTCCATGTTTGCGGATGACACGAAGCTGGGGGGCAGTGTTAGCTGTGAGAGGATGCTAGGAGGCTGCAAGGTGACTTAAATCGGTTGGGTGAGTGGGCAAATGCATGGCAGGTGCAGTATAATGTGGATAAATGTGAGGTTATCCACTTTGGTGGCAAAAACAGGAAAGTAGACTATTATCTGAAAGGTGGCCGATTAGGAAAATGGGAGATGCAACGAGACCTGGGTGTCATGGTACACCAGTCATTTAAAGTAGGCATGCAGGTGCAGCAGGCAGTGAAGAAAGCGAATGGTATGTTAGCATTCATAGCAAACGGATTTGAGTATAAGAGCAGGCAGGTTCTACTGCAGTTGTACAGGGTCTTAGTGAGGCCACACCTGGGGTATTGTGTACAGTTTTGGTCTCCTAATCTGAGGAAAGACATTCTTGCCATAGAGTACAGAGAAGGTTCACCAGACTGATTCCTGGGATGGCAGGACTTTCATCTGAAGAAAGACTGGATAGACTCGGCTTGTACTCACTAGAATTTAGAAGATTGAGGGGGGGATCTTATAGAAACTTACAAAATGCTTAAGGGGTTGGACAGGCTAGATGCAGGAAGATTGTTCCCGATGTTGGGGAAGTCCAGAACAAGGGGTCACAGTTTAAGGATAAGGGGGAAGTCTTTTAGGACCAAGATGAGAAAATACTTTTTCACACAGAGAGTGGTGAATCTGTGGAATTCTCTGCCACAGAAGGTAGTTGAGGCCAGTTCATTGGCTATATTTAAGAGGGAGTTAGATGTGGCCCTTGTGGCTTAAGGCTCTGTCTCACGGTGTTGCGGTCATCGGCGGTGAAGCGCGGCTTCGCCTGTAGAGGGGACCGCCCGGCAACGGCGAAAGCGCAGAGCCCTATGTCACGGGAGCGCCGCACGGATGCTGCGCGAGGGCCGAGTGATTTAAATACGGCTGCTCCCACGAGCTTGCGGTAAGTAAAAAAAAGGGCGGGCCGACTGCGATGACGTCATTTTGGATCTGCGGGGCTGTGGCGGCGGCCGTGCTGATCGCGGCGCTGTGGCGGTGGCGGTGGCTGTGGCGGCGGCCGTGCCGCACACGTGACTCACTAGCGGCGGCTGTGGCGGCGGCTGTGCTGATCGCGGCGCTGTAGCGGTGGCTGTGGCGGCGGCCGTGCCGCACACGTGCCTCACTGGCGGAAGCTGTGGCGATGCAAGTTCGACGCACGGCGCTCGTGCCACACTGGCGGTGGCTGTGGCGGCGGCCGTGCCGCACTCGTGCCTCACTGGCAGAGGCTGTGCGGTAGGGACATATTTTTGAACAGTGTTGGTTTTATTTTAGCACCGTGCGGTGTTGGGAACAACGCCGCACGGCCCCGGAATTGTGCGTTTGACCGAGTGCGCGGTCTATGGCGGCCCAGGAGCGGTAGATTCTTCCTGTTTCGCCGCCAATGACCGCAGACTCGTGAGACAGGCCTTTAAAGGGATCAGGGGGCATGGAGAGAAGGCAGGTACAGGATACTGAGTTGGATGATCAGCCATGATCATATTGAATGGTGGTGTAGGCCCGAAGGGCTGAATGGCCTACTCCTGCACCTATTTTCTATGTTTCTATGTTTCTATGTTTATGAGAATAGGGTTGGGAGTGGAGGGCACGTAATCCCTCACTTCAACTTCTCATAAAATAAAGAATCAAACTTCAAACGGTAAGTTCTCGTTTAATCTTTCTATTTTTATTTCGAAGTCACGTGAGTGACTACGTGAAGATTTCAAAGCTCTGTGGTTTCATGCAATGACACAATCTGTGTGTGAAACACTTAAACAAATAAACCATTAATGGTAGGAAAAAACATGAGTTATTAATATCATGATGCTACCTTGCATACATGGCCATTGTTTTACTGGACCGTAGTCCCAATAGACTGTTGAGTTTGAGAATAACTCATGCAACACTGTGCATAATTCTATCTGCAAATATCCAGACATATTCCACCAAATTTTATTAATTTTAACCTGCACTATGTAATATCATGCTGTATGATGAAAGGGAAATCCATTCTATTGGCTGCTAATGAGCCATCAGCAATATCTTGAGACTATTGAATAATAAAAGAACTATCTTTTATTGCATAGGTACTAGCAACTGAGTGCACTTGTATACCTAATGACATCCTCGATTTCTGCTCTGGTGGGTATGCTGTCAACCTCAAATGTACGCAATACTGCTCATTTGCTTATGAGATTATTTCTATAACAAGCTACCCTAATGTCAGCTATGACGTGGAGACTAAGCCAGAGATTGAGTAAAGGCTGCCTTCTTTATGCTGAGATCTTAAGATACTGTCCCATTAGGAAAAATAGAGGAATATTTGCATAACAATTTACTGATATACATCGCACACTACAATGAGTGTAGGCTATTAGAGTGGTCAAATAAAAGACACCCTGCATAACGTTAGAGAATAGTGGGTGAATAACTAATCATTTATGTCCCACTTATGGTACTACAGAAATTGATAAAGC
Source organism: Malacoraja senta (assembly GCA_038087875.1). Lineage (NCBI taxonomy): Eukaryota > Metazoa > Chordata > Chondrichthyes > Rajiformes > Rajidae > Malacoraja > Malacoraja senta. The sequence goes on along the minus strand of CM075981.1, from coordinate 29,757,402 downwards.
AGCACAAGCAATGTCAATTGTGCTATCACATAAAAGCTTCTCTAGGCTCAAACTGGAAGCCACACAAACCTCTGTTACTTCCGTTTAAAATTGACTCACATATGTTGTTCACAAGCTTCTCATACAATCGTGCAGAGCTAGCTGCCCGAGAAGACAGGCTGCCCCAGCCGTCACTCATGACTGAGTAAATAAGAGTTGCTTCAGCCGCCTACCATGGCGTGATTGAATAGGCAAATTGGTACTGTTAAATTTCATGTTGCAACCAGATCATTTCCACCTGACGTGGTCTGCATTTATAGAATTATTACAAACATAAGGTGCAAAAGTACTTAAAAAAAAAAATTGAGGTCAGGTAGGGGGGGATGATAGTTGAAGAGTTGGTATGTCCAATTTGCGTAATGCTCATAAAAATATTTGTTTCTCTCTTTTTCCTCTTTCTCTCTTTCTTTTTTTCCTAGGGTCTATTTCTTAACTCTTTTTCTTTTGTTTTTAATTTTGCTCTTATAGGGTCTTCGTCCTTTTTTGTTGTCACATTTCCTACACTTCCACTTTTTCCTTCACTTTCTTCTTTCTTTCAATCTTTTCCTTTTCTAGTGCAAAAAATAAATGGAGTACATTAATTGTAAGAAGATATAAATTACAAGTACTAATGTATGTGGTTGTAATGTAATGTACTTCTAATAAAATACAAATTAAAAAAAAAAAATTAAAAAAATTCATGTTGCCTCATTTGTAATATCGCAAAAGATGTCTACCGACAACCCATAAGTTTTATCAGCTGCAATTTTTTCATATTACCTAAAACTCGATGACACAATGCTCTTTAATCTGAGAAGGGCAGCATAGGCTTACACCACTAGCTTTGTTATTAAAACAGCAGAATCTGTGCCTTATGTGTATAGATATGACAGAGTATGCAATGACCAGATCGATTCTCTGAGTCAGTTAAATTGCAGAAACCCAATCATCCATCTTAAATTGGGTAAGTAAACCCCTAATCCGATTAGCCAAATGCTTACCCGATTCGGCCTGCACCATATTTCTGTAATCTTGAGAAGTCTCAGAAATATACCCCTCTAGTCCTTGGCCAGACCACTCATCCTCGGATGAGCTGTCACTGATTGCACTCGGAACACCTGTTCCTTTATTGATCCTACGGACGGAATTTGTTGTTGTTGTTGTTGTTGTTGGGTTTCCTACCCGCGGAAGATGTATTATCTAGTTATTCATACATATCGCTGATAACATATAATCAGCAGCTAATGACTAGAGCTGAAACCACAGTCACCCTTAGAAGTGGGAATACGAGTTCCCTGTCAACTCTTGACTAAGAGTCACCACGAATAAGCGTTTTCCTTCAGTGGAAATAGTATAATGCAAGGCTGAATCAGGAATTATCTCGCAGCCTTTGATTGAAACCACATGTCTAAGTCGCCAGAGTGCACAACACAATCTCTTTGACCCGCCACTCAATCAGGAATACTGGTATTGAAAGCCTATGGATTATTATAAATACATTGTTGATTCACAACATGATCCTGTAGGTCAGATAAAATTATATTATATGCCAGACGAGCTTCCTGCTGGTAACTACCTGTCCTAGAGAGGATGGCAATGATGATTCCAATGAACCAGCAACTCTACTGACTGAGGAGAAATAAACCATATGTTGAAAAAAACTTCAACTACTTTATTCTATTGAGCAGTCTGATAACCTCAATCACAGATGATGAAGCAGTGCTTCCCTGGTCACTATGACCCTTATGGCCAGCCAGTTCCATGATGGTCTACCCTGATCCAGGGTAACCAAACTGTTCCTACTTGGAACTTACAGAGGTTACTATGCAAGGCACCTTGCCAATGTCTCTACATCAACCTGATCTATGCCAGAGACAGTGAAACTGACTAGACAGCCCATGCTGGCAGTAAACCCAACCTGGGCCAACAGACTGCTTCATTTTGGAGTTTACGGAGGTTAATAACGAGACCTTACTTACCAGCGTCTCTAACCCCGGGTCGATTTTCTTTGTTGGAGCTTCAGCAAAGTTCCATTTGCAGACCCTGTCTATCATGCTTGTCATTTCTGTTAGATAGCTGATGCCGCTGGCCAACTCCTCTTGTAGTGGCTTGTCTGTCCCAGAGCGAACAACAAATTTAGAGGTAAGAGCAGGCAGCTCTTCCTTATGCGATTGTCGCACATCATGCATTAAAGCATAGGATTCAGGCACATAGTCATGTTCGGGGTCATGTTTGGAGTCAGTCCATACTGATCTCTGACACTCTCTTAGAGTGGGAGAAATATTGCACCCTGAACCAGGCGTTGCCATATCTGTATGCCTCGGACTGCCTGTGCATGCTTCCATAAAACAGAGCATATTTTGTGACACCATCTCCGATAGTCTTTCGGGTGGGAGGAATATACCAACCCTGAAACCAGGGGCAGCTACAGGCATATGACTTGAACTGCCTGTGCATGCTTCCGTAATACGGAGCATTAAATATGGCACCATCTCCATCACTTCATACAACCGAGTGGGAGGATTTATGCAACCCTGAACTAGGAGCTGCCTCAGGCATGTGTGCATATATAGTTTGGCACCATCTCCATCACTCCGTTCATCCAAGTGGGAGGAATATTGCAACCCTGAACCAGGAGCTGCTTCAGGCATATGTGCATATATTTTGGCACCATCTCCGCTACTCCTTTCATCCGAGTGGGAGGAAAATTGCAACCCTGAACTAGGAGCTGCTGCCTGAGATGCCTTCGTAACACGGAGCATTTCTTGTGCCACCATCTGATTCATCAGATGTTCTAATTGAGACAAACGCCCAATCACATCTGCCATAGATGTCCCAAATCATTCGACAAGACTAGTTCCACAGACTTGGCTATGACTTTGCCCCGACTTGGGGTTGTCAGGCTGCTCCCTTCAGCAGCCGAACCGGGACTAGCTGTGCAGATCGGTGCTCTGTTAGTATCATCATTATACTTACCAAACAGGATGCACCTGCTAGTGACTCTGAGTCCTTGCTCCCTTTTGGAGCCCCAACAGAGTATTACAGGGAAGGACTGGAGCGCCTCTGGCCCCCATACGCTAGACAGAGTGGGAGAAATACTGCAACCCTGCCAGGTGTTGTCATAGGCAATAACGTTCATATGATTAAAAGAAGCCTATCCCCATTAAATCAGAGATTCAACTGTTTTATCGATATGCACATAGTTGGAGTCTCTTGTAAAAGAATCTTCAACAGTCCCCTCTAGTGAGCGGAAATTATCATGACGCCACCAGGTGTAGCTCCTACAGGTGTCTGACAGGCACAGCTCAAAAAAGGCTTCCTAAGCCAGGAGCTCTGGACTGCAATGGCAACTCCAATTTCATTACCCCATTGGTGTATGTGATAATCAATGTCCTTTGTAATTATCATATGGGCATGATAAGATATATTGTTATATTGCCAAAGAATTAAACATGACTAGAATGCTATTGACTACGATAGTCACAAACGTGACCGAGTGGCAACTGCTATTAATGCCAACTCTATTTATAGCTGCCCAAAAATAAAGCATACACTATATGCTGCTGCAGCATAGCTGTAGCAGTAACTTGGTTTAAATTTGTTCGGTGCTAAGGCAGCTGAGCTTACCTAAGCGGTAGCTCTTGGTCGCGGCTATTTTTAAACTCACCGGCTGCTGGAACCTCCTGCAGAGATAATAGACCTGACCGCCGGCGGCCGCAATTTATGAATCCTAGCTCCTTATGGAGCCCCACGGCTGCCTCCAACTCTGGCTGCCTGCTCCCGTATGGAGCTCTGATGCCGGCAGCTGTAATAACTTATCCCAGCCGGCGGTCTCCAATTTTTCGGCCGCCTGCTGCCGCGCAGAGCTATAACGGCGGCAGCCGCAATCCCAGCTCCTATGGAGCCCACGGTGGTCTCCAATTTCAGCCGCCTGCTCCCGTGAAGAGCTCGAACTGCGGCGTAAACACATTTTTCTCACTCTAGCTCCTATGGAGCTTCCATGGCGGTCCAAACCCCGGCCGCCCCCATAGCTACTCTAGGCATGCTATCAGAGCGGCCCGCTGAAAATTGACTTACCTGGCAGAGCAGTTCGAAACTGCTCCGACTAGCGCGCCATGCGTTAGACGTATTGACGCGCATGCGGGCTGGCGGGCTCTTCACGTAGTCACTCACATGACTTCGAAATAAAATTGACCGTTGAAACTTGTTCACAGTGTGTCGTGAATGGATGAGAAAGTGGGGTAATATCGAAATAGATCGATGGTCAGCATGGTGGGCTGGAGGGCTTGGTTCCATGTTGTATCTCTAAAATTAAGTTGTGTAATGGTTTACTTTTCATCTGTGAGCCAGTCCAGATACAATGAAGGGTGCAACTGGTTACTTTTTCCTTTGTTGGTGTCCACCACAACTAGCCCATGTGGACATCCTGACCCCCTCTCTGGTCTGGCGGTCTCACAGCCAGACTTCATCTCTCAGTTACGTCCAGAGTCAAGAGTGTTTCATTGTCATGTATACCAAAACAGTACAATTAAATTCTTGCTTGCAGGTACTAGCTGGAGCTCCTGTTATCACTGCTACAAAAGTGACAACTGTTTACTCAGCCACCTGCAGCTAGTGATGTCTTAGAGTCATTGTTCCACATCTCGTAACAACTAACCGGTGATTGTAGACAAAAGAAATGCTGGAGTAACTCAGTGGGACAGACAGCACCTCCGGAGAGAAGGAATGGGTGACGTTTTTGGTCGAGACCCTTCTTCAGACTCTGGTGACTGGTGGTTGTTTCTGTTGCTTCCAGCCAACTGCCTGAGTCCTTGGGTTTTGATACAGTGAATTAGCTTTCCAATCAACTTATGCCACAGTGAAGCTGGGGGGGGTTGTTACAGTGGGGATATTGTCTCTTATTGCCTGTATTGGCTACTTTGGTACCAGCCTGCCATCACGTCAACTAACTTCAGCAACAGGCAGTGTGTAAGATGATATTAACCCTTGCTTGCCCATGCTGAAGACATTCACATCATGTTATCCCACCACAGGCAATGACTCACAAGAGGCATTCCTGGTGCTGCTCACAACCTCAGGGCATTGTCTCTGTAGATTAAATTGATAGATAGTCAGTGCTTTAATGTGGGAAGCACACAGCAGACAGTTTCTACAGCAAACAGAAGCAGATAATGTTTTATTTGGGGGAGGGGGGTGGGCAGAATATAATCTATTCTGCGCTTTGTCACGATAGGCACATTGGAACGTTACATCCACAGGGCGGCACGGTGGCGCAGCTGGTAGAGCGCCGCCTCACAATGTCACCTGAGCACCCGGATGTAACCCTCCCTGTCACAGGGAGAACGTGCAAGTTCCACAAGGGCAGTACACGTGGTCAGGATCGAACCTAGGTCTCTGGTACTGTGAGGCAGCAGCTCTACCAACTGTGCCACTGTGCTGCCCAATTCTGCAGAGTTTATTGGGTTTAGGCACAGGCTAAGGGTTAAATCTTAAAGCAGTGATTGTGTGCTGGGACTCCAATCCATTGATTTACACATGGAATTGCAATGAGTTAGATCTCATATGATCAGACCCAGGGAAGTGGCAGGATTTGTCATTCTATATATTAATAGCTTCATTGCAGGAATATCAATCTATATTTCTATTTATGGACTTCCTGTAAATATTCAGTGAACAAAAAGCAAAAAGACAGTAGCAGCTAAATAGACTGAAGAAAGGAAATAGACTGTTATCTTTTGTTTCGTATATCTCATATTAATCTCATAATCGTAATCTCACTTCGCTTGGGCAGTTTACAGCTCAGTGGTATGATAGTTGATTTCTCTAACTTCAGGTAGTCCCGGCATCCGCTCTCAATCTATCCCTCCCCCATCAAAGTCACACTAGCTTCTCGTTTTCATCGAACAAACAGCTAACAATGTCTGTTCCTTCATCATTGTTACTTATTTACATATATTTCATTCATTGTCCTTTATCTCTCTACATCATTGCCTAGATCTCTCGTTTCCCTTACTCTTAACCAGTCTGAAGAAGGGTCTCGACCTGAAATGTCACCCATTCCTTCTCTCCAGAAATGCTGCCTGTCCCCCTGAGTTACTCCTGCTTTTTTGTGTCTATCTTGGGTTATCTAATGTCATCCTAGCTGCTCCCTTATCTCCTTGTTTAGACGGGGTTGTTCACAGAGCTTATCATGAGAGATCACTCTGGAGATAAGTTCATAAGACAATGGAGCAGAATGAAACCGTTTGGCCCATCCAGTCTGCCATTCGATCACTGCTGATCTATTTTTCCCTCCCCATGACCTTTGGCACCCTTACTAATCAAGAACCTTGATGGTCCCTCTTTGTTCTCGGCGACGCATCCTCAACTGACCGCTGGGACTCATGCGGGCCCGAACTATCAGTCTCCTCTCTTTCAAAGTATCAATCTCCACTTTAAAAATATCCAATGACTTGGCCTCCACCACCATCTGTGGCAATGAATTCCACAGATTCACCACCCTATGGCTAAAGAAATTCCTCCCCTTCTCCATTCTAGAGGAACGTCCTTTTACTCTGGGACTGTGCCCTCTGCTTCTACGGTCTCCCACTACCGGAAACAAGTCGTCTGGATGGCATCTATACTTTGGGGGTTTTTAGGTCTGTGTTCAGATCTATTACCAACAGTACATCCCACCCACCAAGAACCAAGATGACCACCTGCAATACAAAGAATACAAGTAGAGAGAGACTATTTTCTTTAACCCACCAACCAAGTCCTGCTTCAGATTTAGCATTAACGGATTTTATTTTATTCTATTCCCAGTCTATTCCCATCACATCTGACAGACAGGGATACATATTTGAGACAGTACCTCATGTTCCATTTGAGTAGCTTACAACTCAACAGTAAGAACTTTGAATTCCCCAATTTTAAGTAACAACACTCCTTCGCTTTACTGTGCCTCACCCAAATGCACACACATTTCTCTCACTATCCTGCCCCCTCTCCACTACCCTCCAGCCTTTCCCCTGCCACCCCTGCCACCCATATCCCTCCATTTGGCTTCACAATTTACAGCTCTCCTCTCCTTTTCGGTCACCCTTTTGTCTCCTATTAATTTCTAGCCTTGCCCACCCATCTGCCAATAAAAGCCTTGCTCTGCTGTATCCGCCTATCACTTGTCCCACCTTTTTTCTCAGCATTCTCCTCGCCCTGCTACAATTAGTCTGAAGAAGGCAGCACGTCTGAAAGATGTGGATAGGTGATGTTTCGAAGCATCACCTATCCACATCTTTCAGACATGCTGCCTGACCTGCTGAGTTAATCCAGCACTTTGTGTCTTATTTTTCTCTTAACCTCTTGTGCTTTGGAATTAAACTTTCTGCTTCATGCAGAGTGTCTAAATCAGACCATTGGCAGCAGCTGTAGAAAAGAATGACACATCCTACTATTTGCAAGGTAGAGACTTTGCTAACCAAGATGTTCTAGTGGATGTTGTAATGCGGTCTGCTAAAGGCAGCAACATGAAGATCTCGTGTTGCATTCTTGCCAAAAGCATCAGATCACATGGCTTTTTAAAGCAACGTTCCTGGTACAGCTGTTTTCATGACACACGTATAATTTCATATTGCGGTGGTTGTGGAGCACTTCATTCTGGTTCCAGTCATATAAAATTCAAGCAGCATTGTGTGTATTTTCCTTGAAATGGTTAAGTTTCTAGTTTGCAAGCCCTCAGTCCTCACATTGCTAAAAAAAAGAGCCTTAATTCAAAGATAACTATAATCAGTGCCTTCATTCAAGTCTAAATAACAGATGCAGTTATTTCACCTATATTGTAATTCACCTATACATGATAATTCACCTACGCAGAGATCGATGTAGAAGTATCCTCAAAGTACCTCAAGCTCAGGGGCAAAGCGCAAATTGTTCCAAAATTATTGTATTGAGTTGGAGATGTAAAGGTTGTTGCATGATTTAATCAAATGAATAGGTTTTGCCATGAAAACATCTTATCCTGCTGTTTAGGTAGAGGTCCATTGAACATGCCTTATGCCAGTCAGTTCATGCAATAGAATTCCTGTGAATGAAAAAAAATGCAGATAATTAAAGTTAATTTATTTTTTGCCTTTTAAAAAAATATACATCATGTTCAATTTGGTTATATCATATCAGTCACTATAACGTATATTATTATGAAAATTAATTGAACTACTTTGGTGAAGCTGTGAAAAAGACATGTTGTTTGCACAATAATTAAGTGTAATAATTAAACAAGGAACAAGATTTATTTCTGCATATGATAATCAGTCTGTCGGAACAGTGCAGGTAGTGGATAATTTTAATTATTGAACGATTGTGCAGCAGGGTCTGGTAGATGGCTAATTTGTCAACAAGGAAGCTGAATCCACTCGAAGGACATTGTCTCCTGGTTTTTCAATTGAACCAGTAACCTCTTCAACCCAAGTCAGCTTGCTGGATTCAGACTGAGGCAATATCTATAGAAGGATATCATAAAACTAGAAAGTGCAGTGTTTAATGAGGATGTTTCCGGGACTTGAGGGCATGAGCTATATGGGAATGGTTGGGCAGGCTAGGATTTTATTCCTTGGAGCGCAGGAGGCTGAAGAGTGATCTTACAGAGGTGTATAAAATAATGAGGTGAATAGAAAGGGCGAACGCACAGCTCATTACCCAGGGTAGGGGAATCAAGAACCAGAGGACATAGGTTTAAGGTGAATTAATAGGAACCCAACGAAAAATCTTTACACTCAGAGGTTGGCGGGTGTATGGAATGAGCTGCCAGCAAAGGTAGTTGAGGCACGTAGTATAAAAGCATTTAAAAAATCACTTGGACAGGTACATGCATAGGATGGGTTTGGAGGGATAGACACAAAGTGCTAGAGTAACTCAGCGGGTCAGGTGCATCTCTGGAGAAAAAGGATGGGTGACATTCCAGGTCATTTCAGAAGAAGAAGGGTTCCGACTCGAAACATCACCTATCCTTTTTCTCCAGAGATGCTGCCTGACCTACTGAGTTACTGCAGCACTTAGTGTCCACCTTTGGTATAAACCAGCATCTTTGTTTCTACAAGGGGTTAGAGGGATATGAACTAAATGCAGGATAATTAGGTGGGGTATCTTGGTCGGCATGGACGAATTGGGCTGAATGGCCTATTTCCATGCTGTATGACTCCATAAAGCCCCTAACCCACTGTACAAGGTAATTCGCGAGTTCTCCCGAGTTTTCCCCTGATTCGAACTCCGAGAATGTCCGTAGCGGGTCCGTAGGAGTTCGTGGATGTCTCGTAGCGGCTCGTAATGCTAATGGTAGGTACTCGGGACATCCGGTAACTCATGACGTTTCTTCATCACTGCAAAAAATGTCCACGAATAAAAAGATACTTGTGATGAAAAAAACTGTTACTTTTTATACCTACCGTTAGCATTATGAGCCGCTACGAGACATCCACGAACTCCTACGGACCCGCTACGGACATTCTTCGATTTTGAATCAGGGGTAAACGTGGGAGAGCTCATGAATTACCTCGTACAGTGGGACAGGGGCTTAACTCCAATATCTACTAGACAGGATTTGGCAACTTGATACGCTTGAGAGAAGAATTAGATTTGGGATTCTGGGGCAAAATGGCTCAGATTACATCTGTGGAATTTGATGAACACAGAAGCCTGGCATATGCAGTACAAGATCACAACAACCCACCCACCTTCCTGGTTAGTCATCTCCTACCTCACCCCTGACTCATCGAGATTAACTCATCCCTAATCTCAAGAACTGCCTATGAACTAAATCAGTCATCTTTTTGTTGTCACCCATCAGAAATAGGATACAGAGACACCACTTTAATCCTCTCTATTTTCACACCTTACCCTTCCATATTTCTGTGTCTCTCGCTCCCCTAAATCTGAGTTTGAAGAAGGGTCTCGACCCGAAACATCACCCATTCCTTCTGTCCAGAGATGCTGCCTGTCCCGCTGAGTTGCTCCAGCATTTTGTGTCTATCTTCCGGTCATAGAGTCATAGAGTGATACAGCATGGAAACAGGACCTTCGGCCCAACTTGCCCACACCGGCCAACATTAGTTACATTAGTTCCACCTGCCTGCGTTTGGTCCATAGCCCTCCAAACCTGTCCTATCCATGTACCTGTCTAACTGTTACTTAAACTTTGGGATTGTCCCAGCCTCAACTACCTCGTCTGGCAGCTTGTTCCATACACCCACCACCCTTTGTGTGAAAAGTTTACCCCTCAGATTCCTATTAAATCTTTTCCCCTTCAACTTAAACCTATGTCCTCTGGTGCTCGATTCACCAACTCTGGGCAAGAGACCTGATCTATTCCTCTCATGATTTTATACACCTCTCTATAAGATCACTCCTCAACCTCCTGTGCTCCAAGGAGTAGAGTCTCAGCCTACTCAACCTGTCACTATAATAGCTCAGAACTTCTAGTCCTGGCAACATCCTCGTAAATCTTCTCTGTACCCTTTCCAGCTTGACAACATCTTTCCTATAACATAGTGTTCATAACTGAACACAATACTCTAAATGTGGCGTCACCAACCTGGTCATTCTAGATTTGCTTTAGCCTGGGCATCCCTCAAATAATTTGTGACATTCTTTCCAAACCCCCCAGTAAAGACCAGGTGCTGTGGGCTAATGATAACCTATGAGATTTGTTTAGACTGATGGAATAGCTGTCCAAAAGTCACATTAGGATGTGTATAGATTCATAAAATGCAGGCCCTGGTGTTGGTCTCTGCTACATCTGGCACCAGGGATTTATTGCCCCGGAAAATCAGGTCTTGCCCCAGAAAATCAAGACTGTTGTAAACTGAACACCAGAGATGGCTCCTTCCTTTTAGCTCCTTCATCATCACTAGAATGTTTCTCGTGTCTTCGACCACGAAGATCGATTCAAAATAATAATTAAGAATTATCACTATTGCTTTATTTCTCAGTTCTAATCCCATTTTTATCCTTTAAGGGGCCCACATCTACTTCAGCTGCTCTTTCGTTTATTATACCTATAGTAGTGGGTGGCACGGTGGCTTAGTGGTAGAGTTGCTCCCTGACAGTGCCAGAGACCTGGGTCCGATCCTGACCATGGGTGCTGTCTGTATGGAGTTTGTATGTTCTCGCAGTGGCCTTTCCCCGGGTGCTCCGGTTTCCTCTCATATTCCAAAAACATACAGGTTTGTAGGCTAATTGGCTTCAGAAAAATTGGTGCTAGTGTGTAGGATTGTGCTAGTGGGCGGCTGACTTAGTGGGCTGTAGGGTCTGTTTCTGCGCTGTATCTCTAAACTAAGCTAAACTAAACTAGTAGCTCTAAGTGTTCATTTTTCTATTATTTGCTAGTTTACTCTCAACTCTACACTTTTTTTATGTCTTCCTTTGCTAGTTACTCAAATTTATGCCACTTCCAATTTAATACCATTGATTTCATCAGTCAGGCACAGTTAATGCAAGGGGCTCAAGCTAGAATACATTTTAGCTGAAATGTATGAACTTCATCCTTATTATCTGCCACTTTTGATCAACCATCTCGTCATTTCATCTTTTGTCTTGGTTGTTAAAAGATTGACTATGTTTTAATCAGTGCTTTTTTTGTAGACAAAATGGTGCTGATAGGCACAATTAATAAACACGTGTAACTTGTCCAGAAAACAAAATAATGTCATTAAACCTTTAATGGTGCCCGTACACTATACCGACGTGTATTCTCACAAAAACCCCAACGTGTTCTAGTCATTTATAAAAGTTTTTGAATATCAGGGTAGAGTAATCAAGAATCAGACTAAGGTTAAAGGTGAGAGGGGAAGTAGAAACATGGAACTGCAGATGCTGGTTTACAAAAAATGACATAAAGTCTGAAGTAGCTCCAGTGTGCCAGGTAGCATCTCTGAAAAACATGTATAGGTGATATTTCCGGTCAGAAGAAGGGTATATGACTGCATAACTATGACTGAATGCCTCGATGACTATTTCTAATGGCTTAGTCTGTGGTCAAAGCTTTGCATCTGATTTGCAGATAGGCTTTTTCTGACCACTCCTGCATGACATCATTCACACATATAAAACTCTAATGCCACAAAGACTCATCATTGGGAAAGTTTTGGCTTAAGAGTGAAAAGTGAGTCAGGATAATACCAATGCAAACATTTTTCACAGGTTTGCTCTAGTGGTAGGGGTCAGTGTTGACTTTGAAGGTCAGGTTAATACGTCTTGCATTAACTTCCCGGTTCGTATTCACTATTCATTCCATCACCATGAGTAGGTGTGAACAATGTATAGCATCAGTCCACCATCAGGCTCCATCTGCTGGACGTATTTTCAATAACAAGATCTAGTTCATTGTGATAGAGACCGTATATTTGGAATGGTGGTATTATAATTGGACAATCTGAGGTAGAGATCTGGATATTCAAAGCCATGCAATCTGTATATTCAAAGTCAATGAAATAGTAAATTAAAAAATTCTGGAATGAGAGATATAATTAAGTTCAGAACTATGACTATGTCACTACTAGAGTCCTCATTTACAGATACAGCGCAGAAACAGCTCCTTTGGCCCACCGAGTCCAGGCCGAACATCAATTACCCCATACACTAGCATTATCCCACACAGAAGAAACAATTTACAGTTTTACTGAAGCCTACAAACCTGTACGTCTTTGGAGTATGAGAGAACCTGGAGAACCTGGAGAAAACTCACGCAGTCACAAGGAAAACATACAAGCTCTGCACAGACGGCACCCGTAGCCAGGATCGAACCCAGTTCTCTGGTGTTGTAAGGCAGCAATTCTCCGCTGCGCCACCGTGCCACCCGATTGTCTCCGTGGCGCTGTTTCTGTGTGTCCAGTAACTCTGTTTAAATATGTCTTACTGCAGTACCGTAGGAATTCATTTTGGTCCATACTGGCCTCCATTCATAATTCCATCCTTCTCATCTCCCTGTAGCCTTGTAATTCTCTCTCGTATGTCCACCAACTCTCCATTTCTGTTATTCCTGCAATATGCCAGATCCCAAGCCATATCTCTGTCCCCTGAGCTGGAGAGGACATGCAAATTCCACACAGACAGCACCAGTATCGAACCCTGGACATGTGTGGCAACTGCACTAATTGCTCAGTCAATGTGCCAGCCCATCTTTCCTTACTTAGTGTTACCTACAGCTATGGGTTAGTGATCCCTGCAGGAGGAACAGCAACTCATATTTCACAGTGGTATGAGTACTGATTTTTCTAACTTCAAATAACCCTTGTATCCCCTCTCTCTCTGTCCCTCCCCCACCTGTCATTGTACTAGGTTCAAAGTCATCTTAAATCCCATTGTCTGTAACCCGTTTTCACCTAGCTCACATAACAATGACCCGTCTCTTTTATCGTCGTTACTTTTTTGCATATCTTTCATTCTATATCTTTCGTTCTATATTTCTCTATATCATCATCTATGTCTCTAGTTTCCCTTTCCCCTGACTAAGTCTGAAGAGGAGTCTCGACCTGAAACATCATCTATTCCTTTTCTCCACAGATGCTGTCTGACCTGCTGAGTTGCTCCAGCATTTTGTGACTATCTTCAGAAATAACACAACTGTATATAAGAGATGATTATCCCCATTATTCATTCTTGCCTTTCAAATAGCAACTGAGAGTCCAAAGAGGGTGTTGATCATTTCATCTCCTCATTCTTTCACATGTCCATTAATACTGGAGTCAACTTCCAACTATTGGTTATTACATGAGATCAAGGAAATGTAGAAGTACAATGGAACGAAAGGGCAGCACAGTAGTGCTACTAATAGAGCCATTGCCTCATAGAGCCTCAGACTTGGATTCTATACTGACCTCAGGTGCTCACTGTGTGGACATTGTACCTTGCCCCTGTGTCCGTGTGGATTTCAAGGTCAGTTTATTGTCACATGTACCAATTAAGGTACAGTGAAATTTGAGTTACCATAAAGTCATAGTAAGTGAAAAGCAACAAGACACACACCCACATAATATAAAAGTTTACATAAACATCCACCACAGTGGATTGCACATTCCCCACTCTGATGGAAGGCAATAAAGTTCAATATTCTTCCTCTTTGTTCTCCCATGGTCGGGGCAGTCAAACCATCCGCAGTCGGGGCGATCAAAGCCCCGCAGCCCCCGTCGGGTTGATCGAAACTCCCGCATCGGGGCTGTTGAAATACTCTCCTTGGCTTGGAGCTCCCGAGTCAGCCTCTTCTTACCAGGGACTGCGGGCTTCACGACATTAAAGTCCACAGGCCCCGCGGCTGGAGCTTCGATCCCCGGCAAAGGGACCGCAAGCTCCGCGATGTTCCGCAGACTCCCGTGGCTTTGAGCGCCCATCGGTATCCAGGAAATATCCACGATGTTAGGCCGCAGTGGGGACAGAGATACGATACGGAAAAAAATCACATCGCCGTCGAGGTAAGAGATTGAAAAGAAAAGTTTCCCCCAACCCCCCAACCCACATAAAACAAACCAAGGAACACTAAAACATACTTTTAACACATACTTAAAATAACAAAAACAGAAGAAAGGACAGACAGACTGTTGGAGAGGCAGCCACTGCTGGTGGCGCCACCCAGATTTCTTACAGGCACTCCAGTTTTCTTCCACATCCCAAAGACATGTGGGTTAGTAAATTGCCTCCAGTGTGCAGGTGAGTTGCAGAATCTGGGGTAAGTGTCCATAATAACAAATGTTGAGACTCTTCTACAGACCAAACTTATGATGGACGTTCAGGATTGAATCAACTATCTCCTGCTTTTTTGATTCCCACTCTAGAAATGTTGGTTGGTGATTATATCATTAATGTTTATTTGAAAGACAAATAAATCATAGGTTTGCAGACAAGACTGTACATGGAAATCGCAAATCTCTCCTAAACTAATCCACTAAAACTCCAATCATCTTTCGTCCAACTGTTCAGAAATCCCAATGGCTCAACATCTTCTCGCAAGTGATGTCTCCCATTATCCCATGAAACTTACTGGAGCCAAGATTCCCACACTCTCCTGAAACCTGTTTTCCACGCATCCATTAAACTAATTAGGTTCATTGGAAAATTTATAATGCTGTGTAACATCTTTAAGAAATGAATTTATGGCAGGTTGGGGCTGTGATAGCATCCCCCTCCCTTACATGCAGCTCTGATCCCTATTACTGGCTGACTGGCCAGAAGAGGCCAATCCCCAGCATCATTGGTAACAGCTGGGTCCAATTAGCTGATATTGGTTGGCCACCTGAACCTTGTCAGCCTACTCCCTATAAAACCCAGGCATTGCCTCCAGAGGGAGGGAGTTGTGATGATCAAGATGGGACTGTTAGAAATAAGTCCTAGACAGCCACTGTCTCTAACTAAGACTGAGTAGCTGAGGTAATCCTGAGATGCTCACCCACATGTGGTGTGATGTTGAGGGATAGCAATGATGAAATTCTGGACTTTCTTACCACTGTAAGTAAAATATATTGTGTGAGTTCACCATACTGCAGGGTATTAACAAGAATGTTGTTTAATAGTCCATAATGTCGGTGTAGGTTCACGAGATTGATCCCTGGGATGGTGGGACTGTCATATGAGGAAAGATTGAAAAGACTAGGCTTGTATTCACTGTAGTTTGGAAGGATGAGGAGGGAACCTTATAGAAACTTATAAAAGGACTGGGCAAGCTAGATGCAGGAAAAATGTTCCCAATGTTGGGTGAGTCCAGAATAAAGGGGAAGCCATTTAAGACTGAGGTGAGAAAAGCCTTTTTCACCCAGAGAGTTGTGGAATTCCCTGCCACAGAGGGCAGTGAAGGCCAAGTCACTGGATGGATTTAAGAGAGAGTTAGATACTCTAGGGGGCTAGTGGAATCAAGGGAGATGGGGAGAAGGCAGGCATGAGTTATTGATTGGGGATGATCAGCCATGATCACAATGAATGGTGGTGCTGGCTTGAAGGGCTGAATGGCCTCCTCCTGCACCTATTTTCTATGTTTCTATGTAATGGCACCATATGTCAATTAGTGGAGCATTAGTGTACATTATTTATTAGACATTGTATCCAAGGTCAAAACTGACCTCAAACCATAATTTACTTTGTTCCTTTAGTGTACCTTTAGGTCTGGACAAGCCTTGGCAAGAAAAAAGCATAGTTACTTAAATTTGTATATGACCTAAACTAGGGTCATGCAGTGTGGAAACAGGCCCTTGGGTCCAACTTGCCCACACTGTCCCATCTACACTAGTCCCACCTGCCTGTTTGGCCCATATCCCTCTCAACCGATCCTATTCCAGTACCTTTCCAAATGTTTCTTAAACATTGTGATAATACCTACCTCCTCCTGCAGCTTGTTCCATACACCCACTGCCCTTTGTGATTTGTTTTTTATTTACCCCCAGGCTCCTATTAAATCTTTCCCTCACCTGAAACCTATGTCCTCTGATTCTCAATTCCCTTAATTGGGGCAAGAGACTCTTGTGCATTTACCTGATCTATTTTGCTCGTGTGTAGGAAGGAGTCCCATAGTCCTCGCCTTTCATCCTATCAGCTGCTGCATCCAACATATCATCCTCTGATATTTGGCCAACTCCATCGGGATCCCACCACTAGCCACATCGTTGTGTCTCCACCCCTGTCTGCTTTCCCTCTGGCTGAGGATGATGTGATAATGTAGGGATACAGGAATGTGAACAGTGGAACTGGTAGGGGGAGGAGAGGGAACACAGGTGATACTTGACATGAATGAAATTGGTGTTCATACTGCTGGGTTGTAAGCTGCTGAATTTGCTATCCAAGCAGTTTGAGGCCTTTTTTATTCTGACAATGAAACGCCTCACAAATGTCTATCACATTTTTTTTTAATCAGCTACAAGTCTGCTAACGGGAGACGAATCTCCTGCGGGCATATTTCTAGGAGTCACTGAGACACACAAGCTCCCCGACCACAACAAGGTTGCAATCCAATGGGGAGAGTAAGTGGAATGCATGCAATATAATAATCAGATATAGAAAGGAAATACAGAAGGATCAAATAGAAGGACATGGAACTGAAGAGATAAGATTGATTAGAGTCATACACCATGGAACAGGCCCTTTGGTCCAGCTCATCAATGCCGAACAAAATGCCCCATCCAAGCCAATCCCATTTGCCTGCATTTGGCCCATATGCCTCTAACCCTTTCCTATCCATGTACCTTTCAAAGTGTCTTTTAAATGCTGTAATTATACCTGCCTCAACTACCTCTGGCAGTTTGTTCTGTACACCCACCACTTTCTGGGTGATAAAGTTGCCCCTCTGTTTCCTATTAAATCATTCCCCTATGACCTACAGTTTCCAATTTCCCTACCCTGGGTAAAGGACTATGTGTATTGACCCATCTATTCCTCTCATGATCTTAGACACCCTATGATCACTCTTCATCCTCCTGGGAATAAAGACCTAGCCTGCCCAAACTCTCCCTATAGCTCAGGACCTGGCAACATGCTGGTAAATCACTCCCCAACTTATCAGTATCTTTCCTATAGCAGGGTGACCAAAACAGAACACAATACTCCATGTGGCCTCACTCACATCCTGTACTTTGCTCAAGTTTCTGGCATCTGCAGTTCTTTGTGTCTCCTTTGATAAAATTGGCCCAAGAGGTTAGCTTTAGAGATACGAGGTTAGCTTTAGAGATACTTTAAAGATACGGCATAGAAGCAGGCCCTTCAGCCCAGCCCACCGAGTCTGCAACGACTAGTAATCACCCCTTACACTAGCACTATCATACACACCAGGGACAATTACAATTTTACCAAAGCCAATTAACTTACAAACCTGTATATCTTTGGAATGTGCGAGGCAACTGGAGCACCTAAAGAAAACCTATGCAGTCTTGGGGAGAATGCACAAACTCCATACAAACAGCACACATGGTAAGGATCGAACCAGAGTCTCTGGTGTTGTAATGCAGCAACTCTACCACTACACCACTGTGCTGCTCCTAACTCTGTTTCTCTCCCTTCAGATGATGCCTGGCCTGACAAGTAAAATAGGAATTGTTTATTTCCAAAAACAAATTAAACTTGAAGGGCACCACTATCTAGAAATTGGACTTGGGTCGCCTTTAGTGACCAAAGTGGCTGGTTCACACAGTACTAGCACTGAAATAACAGAATTAGGATACCCATGCTTTGTCATTGTAGTTTGCTCACCAGTAAGAGTGATCAAACGCAACCTTCTTAGATGCCATTCTGTTCGGGTGCAAAGTCTAAAAGGTATCGGTGGGAGGGGAGTGGGTAACAACACAAAGACCTTCAGTGAGACTCCACACCTCCATCACACCCTGAGCATTGTGCCCTTTGACCTGAGAGGCCCCTCACCCCTACACTCAGTGGTGGCACCAGACTGGAGATCAAGGGGTTCTCTGCACAGAGTAGACAAGGGTTCACAGACCCCTCCATAATCAGAGCACTGTGTTAGAATCAATTTTTTTATGGCTCCTTTTCACATAATGAAAGATATCTGAGCGGTCATTTTAATTCATGGGCAGTTCATTACTTTCAGCATGACGTACTCATTTTATTATGAGTTGTTAGTGAAATCATAAGTCGTGAACCTACGATCACATCTTTATCATGGAATTCTTCAAATAAACCACACATGCTGGCAATGTCATCATAGGCTCAAAATACAGCGGAAGGAAGGAGCATTGCCTGGGGACTCGCAACAGAAAATGACTGATTCAATTTCCTGATGGCTGGAAACATTCCCCAAAGGCAGGTACAAACATTTGTTATTTCCAAACTTTATTTAGTTTAGTTTTGTGTTTTAGTTTTAGAGATACTGCGTGGAAATAGGCCCTTCTTCCCACCGGTTCCACACCGACCAGCGATCACCTGTACAATAGTTCGATCCTTCACATGAGGGACAAGTTACAGAAGCCAATTGACCTACAAACCTGCACATCTTTGGGGTGTGGGAGGAAACCGGAACACCCGGAACCAGGATCAAACCCAGGTCTCTGGCACTGTAAGGCAGCAACTCTAATGCATGTGCAAGTCTCTACTTGTGTGCAAGTTGAAGATGAGTCTAGCCACACATGCACCAAATACATTTTCTGTGGCAGAGAGATTCTTCAGCAGTAATACGCACTCGTTGCAAGTTAAATGCTCTTGGACAACTTTGAGAGAGCTTGGTTCATGTCTACAAAGAAAATGCATCACCTTCATGCTATTCCACACATGCTAAGAAGCATAGAGAAGGGCTCTTTTTGCAAACTTAATGACGGCACTAATAACTTCTAACATTATTCTTCATAAGAATTAAGCTCAAAGATTTCTGCTAGAAAAATTAATTTTAGCCTGGAAAGATAGAAATGTGCCTCATCCAAACTTAGAAGTAGAATTCAGTGAACATTAAATATCAACTCCACATCTTGGGGCTTTGGGGATCCACATGGATTCTTTCAGTTCCTGCTGTACATCCGGCAGGTTTCAGTGAAACACCAGGAGCTTATCAGCAAGAGTGGCTCATTCGACGCATATGGCCATCTGCATTGTCTCAATTACCTGCCTTTTATCCCCATATCCCTTGATTCCAAACATTTCGTATCCATCATTTTTCATGGTGCTCGATGGATTTTACATCCATGACCTTTTGGGACAAAGGATAACATTCAATCCAGTCACCGCCAGCTGATGTTACACACAAGGACCCCTATGGATAGAGAAATGCTGATCTAATACTTAAAGTCGGCAGAATTACCTTGTTCTCTTTGGAAGCATGAAGCCCCAGTGGCGCCAGTGTCTGTTTGAGAAAACACAGTGATCCTAAAATGCAGAAGTGATTAACATCATGGGTTTGGCATCACCCGGTACGGCATAATTGGAAGCGCAGTGGTAGAGTTGCTGCTTTACAGAACCAGAGACATGGGTTTGATCCTGACTAAGGATGCTGTCTGTACGTTCTCCCCGTGGGTTTTCTCCGGAAGCTCCTTTTTCCACCCCACTCCAAAGACATACAAGTTTGTCGGTTAATTGGCTTGGTAAATTATCCCCAGTATCTGTGGGATCAGGGCCGGCCTTAAGCCAATTGGACCAATTGCTCCCAATTGGGCCCCACGCTAGAGTAATCTACTCTCGGCCTGTCAAGTACACACAACACATTGCAATATATATGTAACACCACATTGCAGTTTCTACAGAGAACAGCAATTATTATAATTTTCTATGAATTTTTACAAAGTCAATAGTGTTTGTTTTGAATTTTTTTTTACTGTACTCCGCATTGTTTAAAAAACGTTTTATTTTTCATGGTGACTGACCAAAGTTTTCAGAGGTCGTCAAATTTACATTTATTTCCATCTCATGGTGTGAGTTTCCCTTCCATCGAGTGTAAACACAGCTGACTGGATCTTACTACTAGCTGATTAATTTTGTGTCACAGACCTATAAATGAGGTAAGTTTTAGTGACCAAGATATGAACCATATATCTGAAATATGAAGTCACCGGTTTTTGGAAGATTACTGGAAAGAGCAGTACAAAATGTTCATTAAACATCAGGTAAAAGATGAGAGAGCCTATGGATAAAATTAGCTATAATATGTGGGATGGGATACGACTTTTCAAACTCTGTATGGTATAACGGAGTGAGGTTAGATGCAGAGAATAGTAAGCCATAATGAAAGAACCCAAGGATCAAAATAGCTGTAAATCACAGGAGGGAATACGACTTTTTTACGTGTGTGTGTCCGGACTGACATTCATTATCTGTCTCTTTCTCTCACATGTGTCGGGTTGGGTGTGTCAGATCGAGTTGGTTGAAGTTATTTTGAGATCCCCACATGACACTTGCTATCCATGCCAAGTTTGGTCCTGATCGGTAAAGTAGTTTCTCAGATTCTCATGCGGAAACACAGACAAACACAGACTTCTTTGTTTTATCTATATAATTAAAACTCAAATCTTGACCACTTCCTGTTTGCACCGCATATTGATTCTAGAAAAACGCTACCACTCACGGCTGTGATTTTTGGCCATCTTACTCGGAATCCCCCTCCGCTGCGCAGGACAAGAGGATTTTTCCCATAGATCAAAAATAAAAGTCATTAATGTTTTAAAAATGTTGAGATTCTCTCTCCTGTCAATCACGCCATGAAGGCCACGCACCTTGAGGGGGAGGGACTATAAAACCCGGAAGTGTGGACTGCCTCAGTCTCTGCAAGATGGGGGAGCGAGAGGTCACGACTCTCAGTCTGAGCTGTGAATAACACTGAACACGTGTCTACTAAACTGTGTGGTTTTACTAACCTGTGAGTGCCCTTAATGTGGTTTGAAAATGCAAAAGTGGGGTGGTTTGCCTTATTGAAAAGTGGTGTGCCTTCTATATAATTAAAAGTCTAATCTTGACCACTTGCTGTTTACGCTGTATATTGATTTTAGAAAAAACGCTACCACGTACGGCTGTGATTTTTGGCCATCTTACTCGGCATCCTCCACCGCTCATCAGGTGCTGAGGATTTTTCCCATCGATGAAAAATAAGAGTTGTTGGTGTTTAAAAAATGTTGAGATTCTCTCTCCTGTCAATCACGCCACGAAGGCCACGCCACTTCCGGTGGGGGGAGGGTCTATAAAACCCAGACATGTGGGCGTGGCTCAGTCTCTGCAAGATGGGGGAGGGAGAGGTCACGACTCTCTGTCTTTGGTGGCCTTGCACCCTGCTTGAAATGGTATGAAACTGCACTTGAGTTTGGTAGTCTTGCACCCTGCTTGAAATTGTATGAAACTGCACTTGAGTTTGGTCGTCTAGCACCCTGCTTGAAATGGTATGAAACTGCACTTGAATTTGGTGGCCTTGCACCCTGCTTGAAATGGAATTTCAAGGAATAGCCGTGAGTTAACTGCCAGTCCACCAGCCGTGAGTATACCTACATGTCTTTGGATTTTGGGAGAAAACAGGAGGAATGCAAGACAAGAGAGCCACTGCTTGTCACTCTAATGGATAACAAGTTTTGGGGTAGAAAAAAAAACACAGTGCTGGATGAGCTCAGTGTGTCTGGCAGCATCTCTGGAGGATATGGGCAGGCAGCCTTTTGGGTTGGGACCCTTCTTCAGACTACCCCCAAACTTTGGGGGAAGCTTTGAATGCAATCCTTCAAATAAGGAATAGGGTGGAATCAGAGGCTCCATTGAGTGTCTCTATTGTTTCTCTATTCCTGGACTGATGCTTGCATTAAATATTTCATCACTGGTCAATGGACTTGCATATGGCCAGGAACATTTATTCTTCCATAGTTTTACTGAGGATAGACTCAAAATGTTGGAGTAACTCAGCGGGTCAGGGAGCATCTCTGGAGAAAAAGAAAAGGTGACGTTTCGGGTCGGAACGTCCCGAAGAGTCGGAAGAAGGATTCCAAGGCAAAATGTCACCTTTTCTTTTTCTCCAGGAATGCTGCCTGACCCGATGAGTTACACCAGCATTTTGTGTCTATCTTTGGTATAAACCAGCATCTGCAGTTCCTTCCTGCATAGCTCAGAGTGAAGGTCTGGTCCTGCTTGTTGTAATGTAGATTTGGATTTTCCTCTTGTTCACGATAAGCTTGGACAAATTTCCCCACTGAGCATGAAGAGAACCAAGGAGAGAAGTAATAAAATATGAAAATGGATTGTAACAGTAGAAAACACTAGCGTGGGAGTGAAATGTGTGGCAGAGGGAGGAAGGGAGATAACATTACAAATTTATCAATTCTTTGAAAGAACACATCAAAATTTACACATGACAACTGTTACATTTTTAACTGAGGTGAGAGTGCCTGAAGCAGGGCTGTTACTTTCTAATTAAAAACGTATTAATCCTGAAGGAATGTCTATGTGGGTTGTATATTCAACATTTTTGATAAATGGACATAATGCTGGAATAACTCAACGGGTCAGGCAGCATTTCTGGAGAAAATGAGTAGGTGACATTTTGGGTTGGAACCCTTCTTCAGACGTCTTAAGAAGGTTCCGACCCAAAATGCCATATATTCCAGAGGACAGGTGACATTTTGGTTTGGGACCCATCTTCAGACTTCTTAGTTAGTCTGAAGAAAGGTTCTGACCCCGAAATGTCACCAAACCATGTCCTCATGAGATGCTGCCTGACCTGCTGAGTCACCTCAGAAACACTAAGTGGCCTGTCCCACGCAATATATGTGTGGATGGATGGAGGGACCAGCCCTCCCGTGTGTGTGTATATATATATATATATATATATATATATATTTATTTATATTTATTTATTTATTTTTATTTATTTATTTTTATTTATTTATATTTTATTTATATTTATTTATTTATATTTATTTATTTATATTTATTTATTTATATTTATTTATTTATATATATTTATATATATATATATATATATATATATATATATATATATTTCTATATATTTCTATATATTTATTTATATATATATATATTATATATATATATATATATATTTATTCACAGGAGGGCTGGCCCCCCAATGCTATCCATATTATTAGAAGTCTGATCTTGACCACTTCCTGTTCTGCATATTGATTTTAGAAAAAACGCTGCCACTTACGGCTGTGATTTTTGGCCATCGTACTCGGAGTCCCCCTCCGCTGTGCAGGACAAGAGGATTTTTCCCATCGATGAAAAATAAGAGTTATTTGTGTTTAAAAAAATGTTGAGATTCTCTCTCCTGTCAATCACGCCATGAAGGCCACGACCCTTCCAGTGGGAGGGGGGAGGGATTATAAAACCCGAAAGTGTGGATGTGGCTCTGTCTCTGCAAGATGGGGGAGGGAGAGGTCATGACTGTCAGAGCTGTGAATCAACTGAACACACTGAATGTCTACTGAACTGTGAGTGTGGTGTTTTGTGGTTTTTATGGTGTTTTCGCCTGGCTTGAAATGGTATGAAATTGCACTTGAGTTTGGTGGCCATGCACTCTGCTTGAAGTGGCATGAAACTGCACTTGAGTTTGGAGGCCTTGCACCCTGCTTGAAGTGGTAGGAAACTGCACTTGAATTCGTTGGCCTTTCACCCTGCTTGAAGTGGTATGAAACTGCACTTGAATTTGGTGGCCTTGCACCGTGCTTGAAATTTCAAGGAATAGCCGTGTCAATTGCCAGCCCACCAGCCGTGAGTGAGCTGCCGGCACATCAGGCTTGAGTGACTGAGCTGCCACCTCAAGAATCAATTTGGCCCCCAATGTCCATAATAGCCCTCTGGAAACCAGTCCCTTCATCCCACAACACCCATACTAGCACACCAGAAATCCCCCCCCCCCCCCAACTGGCCACCAATATTGGAATTGGTGGAGAGGTGGAATATTGCGTTGGGGGACCAGCCCTCCCATGTGAACATGGGACCCAACAGGTCCCACTTGGTCTAGTATATGTATATGTATATGTATATGTATATGTATATGTATATGTATATGTATGTATAAAATCAATATACAGAACAACAGGAAGTGGTCAAGATCAGACTTTAGTAATATAGATAGCTTAGATAGTATTTGTCCTGAAAAGCGCTATATAAATAAAATGTATTATTATTATTATTATTATTATTATTATTATTATATAGATAGTTTGGTCCATTAACTCGCATGCAATTTTAAAGGGCACATTTTGATTACTTTCCATTCTACCATAGAGATATAAAGTCTGTAATAGACTCTATTTATATTTCTATGATTCTACGGACCTTGGCTGGGAACCTGGGGCTCACCAAAATAGTTCCCAATTGGGCCCCGCACGTCCTAAGGCCGGCCCTGTGTGGGATTGTGTTAATGTGCGAGGCATGTCAGCGCAGACTCGGTGGGCTGAAGGGCCTGTTTCTGTGCTGTCTCCCTAAAAACTAAAACTACAAACTAATCACCCTTTCACCTTTGGACAAATGGGATCATTAAAGAAGAGTGGAAGTTCTTCCCAATGGTTGTAAGAATCTTGTCCATGTTGGCCAAATACCATCATAGAAAACCAACATCACAACGTCTACTGATCTTTCATTGGAAGACCACACCATGGCAAATACATTTAATACATAAAGAAGCAGTGCTTTTTTTTAAAAATTTTAGGCTGAAGGGCTCAAAGTAGAAAAAGAACAAAGGCTAAGCTCACCTGTCCATGGTAATTTTTTTTCTGGATGTGGCAAATGACCTCCTTGTCTGAGGTCATCTGTTGCTGGCCCTGATTTGTCCTGTTTTTTTTTTGTTTTATGGAGGGGGGGGGGGGGGTTCCCCTACTCTCCCCTACTCTCCCCTACTCTCCCCTACTACAATCAGTTTGAAGAAGGATCCCAACCCAAAACATCACCCAACTATTTTCAACAGCTGCCTGACACGCTGAGTTGATCCAGCATTTTGAGTCTCTTTGTTATAAATCAGCAACTGCACCTTCTCCATTTGATCTTTGCCTATCAAAACAACACAAGAACTATGCTTAAAGCCTGTACAGTAAAACTATTCAAATTTAGCAAAGGATAAACCTTGTAATACTGTGTAGGAAAGAACTGCAGATGCTGGTTTAAATCAACGGTATACACAAAATGTTGGAGTAATTCAGCGGGAGAGGCAGCATCTCTGGAGAAAAGTAATGGGTGACATTCTGGAACGAGACCCTTCTTCAGACTGATGTCAGGAGAGTGGGCGGGGCAGAGATATAATGTAGTCAGAGACAGTAAGACTGGTGGGAGAACGGACAAGGGGAAGGGGATGGAGAGAGGGAAAGCAAACCCTATTTGAAGTTAGAGAGGACAATGTTCATACCACTGGGGTGTAAGCTACCCAAGTGAAATATCAAGTGCTTCTCCTCCAATTTGCACTGGGCCTCACTCTGACAATGGAGGAGGCCCAGGACAGACAGGTCAGATTGGGAATCGGAGGGAGAGTTGAAGTGCTGAGCAACCAGGAGATAAGGTAGGTTAAGGCAGACTGAGCGGAGGTGTTCAGTGAAACAATTGCCGAGCCTGCACTTGGTCTCGCTGATGTACAGGAGTAGAACCTTGAAATACTTGTCCATAAAGCATAGTGTGCCTCCTGATAGTATTGGGTGATTAGAACCACCCAATCTCTTCTCTGCCAGTAAGAGATTAGCCTGGACTTTTAGTGAATCCCGACCCTTCTCACCAACAACTGCAGAGCTCCATCAGTGCCAGACTCCTGTGGTCCCACCCCAAATGTCTATCAAGGAGGAGCCCCTCTGACTATGCCCATCTACAACAAGGTCCATCCTCGCTCATCCACACCCAGCCTTGAGACAGTGTTTGGATGAGGCATTTTTAAGTTAGTATGCTCTGCCAGTCAATTGTGCCTTTAGCTTTTAATTGTACTAAAACCTCTATGGGAACAGTCCTTAGACTAAGTAAATATTGTAGAATTTGTGTAATTTATGTATAATTTATGTTTTATGTTGTCTCGAGTCCATGTATATGTGATGCTGCTGCAAGCAAAATTTTTAATGTTAAAAATAACTAAAGGGCCTGCCCCACTTGGTGGTTGTTTTTTTTCTTCTGGCGACTGCCAGCATCATTGACTGACGTATCAGGTTACCAAAACAGTCGTGGCATGATGACATATTGACGCACGGTGTTTCCTCAAGTGTCGCAACTTTTTTGTCGCTGCTGGATTTTGAAATGTTCAAAATGTTCTTTTGCGACCTTGATATGACAGCGGCAGTCGCCAAAAAAAATCGCCAAGTGGGAGAGGCCCCTTAGTGTTTCTGGAGTGACCCAGTAGGTCAGGCAGCATCTCTGGAGGACATGGTTTAATGACATTTGAGGGTCGGAACCTTTCTTCAGACTAACTAAGAAGTCTGAAGATAGGTCCCAAACCAAAATGTCACCTGTCCTCTGGAATAGATGGCATTTTTGGTCTGAACCCTTAAGACGTCTGAAGAAGTGTTCCAACCCAAAATGACACCTATTCATTTTCTCCGGAAATTCTGCCTGACCCGTTGAGTTACTCCAGCATTTTATGTCTATCTATCAAAAATGTTGAATATACAACCCATATGGACATTCCTTCAGGATTAATACGTTTTTAATTAGAAAGTAGCAGCCCTGTTTCAGGCACTCTCACCTCAGTTACAAATGTAACAGTTGTCATGTGTAAATTTCGATGTGTTCTTTCAAAGAATTGCTAAATTCGTAATATTATCTCCCTTCCTCCCTCTGTCACACATTTCACTCCCACACTAGTGTTTACTTCTGTTACAATCTATTTTCATCTTTTATTACTTCTCTCCTTGGTTCTCTTCATGCTCAGTGGGAAATTTGGCCAAGCTCATATTGAACAAGAGGAAAATCCAAATCCACATTACAACAAGCTGGAACAGACCTTCCCTCTGAGCTATGCAGGAAGGAACTGCAGATGCTGGTTTACACCAGCATTTTGTGTCTATCTTTGGTTTAACTCATCGGGTCAGGCAGCATCCCTGGCGAAAAGGAAAAGGTGACATTTTGGCTTGCAATCCTTCTTCCGACTCTTCGGTATGTTCCGACCCGAAACGTCACCTTTTCTTTTTCTCCAGAGATGCTCCCTGGCCCGCTGAGTTACTCCAACATTTTGAGTCTATCTTCAGTAAAACTATGGAAGAATAAATGACCCTGGCCATAAGTCCATTGATCAGTGATGAAATATTTAATGTAAGCATCAGTCCAGGAATAGAGAAACAATAGAGACACTCAATGGAGCCTCTGATTCCACCCTATCCCTTATTTGAAGGATTGCATTCAAAGCTTCCCCAAAGTTTGGGGGTAGTCTGAAGAAGGGTCCTGACCCAAAAAGCTGCCTGCCCATATCCTCCAGAGATGCTGCAAGACATACAGAGCTCCTCCAGCACTTTGTGGGGGGTTTTCCTACCCCAAAACGTGTTACCCATTAGAGTGACAAGCAGTGGCCCTCTTGTCTTGCATTTCTCCTGTTTTCTCCCACAATCCAAAGACATGTAATGCCGCTGTCCCACTTAGGAAACCTGAACGGAAACCTCTGGAGACCTTGCGGCCCACCCAAGGTTTCCGTGCGGTTCCCGGAGGTTTTTGTCAGTCTCCCTAATGGTCGAAAGTGGTTTCCGCTTCTATGTTCCGGCGATTATTTTTAAAAATTCAAAACCGGCCGTGACTAAAAATAGGTTGCTGTTTTAAAAATCGGTAATTTTTTAGTCTAAGCCGATTGCGATGCTAGTTGATGGTGGTTGCCGGAGGTTGCAGGTAGCCGGAAGTTGCAGACCTCCCTGGTGGAATAAAACTGGGTGAAAAAAAGGTTCCACTACCTGCAACCTCCGGCAACCACCTTCAACTAGCATCGCAACCGGCTTCGACTAAAAAATTACCGACTTATAAAACGGCAACCTATTTTTAGTCGCGGCGGTTTTGAATTTTTTGAAATAATCGCTAGAACATTGAAGAAGCGGAAACCACTTTCGACCATTAGGGAGACTGACAAAAACCTCCGGGAACCGCACGGAAACCTTGGGTGGGGCGCAAAGTCTCCAGAGGTTTCCATTCAGGTTTCCTAAGTGGGACAGGGGCATTAGTCTGTATGTTAATTGTAAATTCTGCAAATTGTAAATTGTCCCTAGTGTGTAGGATAGTGTTAGTGTAAGGGGTGACTGCTGGTCGGTGCGGACTTATTGGGCCAAAAGGCCTGTTTCGAAGCTGTTCTTCTCTAAATCTCTGAAAAAATAATCTAATGTGCATGAAAAGTGAAAATATTGCAAGAAGATAAGTGTAAACATTCAAAGAACTAAAAAGCAGAGTTAATCATAGAGGCAGAATGCATGATTGAGATACTAAATGAATACTTTACATTAGTGGACAATCCAACGCTTTTTGGAGTAACTCTGCAGATCAGGCAGAATCTCTAGAGAACATGGATAGGTGACGTTTTGGGTCAAGACCCTTCTGATCCAACCTGAAATGTCACCTATGTTCTCCAGAGATGCTGCCTGACCCGTTGAATTACTCCAGCACTTTATGTATTAACCAGCATATTCAGTTCTTGGTTTCGACCTTGTATTAGTATTCAGTGGCAAATGTTCCTCTTGAAGTCTCAAAGGAAGATATCATCGAAATTCTGGTTGTGTAAAGGATTAGTACAAGAGGTTTGAGAAACACTGTCAGGGTTTGAGGTGTGTGGGAACCCTCGTGGGACGTATCCCAGTTGTAAGGAAGACAAATTGCAGATAACCTGGTCATAATCTTCCAAACATCCATAGATTCGAAGTGATTGCAAAAATGTCAAAAATTGCACATTTTAAAAAAACGATGAAGGTTTGTCTAGTTACTGTTGGCCAGTTATAATGTACTGGAAACAACATTCAAGGAGAGGGTTAGCAATCTCTTGAACAAGTATGGATTGATTTGAAAATAAAACAGCATAGATTTTAGACTTTGGACTTTAGAGATACAGCCCACTGAGTCTGTGCCAACTAGCACTATCCTACACTGGGGACATTTTTCTTTCTTTTTACCAAAACCTATTACCCTACAAACATGTACCTCTTTTGAGTGTGGGAGGAAACTAGAGCACCTGGAGAAAACCCATACAGTCACAGGGAGAGCGTACAAGCTCGGTACAGACAGCATCCAGAGTCGGGATCGAACCCAGGAGCTACTACTGTGCTGTGCAATTTGTCAAAGGAAAATCCTGTACAACTGAGTTTGAAAGGTTTGTATTATGTAACAGACAGTGCATGAGAGAAATACTGTTTGTGTGTTTTCAATGGATTTCCACCAAGGATTTTTATAGGGTGCACATAATAGGCTTGTCATCAACATTGAAACCTATGGAATAAGAGGCTGTAGCAACAAAGATATAAATTGGCTAAATAACAAGCAACGGAGAAAGTCAGTGAAAGTCTGTTTGAGACTGGAGGGAATTCTATAGTGGAATTCCTTGGGGATCAGTACCAGGGCCATTGTTTCTCACAATGTATCCTCGTGACAATGCATCCTAGTGATTCAGATGACACAGAACCTGAAGGCACAGTGAAGTGTGAGAGGATTGCTGCAGACAGGCTGGTGGAATAGATTTGATGAGCAGCAGACGAAATTTAATGCAGAAATACAAGGTGTAATATTTTGTTGGAAAGAATGAAATGTGACAATATAACAGAGCACGCAATTCTAAAATTTATCAAAGACCCACTTTATGTATCCGGATGTATCAGTAATGTTCTTGAAAGTGGAAGGAAGGATTGAGGAAGTGATTTAAAAAACATATGCAGGGATTTATGAACAGAGGTGCTGAGAACAAGATTGACTGGTGTGCTAGCACCAAGCTGGAATGAAGTCACCAGTTCTTCATGCTGTTTTCAGTATACAGTATCTACCTGAAGTATGTCTGAGGTTAATGAAATAATGTAACCAAATATTAAAACCCTAAAGGCTCTGTCTTACCTGTTTGCGGTCATCGGCGGTGAAGCGCGGCGTCGCCGGTAGAGAGGACCGCGCGGCAACGGCGAGAGCGTCGAGCCTATCCACCGGAGCGCCGCACGGATGCTGCGCGGGGGCCGAGTTAATTCAAACACGGCGGGTCCCACGTGCTTGCGGTAAGTAAAAAAAGGGCGGGCCGACTGCGATTCACCACCCTCTGGCTATAGAAATTCCTCTTCATCTCCATTTTAAAGGTACATCCTTTTATTCTCTGCCCTCTGGTCCCAGACTCCCCCACTACTAAAAATATCCTCTCCACATCCACTCTATCTATTTAATTATTCGGTAAGTTTCAATGAGATTCTTCATTCTTCTAAAATCCAGCGAGTACAGGCCCAGTCTTTAAATGTTTCTCATACATTAAAAAAATCATCCCCGGTATCACTCTTGCAAACCACCTCTGGATCCTCTCCTATGCCAGCATATCCTTCATCAGATATGGGGCCCAATAAAATCGCCATAGAAGCGATATCAAGCAAAGATTAAAATCATGCCTCAGAAAGAAACAGCAGAACAAAAATTGTTTAAAACTGCAGATGCTGAACACTTAAAATAAATGCTGGAAATATTCAGCAGGTTATACAGCATTTAGGGAATGAGATAACTTGTTCAATGAGGCACAACAAAAGGATTATTATCACCACTGAGCAAACAGGCAGAGCTTGGTGAAAATCCTTAGAGATAGTCCTGGACCTTCGGACATTGGTGACTTATGTTGCTGCTGCCACCAACCAAGGCAATTAAATTCGGTGATAATTAAACTCTAAGGGGCACAGATATCTTAAAGTCTTACAGGACGAAGAGATTGGAAAGGTAGAGTTAGGAAAGGCTTTGAAGGGATTCAACAGCAAACATGCGAATGTTCAAGCTGGGTTTATGTTTAAGCAGCAGTCAATATAGCAGAGCAAGAAATTTATTGCAAAGTATATCAGTATACAAAAGCTATTTTGGGTATCAAAAGCCTGGAGGACGGTTTAGCAGCAAACCGATCAACAGAGGATGTGGTGGAATATGATAATGTTAAGAGGTAGAAAAAAAAATGATCTTCGTGATGGCAAGATAGAAAGTGCAATGCCTATTTCTGGCTAAATGTGACACCAAGATAGTAACGATTGTGGAAACTGCTACTAGATGTTCAGATCATGTTAATGGAAGAAACAAATTGCTCATAATCATAATCACTTTATTAGCTAAGTATGTTTTGCAACATATGAGGAATTGGATCTGCCATAGTCATACCAATAAAAAGCAACAAGACACACATAATACATTTTAACATCTTCTTCTTGCATTTGAGGCAGCAGAAGTCTGCAGTAGGGTGAGGCCATCCAGTTTAGGTGCCCGCCCTAAAAAGGGTGCATGATCCGGGTTGGCGCCAAGCTGCGGCGCTGCTGCTGTCTCTGTTTGTTGTCGTTCGCCTGACTGAGGTCAGTTGACAGTGCTCACCACGGGGAGGTCGACAAAATGAGCCCCACATTTTAACATAAACATTCACCACAGTGACTCCCCCACATTCCTCACTGTGATGGAAGGCGAAAAAAAAGTTAAATCTCTTCCCTTCTTTGTTCTCCCGCGGTCAGGAGCCTCGAGCCTTCCGTTGATGGGATGATCTTGGCTCCCGCAACCGGTGGTCATGCCCTCCGTGTCGGGGCGATCAAGCTCCCGCATCGGGGGGGGATCTCAGCTCCCCCGCGCCGGGCGATCGGTCCTCTGGTCGGGGCTGGTCGAACCTTCTGCGGCTTTGGAGCTTCCCGACATCAGTCTCTACCCGAGACTGCAAGCTCCTCGATGTTGAAATCCGCAGGCCGCAGTTGGAGCCTCAATCCCAGGCAAGGGATCGCAGGCTCCGATGGTAAGTCCATGGCCCCGCAGTGGGGCTCAATGTCAGTCTCGAGCAAGGCCTCCAGCTCCATGATGTTAGGCCACAGAGCGACCGGAGATTCGATCTGGAAAACAATTGCGTCTCCGGCAAGGTAAAAGATTGAGAAAAAGTTTCCCCCGACCCCCCCTCCCCCATAAAACAAACCAGAGAACATTAACACATACTTTTTAAAACAC
The DNA here is from genome assembly GCA_038087875.1 of Malacoraja senta. NCBI lineage: Eukaryota > Metazoa > Chordata > Chondrichthyes > Rajiformes > Rajidae > Malacoraja > Malacoraja senta. Next base: position 29,724,888 of record CM075981.1, on the reverse strand, counting down.
GCTAAAAATAACAAAAAAGACGAAAAGACGGACCATTTGCGAGGCTGCCATCGATGATGGCGCCACCCGATGAGCTCCTGGTGGATTAAATATTGAAGGAACCCAAATGTTGATTCACTGGGAATACCAGCCATAATAAAATAGGAGTGGGAAGAAAAGTATTTGCTGATGATTCATTAGCTAATATTAAATATATAAGAATGGATCCAGATAGCTACTAAAAGCTGGAAGACAGTGGAAAGACATTGGATTAGGATGAAAAGGGTGGCCATATTAAAAGTTTGGTTCAATTTAGAGATACATGCAGAAACAGGACCCTCTGCTCACCAAGTCCACGCTGAATAGCGATCCCTGTACACTAGCACAATTTACAATTTACAGTAGCCAATGAACCTATCCTGTACATCATTGCAATCTGGGAGGAAACTGGAGAAAACACATGCGGTCACAGGGAAAATGTACAAACTCCGTACCGACAGCACCAGCGGTCAGGATCGAACCCGGGTCTCTGGTGCTATAAGGCAGCAATTCTACCGCTGTGCCACTATTTTCTTTCTTTTTTCCACAGAAATAAGTATAGAAACGTTGAAGACATGTCAAGAATGTTGAGGAGGGATTAAGATATTTTATTTCTAATTCTGGACTGGTGTGGTTTCTACAAGCAATTTAGAGATGTAGGAAGCAAAAACCAAAACCAAGGCTGAAGAGGGGGTGGTGGGGGTAGAGATGGGGACTGGAGATCCCCACGCTCATTCAACACATCTTCCAAACCACCACAAAAACCAAAGCCTCGCCTACAGTTTCTGCTTTTTGTCAATTCTCTGCTGACATGGAAATTCATTCTTTGGCAGGAGGTGATGCCCGAGTATAGGAATTCGAGCAAGGAGTCATACAGTTTGATTAGGCCCTTTGGCCCAGCTTGCCCACACCGACCAACATGTCGCATCTGCAGTAGTCCCACCTGCCTGAGTTGGCTCATATCCCTCTAAACCTGCCCTATCCATGTATCTGTCTAATTATTTCGTAAACACTGCAATATTCACTGCCTTTACCACCTCCTTTGGCCGCTCATTCCATACACCCACCACTATTTGTGTGAAAAAGTTACCCTCAGATTCCTATTAAATCTTTCCCCCTTCACCTTATACCTATGTCCTCTGGTTCTCGATTCCCCTACTCTGGGCAAGAGACTGAGTTCGAGACAAAATATCTGGAAGCTGAGAAATTACAAGACATAAATAGAATGAACAAAGGAGGAGAAAGTGAGATTGGAGACAGAATGCTTTTTCATGAACATTGGGGTTAGGAGTCATTTTTGAGGATTGTTACTGATGGCAGAACAGATCTTTTTGGACTGATAAAATTACCTCTTCAACATTGTTGACTAGGGAGTTGCAGGATGTAGATCCAGTGACAGAGGAAACTTTAACAGATTTCCAAATCAGCAAATAATCCACACAAAGCAAAACTGTGGTTTATTTTCGTTTAGAGACACAGCGTGGAAACAGGCCCTTCAGCCCACCGGGTCCACGCCGACCAACGATCACCCCATGCACTAGTTTCATCCTACAAGCGAGGGACAGCTTACAGAAGCCAAGCAACCTATACATCTGTACGTTTTTGGAAGGTGGGAGTAAACTGTAGAAAACACACACAGCCAGGGGGAGAATGTACAAATGTACAGAGAGCATCCATAATCAGGTTCAAGCCAGAGTCTTTGGTACTGTAAGGCAGTACCTCTACTCCTGCACCACCCGTGAGGCTTGCAGGTAAGGCATGTTATTTTTGATGGTTTGGGATGTGTGTTGGTTGACCTAAGGGATTTCCATCTTCCATCTCCTCCACCTCCACCCAATATAAGGGAGGTTGGTTTGTGTGATGGTCTGGGCACAAGTACGCTGAAGTACAGCTACATTGAAAACTCTTGCCTGCAACAGCATCACATGAACATGGACTCAAACAAGCAAGCAAAAGCAAACGATACATAAATGACACGTTAAATTTCCAAATGAAGGAGAAGCCGCGCGCGTCTAGGGAGTGTCCCGGGGAGCAGCGCAGGACCGATCCACCCGCTGAACAACCGCAGCGCCGACGACTGGAGTGATGACCGATTACCAGAACGCACCGGTAGATCCGACTCGTCCTACAGGCCTCTCAGGCCACTGCGGCAAAACCAGGCGGCGAGGCCTGCCTGGGTCGAAGGAGCCTTAGCGTTGGTGGCAATGGGAGACTTGGCGGCAGCTTGAGCCTCGACGGCAATGGGAGTCTTGAAGGTGATGGGAACTTCGGCAGCAGCTGGAGCCTCGGTGGCGGTGGAACGTGAG